>JAHTMQ010000414.1:0-383844 GCA_019327925.1 Leucocoprinus sp. KB1807203
TGTCATGACACAGCCAAAAATGGCTAAGTCATTATTTATTTTCTTTTTCTTTTTCTTTTCTTTTAATTAGGAAATCAGTGGACGTGCGGGATGAAACAACTAAGAAGAGATGTGCGGGAGTTTATAAATAGAAGTAAACACAAGAGGTGTATAAGTAGTGTACCATAATCAAATGAGAACTCCATCAAGTTCTCCTTGTCAACTCAGACTAGAAGTAGTTCTAAGACATCTCAGTCTAAGTCCTTATACTAGAACTTGATTCCACATCTAGAGCACCATCTGCCTTGGACCTTGCTCATTCTTACTCTCACAACCATCTCGACCCTTGACCAGTGGTTACCATGATCAGTAGTCACCTCTATACATAGCTGGGCCCTTGGCTTAAGGGGACTTATCAATCAGTTAGGGATTGACAGTGGAAGTACAGTACCAAGCTCAGGTATTGTGTCTAAGACCTGACCTTACAATTGAGTGGTGCTCAGTAGTTTACTTGTATTCCTTTTGCTCTATAAATCTTGTGCTGAAGTCCCATTATGGGCTGTACATGCAGAGGAGTAATGCTGCATCTTTAGGAAGGTGTTTAGGTTAGAGATCCTCTCCTTGGGGTGATAGTATAACCATAGTATTAGGGCAGTAGCAAGTAGGGCAGTAGGTGTCTAGCTGGGTGAAGATCTTGTGCCCCAGTAGATGTAACATTAGTAAGATCACTCCTATTTCAACTTCTCCGGAGACATAGCATCATATCTCTAGAACAATATAACTCTCTCATGAGCAGGATGCTCAACCAATGATGTGCCCTCGCTAAGCTAAGGGCAGAGATAGAAGGAAGAGAAGGAAGGGTGTGTTGGGGGTGTAGAAGGTTTAGGCACCTGGTCTGTAACTGTAGAAATATGAAAGAAGCAAAAGAGAAACTGGTCTCCCAGAATAGATTTGAGGTGATAGCAAGTAGAGTGATGCAATATGGAGTAAGAGAGGAAGCAAAAGTAAGCAGGCAGGAGACAGTTGAGGAAGGAGTACAATGTTTTAGATGTCAGGGAATAGAACACTACAAGTGGGAGTGTCCAAATATTAAGGTGGAGAAGGAAAGGAGAAGTGAGGAAGCGGTGCATGTGGCCAGACCACAAAAGGCATAGCAGGGAGAGAGGTCAGTGCGTCCCAAGTGGGAAAAGGCACAGAAACACTGTAGAGTAGAGAATGTGTCAGAAGATGCATAGCTGTTGGAGTTAGGATAGATGACAGAAGAGGTTGTAGTGACCTACATAGAATATAAGTGGTGTAGAAGGAAAGGAATGCATAGGGAAAACAACAGAGGACAAGAAGTCCTCAGAGGAAGGAAATTAGAGGAAGCTGAGTGGTATGGATGCCCAAAGCAAAGGGGAAAGGAAGAAGAAGTGGCATGCCCCACAAAGGGAAAAGCACAGCAAGACAAGATATAGGCAGAAGGTACAGCAAGAGAAGTGAGGAGAACATTCAAAATACTGAGAGAAGTATGGATGGACATAGGAATAGAAAAGATGAATATGCACAAAGGCATAACAGTAAAAGTGCTCCTAGACAGCGGTGCAATAGGGATGTTTATGGATCAGAAGATGGCAGCAAAATATGGATTTAGGCTGCAGAAATTGAAGAGGCTGATAATGGTTAGGAATGTCAATAGGGCCAACAACAGTGCAGGAACCATTATCTATCAGGTAAAAGCAAATGTGTATTACAAAGGCCATGTAGAAAGGATGAGAATGGATGTGTGCAATGTAGGAAAAACAGATGTTATATTGGGGATGCCATGGTTGCAAGTACACAACCCAGAGATAAATTGGGAGACTGGAGAAGTCAAGATGACAAGGTGCCCACCATTGTGTGGAAGGAATACAAGACTAAAGGAGGAAAGGTGAGAAAGAGAGTAAAAAGAGTAGCAATATTGGAAGAAGAGAAGATTGTGAGATGGGCAGTGGATGATAAGGAAGACTGGGGAAGGGAAGAAGAAGTCAAGGCAGACCATAGGAAAATTGAGGAAATGGTACTGCAGAAATTCCTTAGGTGGAGAAAGGTGTTTGGGAAAATGGAGTCAGAGAGAATACCAACAAGAAAAATCTGGATCATGCCATAGATCTCAAGAGATGTTTAAACCACGAAAAGGAAGAATCTACCCTCTTTCCAAAGATGACAGGGAGGAGTTCAGAAATTTGTGGATGACCAGTTAAGAAAGGGGTATATCAGACCATCAAAGTCCCCTCAGACATCACCAGTTTTCTTTGTAGGTAAGAAAGATGGGAAGAAGAGGATGGTTATGGACTATCTGTAGCCTAAATGAACAAACCATAAAGAATAATTACCCTCTGCCACTAATTACAGATCTAATTGACAACATAGGGGAGTAAGAAAGTATTCACCAAAATGGACTTATGATGGGGCTTTAACAATGTAAGGATAAAGGAGGGGATGAGTGGAAGGAGCATTCACCACATATGTTGGATCCTTTGAGCCAACTGTTATGTTTTTTGGGATGACAAATTCACCAGCTATTTCCAAGCAATGATGAACAAAGATCCTGAGAGATATGATTAATGAAGGAAAAGTAGCAGCATTTGTGGATGATATGCTAGTTGGGACAGAAACAGAGGAGAGGACATGATGAGATAGTAGAGGAGGTCCTGAGAAGGTTAGAAGAGAACAACTTGTATGTCAAGCCAGAGAAGTGTGCATGGAAAGTAAGGAAGATTGGATTCCTGGGTGTAGTTATAGGACCTAGTGAATAGAGATGGAGAAAGAGAAGGTAGATGGAGTGCTGAGTTGGCCAGAACCAAGGAATGTGAAAGATGTCAGGAAATTTTTAGGCCTTGCAAATTATTACAGGAGGTTTATTAAGGACTTTGCTTGAGTAGCTAGGCCAATGAATGTGCTGATGAGAAAGGATGTGAAGTGGAGGTGGGGAGGGAAAGAACAGCTGCATTTGACGAGCTCAAGAAGGCCTTCATGACGAGACCAGTACTAGCAGCCCCAGACTTAGACAAAGAGTTCAGGGTAGAGGCAGATGCCTCAAATTATGCAACTGGAGGAGTGCTCTCAATGAAGTGCTCTGATGACTTATAGAGACCGGTAGCTTTCATTTCAAAATCTCTAAGTGATACAGAAAGGAATTACAAGATACATGACAAGGAAATGTTAGCAATAGTCAGATGTCTAGAGGCATGGAGGCATTTCCTAGAAGGAACAGTAGTAAAATTTGAGATTTGGACAGATCATAAAAATCTTGAATACTTTATGAAAGCACAAAAGTTGAATAGATGACAAGCTAGATGGGCACTGTACCTATCAAGATTTGACTTTGTATTAAAACATATTCCTGGAACAAAGATGGGAAAGGCAGACAGCCTGAGCAGGAGACCAGACTGGGAGGTTGGAGTAGAAAGAGACAATGAGGACGAGACATTGGTAAAGAAGGAATGGTTAGAGAATAGAAGGACAGAGAAGGTGAAGTAATAGTAGAGAGAGTGGATCTATTGGAGAAGATAAAGCAGTCAAGAGTAAGAGATGACAAAGTAGTTAAAGTAGTGGAAGAGATAAAACAAGCAGGAGTAAAAGTTCTAAGGACAAAGAGTGGAGGAATATAGACATGTAATGTATAAAGAAGGAAGGTGTATATACCCAAGGATGAGCGCTTAGAGCAGAAATAATCAGGCTATATCATGATACACTTGTAGGAGGACATAGAGGACAGTGGAAGACAGTGGAGCTGGTCACAAGAAATTCTGGTGGCCAGGAGTAATGAAGAAAGTGAAGTGATATGTAGAAGGTTGTGACTCTTACCAGAGGAATAAAAACTGCACAGAACAGCTGGCAGGCAAGCTAATGCCAAACTCAATTCCAGAAAAACCTTGGATGCACATATTAGTAGACTTTATTACTAAACTGCCTTTAGCTCAAGGATACAATGCTATCTTAGTAGTAGTAGACCAGTTAACAAAGATGGTCACTTTATACCAACTACAGAGAAAACAATGGCAGAAGGGACTAGCTAAGCTGTTTAGAGACAACATATGGAAGTTACATGGTCTACCGAAAGCATCATATCAGATAGAGGACCACAGTTTGTGGCAGGAATAATGAGGGAGTTGAATAGGATGTTGGGGATTGAGAGTAAATTGTCAATGGCGTTCCACCCTCAAACAATGGACAGATAGAGAGGGTTAACCAAGAACTAGAACAGTACTTAAGGATGTTTATCAACCACAGGCAGGAGCAGTGGCCTGATTGGTTAGGAATGGCAGAGTTTGCCTACAATAACAAAGCACACTCAAGTACTAAAATATCACCTTTCAAGGCAAATTACAGACAAGATCCTAGAATGGGGTTTAAGATGAGGAGGAAGGGGAAATACAAAGGAGCAGAGAAATTTGTGACAAAAATGAAAGAGATCCAGGAAGAAGCAAAAGCAGCACTGGGAAAAGCACAAGAGGAGATGAAGAAATATACAGATAGAAAGAGAGGAGAAGTCAATGAGTATAAAGTAGGAGACTTGGTAATGCTAAGCACTCAGGATCTGAAATATCAGATGGCCAGTAGAAGGACAGAAAAGTTGATGGAGAGGTTTGTTGGCCCTTATAAAGTAAAGAAGATCATATCAGCAAATACAGTTGAATTGGAACTACCTAGCACAATCAGGATACATCCAGTAGTAAACATTAGTAGGATACATAGATACATAGGGCAAGTCAAGGGGCAGAAGAAGGAGCAACTGGCCCTGGTCATAATTGAGGGAGAAGAGAAATGGGAAGTCAAGAGGATATTAAATAAGCAACAGATTAGAGGGAAGGATAAGTACCTGGTATGGTGGAAGGGATTTACGGCAGAATCAGATACCTGGGAAGGAAAGGAGAACTTGGAGAATGCAAAGGAAGCAATAGAGGAGTATGAAAAGGAATACAGAAGAGATATGGAAGACATAAAATGACAAGAGAGAGAGGAAAGAACATTTAGAAGGGAAGAACTGCCAGGGTGATTTATAGCAAAAAAGCTATTTGGATGGTCAGACAAATGATATGACAAGGAATATTGGGGAAAACTGGAAAGAAACTGGAAATGATGGAAAGGAGAACAAATGAGAGGACAAAGAACTATGGAAACAATAAAAGAGGAAGAAGAAGAAATCAAGCAGGAAAGTTCAGGGCCCAAGGAGTGGACAGAAGAAGATGACAACAAAATGGGGAACATTTGTGACCCATACTACGAACTATAAAAATCCTTGGGACGAGGAATCTTGAGAGGGAGGTAGTGTCATGACACAGCCAAAAACGACTAAGTCATTATTTATTTTCTTTTTCTTTTTCTTTTCTTTTAATTAGAAAATCAGTGGATGTGCAGGATGAAACAACTAAGAAGAGATATACAAGAATTTATAAATAAAAGTAAACACAAGAAGTATATAAGTAGTGTACTGTTACCAAGGAACAGTGAATGTTCTTAGTGGTCACCCTAGGTGGATGTTCAGGAAGAACTCAATGGAGTTCTCGTTGGATTGCAGCCCTACTTATACTATTACTACAGTGGCTGTACCCTAGAGTCCCATGGTCACATGTCCTTTCCAGAATGTTCTATGGTCACCTGACCTTGTCACGTGACTTGGCTTACTAAGTCCCTATCCTGTTTATGTCTTTACTCCGTTGTGTGCTTGGAGGTTTTAGTTTGAGTGTTCAGATGTGTGGGAAACCTTTTCCTGCTCGAGGTTCTCACAACATGGCCCCCCCTTCAAGTTTCCTCGTCCCAAGGAATTTTTCCATCGATACCAATTTTTCGTCCCATTTCTTTTCCCTCTCTCTTTCGTATCTTCTTTTCCCCCAACCATATAGTAGTTTTGCTGTGAATTCCCTAGGTAATTCTCGGCTGAACTCCCTCTCTTCTTCTTCTTGTTCCTGTCGCCTTAGTTCTTTGTCCTCTTCTCTGTACTCCCTCTCGAACTCTTCTACCAGCTCCTTTGCGTTTTCCAGATTTTCTCTACTTTCCCAGGTATCTTCTTCTGCCGTATAGCCTTTCCACCTCACTAAGAACCTCTCCTTCCCCCTAACCATTCTTTTGTTTATGATTTTTTCCACCTCGAATTCCTCTTCTCCCTCGATGATAACTGGTTTTGGTGGTATCTTCTTCTGCCCCTTTACCTGTGGTTTATAGAGTCGTACTCTACTTACATTAACTACAGGATGTATTTTGATAGAGTTCGGTAGTTCTAGCTCTATCGCATTGCTCGAGACAATTCCCTTTACCTTGTAGGGGCCCACAAAGCGTTCAGTCAGTTTTTCCGACCTCCTCCCTTTCATCTGCCATTTCAAGTCCTTTGTACTTAGCAGTACTAAGTCCCCTACTTTGTACTCTTCTCCCTTTCCTCGTTTCCTGTCCCCAAACCTTTTCATTTCCTCCTGTGCTTTTCCTAGCGCTGCTTTGGCCTCTTCCTGGATTTTCTTCATTTTTTCCACAAATTTTTCTGCCGCTTCATACTTCCCCTTTCTTCTTCCTTCAAATCCCATCCTTGGATCTTGACCATAGTTTGCTTTGAATGGTGATATTTTTGTAGCCATGTGGATTTTGTTATTGTACGCAAATTCTGCCGTTCCTAACCAATCCGGCCACTGTTCTTGTCTATGATCGATGAAGACCCTTAGATATTGCTCTAACTCTTGGTTTATCCTTTCTGTCTGCCCATCCGTTTGCGGGTGGTAGGCTGTTGAGAGTTTTGTCTGGATTCCCAATAAGTTATTCAACTCCTTCATCATCCCTGCTGCAAACTGCGCTCCCCGATCCGATATGATGCTTTCTGGAAGTCCATGTAGTTTCCATACGTGGTCCCGAAACAACTTTGCGAGTCCTTCTGCCAACGTTTTTTCGTTGTTGCTATAAAATGTGCCATTTTGCTAAACCGATCACATATTACTAAGATTGCGTCGTATCCCTGGGCTAGTGGCAGCTTGGTGATAAAGTCTGCCAATATGTGACTCCATGGCTTTTCCGGATTGTGTTGGGCATTAACTTTCCTGCTGGTGCTTCGCTTCGGTTTTTGTACCTCTGGCATGCATCACATCCCTCCACATATCTTCCCACCTCTTTTCGTTACCCCCGGCCACCAGTAATTCCTACTAATCAGCTCTGTCGTCTTCCATCTCCCTCCATGCCCCCCTAATGGAGTGTCGTGGTGTAGTTGTATTATTTCTCTCCTGAGGTCTCCTTCCGGCACGTATATCCTTCCTTCTTTAGTACTATTCCGTCCTCGACTCTCCATTCTTCATCCTTTAGTGCTTTTATTCCTGCCCCTTTTAACCCCTTTATTGCTTCTACTATCTTTCCGTCCCCTTCTTGTGCCTTTCTGATTCTTTCTCTTAGGTTCTCTTCCTTTATCAACGTTTCTACTCCCCTGATCCATTCTGGTTTTATCAACTTCTGATCTTCGTTATCTCTTTCTACTCCCTCCTGCCAGTCTGGTCTTCTGCTTAATCCATCCGCCTTCCCCATGCTTTTTCCTGGAACATGTTTTAACCTGAAATTGAACCGTGATAGGTATAGGGCCCATCTCGCTTGTCTGCGGTTCAACTTCTGACTCGTCATAAAATACTGGAGGTTTTTATGATCTGTCCAGATTTTGAATTCAAGTTTTCGCTCCCTCTAGGTAGTGCCTCCATGCTTCTAGGCATCTTATAACTGCCAGCATCTCTTTATTGTGGATTTTGTAATTTCGTTCCGTGGTATTCAACGATTTAGAGATGAAGGCCACCGGCCTCCACTTCCCATCTTCACACTTTGTCGACAACACTCCCCCCGTTGCATAGTCTGATGCGTCCGCTTCCACTCTCATTTCTCTGTCAATGTCTGGGATGGCTAGGATGGGTTCCGTAGTGAATCCTGTCTTAAGTTCTTCGAACGCTTCCTCCTGTTCTTTTTCCCACTTCCATTTTTGCTCCTTTCTGACTAGTGCGTGCAGTGGTGCCGCTATCCTAGCAAAGTTCTTTATGAACCTTCTGTAGTAATTGGCAAGTCCTAGAAATTTTTGTACTTCTTTGACGTTTCTAGGTGCCGGCCAGTTCAGAACCCCTTCCACCTTCTCCTTTTGCATCTCTACTCCCTTTGGGCCAATTACCACTCCCAGAAATTCCACTTCTCTTACTTTCCATCTGCATTTTTCTGGTTTTACAAACAGATCGTTTTCTTCCAGCCTCCTTAGTACCTCCTCTACTAGCTCGTCATGCCCTTCTTCTGTATCTGTGGCTACTAGAATGTCATCAATGAAGGTCGCTGTATCCCCTTGGTTTATAAGGTCCCTGAACAGGTCGTTCATCATTGCTTGGAAGGTGGCGGGAGAGTTTGTTAACCCAAAGTACATGACCGTAGGTTTGTATGCTCCGATGTGCGTTGTGAATGCTGCCTTCCATTCGTCTCCTTCCTTGATTCTGACGTTGTTGTATCCCCATCTCAAATCCAACTTCGTAAACACCTTTCTCTTTCCTACTCCATCCAGTATGTCTGCGATGAGGGGCAGGGGGTACCCATTTTTTATCGTCCACTGGTTTATGTGTCGATAGTCTTGTACCATTCTCCGTGTGCTGTCCTTTTTTGCCACAAAGTGCACTGGCGATGTCTGGGGCGACTTGGAGGGTCGGATATACCCTTTCCTTAGCTGGTCCTCCACAAATGTCTGTACTTCCTCCCTTTCTTCTCTTGATAGCAAGTATACTTTTCCCTTTCTCGGTGTAAACCCCTCTTTTAGTTCTATGGCATGGTCCCAGACCTTTCGTGCTGGCATTCTCTCCGATTCCCTTTTCCCAAATACCTTTTTCCATTTCCAAAATTTCTGGGGTACTAGCCTCTTTAATACTTCTTCGTCCTCGTCCTTTTCTGTCTTCCTTACTTTCTTCTCCTCTACTCCTTGCTTTCTTCTTCCACATATAGGTGGGCAGCACGTCATCTTTACTTCTCCTTTCTCCCAATCTATTTCTGGGTTATGGGCCGCTAGCCATGGCATTCCCAGTATTAATTCCGTCTTCCCTAAATTGCATACATCCATCCTCACTCTTTCCACATGTCCTTTAAAGAACATGTTGCATTTGACCTGATGCGTTATGGCCCCTCCTGCATTTACCGTCCCATCCACATTCCTGACTAACAGGGGTCTTTTCAACTTTTCCATTTTGAACCCCTTTTTCCTTTGCAAAGGTTGTATCCATGAATAGACCTGTTGCCCCACTATCTAATAACGCCCTCACTGCTACTCCCTCATGACTTTCCAACTTTTTCTAGCCCCAACTTTCAACCAGACTTCCCTTAGTGGTCGTATTGTGCGTCGTACGTCTCTTACTCTCTCAGTTGTATTGGTGGAATTCCATTTATTGCCCAGTTTTTCTGGGCGCAATACACTGTATACATTATTGGAGGCCAGCCGAGAGCTCACTGTCCTCCATTTTCTTTTGCCAACTCCTACGGCGTTTCTACTACTCTTCCCCTATGTCTTTCCCAGCAGTTTTTGGCCATATGGCCCCACTTTCCACACACATAGCATGTCCTGTCTCCTCCCCTTCCTCTGTCCACATCCATTGCATTGGGGTCTCTCCTTGGACCCGTTTGAGCTCCTCCTCTATTAGGCATATTTCCTCCTCCTCCTCCTCTATACCCTCCTCCTGTTCTCCATGTTATCTGTCCCCCTCTTCCCCCATATGATCCTCCCCCTCTAGGCTGCGCATTTCCCCCTGGGTGCACTGCACTCCTCCCCAATACTCTCTCCTCTGCCCTGCTCTGTCTCTGATTTCTATCCAGTCTTACTGCCCTTTCTTGCCACTCTCCAATGGTGGTTGGCGGTTCCTCTGCTTCTGCTAGCTTCCTCCTGATGGCCCCTGTTTAGTCCTCTTTTAAATTCTTTGATGAGGGGCCTTCCCTCATAACCACTTCCTCTGGCAACCTTTTTGAACTCCTGCACGTATTTGTCACAGGTTCTCCCTCCCTGCTCAATTGTTCTCAGTTGCTCTATCTTTCTCTCCTCCTCTGATGTCTCCCCAAAGTCATCCCTTATTTTTGCAAATAGTTGCTCTGCTGACTCCACCTCTGACTCCCCCTTGGCCAGTTTGTCTAATAGATTATCCTTCCATGCCTCTGCTATTCCCCCCTGCACATATGATAATACCCAGGCCACCTGGGTTGCTGCTGCTTCCTCCGTCATCTTCATCCTAATGTATAGGTGAGCTGCATTGACGAATGCGCTCACCTCTTCCATCCTTCCACTGAAAACTTGAGGTCTTGCGACCTCCACTCTGCTCCCTTGCTGTTGGAGGAGCATGGTATTGACCTGCTGTTGCAGGGTTGCAATCATGGCGAGGAGTTGCTCCTCTCTGGTTTGGGAGACAGGTGCTGAGGGGTGTTCTCCCTGTTGTTGTTGTTGGCGAGACATTGGTGATGGTGATGGTGAGGGTGATGGTGATGTTTCCTCGTAGGAGGATGAGCAATCTTCTTCATCTGTACTTATGGCTGACTACTGACTAAAAAGGGTGAAACAATACTATCCCTAAGAAGGGAATCTCTAAGCTAGGTGGGCCTTTAAGAGGTTTTCTGTTGTTCCCCTGTGTAGACCGATCACAATGGATTGGTAGCACAGGGGCTGATAGTGAAGAACTAACTACAAGCCTGCTCGATACAAAGGTCAGGTCTCAGGCAGGGACACGAGCTTTGTCCAGGCCGTCTACCCACTGTCCCTAACTGACAGTGAAGTCCCCTTTACAGCTAGGGCCCGCTATCCAAGAGGCTTGAGAGCGCTGTGCTCCCTAGCGAGGAAGAGTGTGGAGTAAGTGTGGTGGGGGAAATCACTTGCAGCGCTAGTATAAAGCCAACTGCGTCCTTAAGTGATTTTGAGCAGGGTTCAAGGTGAACAGTGCTCAGATGTGGTATATCGAGTTCTTATGTTACCAAGGAACAGTGAATGCTCTTAGTGGTCACCCTAGGTGGATGTTCAGGAAGAACTCGATGGAGTTCTTATTGGATTGCAGCCCTACTTATACTATTACTACAGTGGCTGTACCCTAGAGTCCCATGGTCACATGTCTTTTCCAGAATGTTCTATGGTCACCTGTCCTTGTCACGTGACTTGGCTTACTAAGTCCCTATCCTGTTTATGTCTTTACTCCGTTGTGTGCTTGGAGGTTTTAGTTTGGAGTGTTCAGATGCATGGGAAACCTTTTCCTGCTCGAGGTTCTCACAACATGTACCACAATCAATGAGAACTCCATTGAGTTCTCCTTGTTAACTCAGACTAGGAGTAGTTCTAAGACGTCTCAGTCTAAGTCCTTACATACACCCTTCCACATATCACTTTACTTTCTTTGTTGCTCCTGGCCACCAGAAATTCCTAGTGACCAATTCTACTGTTTTCTATTGTTCTCCATGTCCTCCCACTGGTGTATCGTGGTGTAGTCTAATTATTTCTGCCCTCAACACATTGTCTTTAGATACATACACCTTTCTCTCTTTATATATTATGCTGTCCACCTCTCTCCACTCTTTATCTCTCAACATTTTTACTCCTGCCCGCTTCATTTCTTTAACTGCTTTTACAACTTTGTTGTCTTTTTATCTTTGACCGTTTTACCTTTTCCAGTAAATTGACTCTCTCCACAATGATTTCTACCTTCTCCATTCTCCTGACTTCCAGCCATTTGGACTTTACCAATGTCTCACCTTTGTTATCCCTTTCTACTCCAACTTCCCAATCCAGCCTCCTACTCAAACTATCTGCCTTCCCCTATTCTGCTTCCTGGAATATGCTTGAGCATAAAATCAAATCTTAATAGATACAATGCCCATCTTGCTTGTCTTCTATTCAATTTCTGTGCCTTCATAAAATATTCAAGATTTTTGTGGTCTGTCCAAATCTCAAATCTTATTGTTGTTCCTTCCAGGAAGTGTCTCCATGTTTCTAGGCACCTGACTACTGTTAGCATTTCCTTGTTATGAATCTCATAGTTTCTTTCTGTATTGCTTAGAGATTTAGAAATGAAAGCAACTGGTCTCCACAATTCATCAGAGCATTTCATTGACAATACTCCTCCCATAGCATAGTTTGAAGTGTCTGCCTCTACCCTAAACTCTTTGTCTAAGTCTGGGGCCACTAATACTGGCCTAGTTGTAAAGATTTCTTTTAGCTCATCAAATGCCTTCTGCTGTTCTCCCCCCCATTGCCACTTCACATCCTTTCTCGTCAGCATATTCATTGGCCTTGCTATTTGAGCAAAGTCCTTGATAAACCTCCTGTAGTAATTTGCAAGGCCCAAGAACTTTCTGATATCTTTCACATTTTTTGGTTCTGGCCAACTTAATACTCCATCCACCTTTTCCTTTTCCATTTCTATTCCATTGGATCCTATAATAACTCCCAAGAATCCAATCTTCCTCACTTTCTACACATACTTCTCTGGTTTGACATATAAGTCATTCTCTTCTAGTTGTTTCAACACTTTTTCTACTATCTCATCATGCCCCTCTTCTGTCTCCGTTCCTACCAACACATCATCCACAAATGCTGCCACTTTTCCTTTATTGATCATATCTCTCAGAATTTCATTCATTATCACTTGGAATGTAGCTGGTGAATCTGTCATTCCAAAGAACATCACTGTTGGTTCAAAGGATCCTATATGCATTGTGAACGCTCCCTTCCACTCATCTCCCTCTTTTATTCTCACATTGCTGAACCCCCACTGCAAGTCCATTTTAGTGAATACTCTTTTACTCCCTATATTGTCTGTTAAATCTGTAATCAATGGCAGTGGGTAGTTGTTCTTCACGGTTTGATCATTTAGACTACAGTAGTCCATTACCATTCTCTTACTCCCATCCTTCTTGCCCACAAAGAATACTGGTGACATCTGAGGGGATTTTGATGGTCTAATGTACTCCTTTCTCAGTTGGTCGTTTACAAAGCTCTGAACTTCTTCCCTTTCATTTTTGGATAAAGGGTAAATTTTTCCTTTTTGTGGTTTAAATGTCTCCTTGAGGTCTATAGCATGGTCCCAAATTTTCCTTGTCAGCATCCTCTCAGAATCCACCTTTCCAAACACCTTTTTCCACCTTAGGAATTTCTTCAGTACCATTTCTTTGATTTTCCTATGGTCTGCTTCAACTTCCTCTTCTCTTTCCCAGTCTTCTTTATCATCCACTGCCTATCTTACAATCTTTTCTTCTTCTAACATTGCTACTTTCTTTACTCTCCTTTCTCCTTTCAACTTTTCATTTCTTCCACACAGTGGTGGGCATCTTGTCATCTTGACTTCTCTGGTCTCCCAATTTATCTCTGGGTTGTGTGCTTGTAGCCACAGTATTCCCAATATAACCTCTGTTTTCCCCAAATCACACACATCCATTCTCATCCTTTCTACATGACCCTTGTAGTACACATTCACTTCTACTTGATGAGTAATAGCCCCTCCACTGTTGTTGGTTCCATTGACATTTCTGACCATTATTGGTCTCTTCAATTTTTGCAGCCTAAATCCATGTTTTGCTGCCATCCTCCAATCCATAAACATTCCTGTTGCACCACTATCCAAGAGCGCTTTTACTGTTATGCCTTCATATGTATCCACCTTTTCTGTTATGAAAGCCCCAAACAGGAAAAGGTTTCCCACACATTTGAACACTTAATCCAAAACCCCAAAGCATACAATAGAGTAAGGATATAAATAGGGTGGGGACTCAGTAAGTCAAATCATGTGACAAGGTCAGGTGATCATAGAACATTCTGGAAAGAACATGTGATCATGGGACTCTAGAGTATAGCCACTGTAGTAGTAGTATAAGTAGGGCTGCAATCCAACGAAGAACTCTATCGAGTTCTTCTTGAACATCTACCTAGGGTGATCGCTAAGGACATTCACTGTCCATTGATAACATTTTCTATCCCAATGTCCATCCATACTTCTCTCAGCATTTTGAACGTCCTCCTTACTTCTCTCTGTTCACCTTCCTTTCTTGCTACCCCTTTTGGATCTTTTGTCTGTGTATTGTCCCACTGTGCTTTTCTTTCCATGGGGTGTACCACTTCTCCTCCCTTTTTCTTTTGCCTTGAGCATCCACACCACCCGGCTTCCTCTAGCTTCCTTCCTCTAAGGACTCCTTGTCCTCTGTTGTCCTCCCTATGCATTCCTTTCTTTCCACACCATTTACATTCTATATAGGTCACTACAACCTCTTCTGTCATCCATTCTAACTCCAACAGCTGTGCATCTTCTGGTACATTCTCCACTCCATGGTATTCCTGTGTCTTTTTCCAGTTGGGATGTGCTGGTCTCCCCTTCTGCTATACCTTTTGTGGTCTGGCCACACACACTGCTTCTTCTTCTCTTCTTCTCTTCCTTTCAACTTCAATATTTGGACATTCCCACTTGTAGTGTTCTATCCCCCAACATCTGAAATATTTTACCTCCTCTACCATTTCCTGTTGCTTTATTCCTACTTCCTCCTTCACTCTACACTGCATCACTCTACTTGCTATTACTTCAAATTTATTCTGGGGAATTAGTTTCCCCTTTGCCTCCCTTTTCTTATTTCTACAGTTACGGGCCAGGTGCCCAAACCTTTTACACTCCCAACATATTCTTCCTTCCTTCCCTTCTATTTCTGCATAGATAGATGACAATGCACCTATAGTACAAAGTTTATAGTGTGAAGTGGTACAAGTAACTACTTAGCCCACTTGATTGTGAGGTCAGGTCTTAGTGATGATACCCAAGCTTGGTACCACACCTCTACCTGCAGTCCCTAACTGACTGCAAAGTCCCCTTAAGCCTAGGGTCTGGCTATGTCGTAGTGGTCCTGAGTTGTGTCACTCAGGTACCAAGAAAGATAAGAGAGTAAGAGTAGCAAGGCTCTGTGATGAGCAGTGCCAATGAAGGAATTGAGTTCTGGTGTAAGGCCTTAGACTGTGACAACTTAGGTCTACTCCTAGTCTGAGTTGACAAGGAGAACTTGATAGAGTTCTTGTTTGTTTGCTATACACTACTTATACACATTTCTGTATTTACTCTTATTTATAAAGTCCTGCACATCTCTTTTGAGTCATTTCCTCTCACACATCTGTTGGCTACTTAGTAAAAGAAAAGGAAAAAGAAAATAAATAATAACTTAGTCATTTGGCCAAGTTATAACACTGGTCTAGTTTCAGTTCCTCTATACTGATTCCCCCTATTTTGATATCCCCCTCTGAAGTTCTGAGCTCCTGTCTTTCACATAATCTGCCCTTCTCTCCCTCCATACAATCCTTTCCCAAATCCTCCTCTTTGCTGTGCATTTCCCAAGGGGCACACCATGTTTCTTCCCAACATTCTCTCCTCTCCTCTGCTTTGCCTTTGATTCCTATCCAACCTTACTGATCTCTCCTACCACTCTTCTATTGAACTAGGAGGGCTTTCTGCTTCTGCTAACTTTTTTCTGATTCCCCCATTTAATCCCCTTTTAAATTCTTCAATAAAAGGCTGCCCCTTGTATTCACTTCCTCTTGCTATCTTTTTAAACTCCTGGACATACTCATCACATGTCTTACCCCCCTGTTCTATTGTTCTCAACTATTCTATCTTCCTTTCTTCCTCTCCTGTCTTCCCAAGCTCATTTCTCATCTTTTTAAATAGCTCTTCCACTATCTCTACCTCTGACTCTCCTTTTGATAGCTTATCTAATAGAGAGTGGAATTACAGTTGAATTTTCTTAAACTCCTATACCCTCTATATGCAGTTGGTTCCAGAGCAATTTGACTTGGACTAGGAATGGATTTTCTGGGCCCTGATATTTTTCAAAAATGGATATGCAGCAAAGTAGTCCAAGGACCTCTTCCACCAGGAAATGGATACTGGTGTTTTCCCTTTTTAATCTTGGTTGGTCTTTTAACAACAGTTCTGGGCCCAGTTCTTTTCTGTCAACATGGAGGTGGATGCTACCAACACTCTAGAAGAGTTCTTCTATTACCAGAATAGTCAGATAGTAGAAAACTACCTGGACTCTTTCCAGACCCTGGTCTCAGATACTAGCTATTCTGATCTAAGAACCCTTGTTGTCAAATTCCAGAGAGGGTTGTAGATAGGCATCCAAAACCAGATCACAACCATGCTGGTTGGATGCCCTAGCAATACAGACCCAAGGGCATGGTACAAAGCCACCAGAAGGATTGACCAAGCTCACTTGGTAAATGAGGCTTTCCAGTCCAACCAATGGCAACTTCCTTTCTGCTCTGCTCCAGTCTATCTACCCCCCTTGTTAGTCATCCACTCCTCTTCTCCTATGGCCTGCCCCCTGCCAGTTCCAACCCCTCTACCTTCCCATCTTCCCCCTCCAACTCTATACATGGCTATGGACATCAATGCTACTTGGAAACTCCACCCCATGCCTCTGAAAGACTGCTACAGGTATAGAGATGCAAACTACCTGGTAAAAGACTGTCCCTACTAGATGAACATGAGGCTATTAATGGCAGAGCAACAGGAGGAGCTGATAGAAGATCTCTTGGCCTTAAAAGACATGGCTTGGCCTTAAAAGACATGGTTTTGGAAGAAGAGGACCCTCTGGCAGAAGAGGATTTTGCATAATGTGGCTGGCAAATAGTATGCCCCAGTTGCCCCTAGTAAATAGGTTCTATATACTTGACATAGAAAAATCCAATACAAGTGCATATGAACCTATAGTCATATTCTTCTCCCCTCCCCTTTCTCTCCTGCCATAACACCAGCAACTTGGAGACCAAAATGGGAAAAGAGACTTCCAAAGCAACTCTCTGTAAGTGTGCTTGATGCACACAGAGCCTCTCTAATCCTGACTGTAGAGCTCTGTACCACTGACACCAGTAAGGTCTACTTGTTATGAGAGCCCCAGGCAGGAAGTAGTTTCCCATGCATTTGAACACTTAGTCCAAAACCTCAAAGCATACAATGGGGTTGAGATATAAATAGTGTGGGAACTTAGGGAATCAAGTCACATGACAAGGGCAGGTGATCATAGAATGTTCTGGAGGAACATGTGATCGTGGACTAGTAGTAGTACAGCCACTGTAAGAGTAGTATAAGTAGTAGGCCAATTCAATAAAGAACTCCATTGAGTTCTTCTTGAACATCCACCTAGGGTGATTACTAAGGACATTCACTGTCTATCAATAACACCACTCCAACAAGGCACTTCTAGACTGTAGAGCAACTGGAAGTTTCATTGACAGGGATTTTGTCCATGACAAAGGAATCAATACCCAGAGTATCTCATATCCAATATCCATGTTCAATATAAATGGTAACCCCAATGAAGCTGGACAGATCTCCAAAGTCATAGATGTTGTGCTTTGGTACAACACCCACTTGGAGCAGATGCTCTTTATAGTCTCTAGTCTAGGGAAACAAGACCTGATACTGGGGTACCCCTGGCTTAAGGATCACAACCCAGAGGTTGATTGGCAGAGAGGTGAAGTACTGATGACTCGCTGTCTGCCCTGGTGTGAAGGGTGTTGAACAATGCAGAAGGAACATGCTATACAGAGAAGGCAAGAAGTCCAAACAGTAAACACCTGTCAGAATGGAGAGTTGCCCATGCTAGCAAAAGATGCTAATAAGGAAGAATTTCTGACTAGGACTAATGGACAAGGTTGAGAGCTTGGAGACAGGTTGTTTATAATGCAGTTACTACTAAACCCTCCTGTTGAGAAACTCCAAGCCACTGCCACTACTTCTCAGTACCTGGCAGAAGGAGCCTGTTGTAGTGCAGAAGTCCAAGCCACCCACAGTCCACTGTCCAACTGCACCCAGGGATTTAAAGCTGTGTTCACTAAGGAAGACTTCGACATCCTCCCAGAGCACCACCATTGGGACCACACTATTGGACTCCTTCCAGGCTTGGAGCCCAAGTCTCCTAAGGTGTATCCCTTATCTCCAGTAGAACAGAGGGAGCTCAACACCTTCCTAGAGGTGCGCCAATTCTGCTGAATGACCCAGGCTTTCTCAGACTGAGCATCTGCTTCTACAGGAAGGGTTATTCACACAAAGCCCATCTTTGATTTCATGAAATGCCGCGAATCTTGTCTGACAACGAGCAGGATATGTATGGCTGTGGGAATGGGCTCGAAATTATAAATACTCTGCAGCCAGGTGATCACATTTTTTTGGGTTCAGCATCCCATAACAAGCTAGTACTGAGATGCAAAGGGCCTAAATAGGGCCCAATATCAGGTGCGTGTCTGCAGGAGGCATGTGGCCAAGGGAGTAGGGTGTAGACAGAGTTGCTAGTAGAAAGGTAGTATAGCTGTATGTTAGATGATCGGATTGTCGCGATCGCACGAGCGAAAGTACGGCCTTCACTCTTCGGTTGTCAATTATGGCTGACATTTGAACAGTGTATGGGATCGTGCATTCCTATTCACGGAGATATGACTGCGGACTTTGTATTGATCTCGAACCTGGTAACATGCCTGAGCCTCATGTAGTCAATTGCAGACATTCAACCCCATGCACGAATTGTTGGGGATTGTGTTGCTTGGACTTTCAAAATAAATTGTGATTTATCGGCACGGGACTTGGCTGAGATTGACGAACAAACGAGTGTAGGTGCTCGATCCTGTCTTATTTCAGGAAGGAGATATAGTTCATTGTCATGTAATCCTGCAGGGCAAATCTCATCATGCTTGTCTTTGAATATTTAATTGCCATGATAATTGTACAATGTAATTTGGGCTGTGGTCACTAGAACAACTACTCAATTCAATGGATTTTCTGTGTCAATGTTCTGCCTTTTTGCTGTCTGGATCGAGTTCCCACCTGGTTCAGTTCTTGAAACAATGATGGCTGCTTCTATCATTCCTGTATTCTTTGCATAATAACATCCCACACTCCTTTCTCACTCTCTCTCTTCAACAGTTGAAGTAATGGAAAATCCAGTTGAACTCTGTTCGGTACAAGCCATCCAAGTTGTCAGTGAGTGCTATTTTGTTCGATCGGCTCAGTAGATCAGAAACTAAATTCACACTCAGAACTCATTGGAAAGATCGATGAGTTTCCACACTCACTGATTGTCAAATTCTCTGATAAAGTCAATGTTCGCCTTGAAAAAAAATGGACAAAGACATCAGGGATGAACAGCATTTGGCGCTCGGCCAAAACGAGTGGTATGTTGAGATTATTGTACTTGAGCAGCCTACATGCTGATGTGGCCTAGCATGCTCGTGGAAGGAAGTGAACTGAATATTGAGATACACAAAAAACATTCCCGGAGACAGAAAATACTCACTGGTTCAGAGGAAGGATCCATGTGTAAAGCTAATATCAAGTTTGACGACTTACGGAAACACTTGTCTTCTAGAACAGGAACGAATTGTGAGAGAATCTATACCTCGATCTCTCCTGATTTTCTCATAGGACCTCAGTAGACTTTGAAGTAAAATTTGATAACCCAATGCAAGGATTACAACTGTGGCTGGTCATCAAGGTACGCTATCACTATCGCTGTTATGTTGATTTCCTCTCAAAATACAATTGTAGAGCTGCGGCATTGATCTTAAAACTGTGGGATCCACGTATCAGGGATACGGTAGTAGAACTGAACAAACTAAATTCTGTTCTGTGTCATTCTGCTTCTGCAAGCGATGCTGCTGGGATGTTTGTTGATTTAGGGATCGCAATCAGCAAGGTAATTGATCGTTGATTGTTATTCCTGTATATTGTCTAACTTGAAGCAGCTGACTCCTGTCACACATGTTGTATTCTCTTGTGTCGAGGTCGTATACAAAGTTGGCTCCTTTTCTGTTTTCAACGTCAATAACATTACTGATTGTTTTTGCAGCATTTGAGGACGCAAGAAGAAACTCGTGAAGCAATGAAAAACCTTGTAAACAGCATTGAAGTGCTCGCTGGCCAGCTCAACAGGCTCGATGAAGTTCCAACTCAGATCAACTGCGCAATACTATGAGTGAGTTTCCTGAAATCTTGGAAGAAGTGGTCAACTTTATTTGGAGATGGCTGAAAAGCTGGATGTGTATGTATCAATCCATCGAAATGTGCTTGCGACTGATTAGTTGGCTCCAGTCAAATACGTCTTTGTGAACTCTCAAAAGGAGAAAGCGGCTGAGTTGAAGAACAAAATTGACGCCTTCAAGGACAAACTTGACCGACATCTTCTTATAGAGGTCCTAGAACAACAAGGTTTGGTCTTTGTGTCCGATATTCATCATCCAACCTAACTAATTTGTGGTTTGTATCAGCTGCTATGGCAAAAAGTGTGGAGACGGCCGCCGACAAGAAGGAACTGGATGATTTAGTGGGTGCCCTTGGGGAGAACAGGCTTCCCTTACGCAAACCATGCATGGGAGGCACCCGCACCACCATCTTACAGGAGATCGAAAACGAGATCGAGAATGTCAATGCTCCCAATGTGATCTGGATAAGGGGATCGCCTGGTGTCGGAAAATCTGCCTTGGCAGCTAGCATTGCGAATTGGCTAATGGACCGGAAGCGCCATGTAATCCAATTCCGGTTCGATCGTACACAATCCAGTGTGACTACAATTGCTCTCTGGCGCACAGTCGCTTGTGATCTTGCCCGCCTATTCCCTTCTCTTCGGCAACACTTAGCTCAAGGTGATCAAGGGCACAATTCATCTGACATTGATCGGCTTTTCAAATTGCTCATCGAGGTACCATTATCTGCGCTGGATGACGCCATTCGACGTGAGAGGCTTCCGGTGATTGTGATAGATGCATTGGACGAGTGTGGTGGTTTGAGGCACGACGCATCTGGGAAGGAGGATTTCCAGAGTCTTTTGCATACACTGAAGCGTTGGACTCAGGTTGATCACTTGAAGAGGTTCAAGTTGGTCATTACCAGCCGGCCAGAGGACCGTATCAGTCGAACCTTCCCCAAAACTATCAGCATTCATATTGCTATTCCCTCTGGCAGCGACGTCGAGTTAGGAGATAGTGCTTCTCAAGACATCCATGTATTCCTCAAATCATGCCTCGAGAGTATGGGGATGGAAGGCGCATTGATCAGAAAGGCTCTTGATTACCTGGTTCCTCGTGCTGCTGGGATATTTATCTGGGCAACAACTACTGCCAATTTCCTCGAATCCGATCCTGAAAGCCGGTTTGCTATGCTTGAAAAGGGTGATGGGAAGGGTTTGAAAGGCTTATATTCCCTGTACTCCACTATTGTCAAAGCATCATTCGGACATGATCTCGAAAAGGAAGAGATCGGAGCAATTACCTCGGTTATAGGTGCAATGATTTTTGCCAAGAAACCGCTTGATGACAATGTGCTTATCACACTTCCCCAAGTCAAGATTCCAGACTCCAATGTGAACAGGCTAGGGCTTATCCGCACGGGTCTTGCGTCTGTCATCGACCCTGGCCCTATTCTTCATTTTCATCACCGCTCGTTCGAGGATTTTCTTCTATCAGAATTCTTTCTACGAGAGCTACCTGGATTTTCTGCTGTTCAGGATCGGGGACAACACGAACGTCAGCTTGCGATGTTGTGTTTGAAAACCCTGGTATCATCCAAGCTCCATTTCAACATGTGCAACTTGGAATCTTCGATCATAAAGAACGTTGATATTCAGTCTACTGTCAAATCTGTTATCCCTCCTCTCATTTCATATTCATCTTTTTTCTGGGCGGACCATGTTATTCAGACTCTATCTGACGAGAAGATGATGGAGGCAGTGAAATTTGTGATGTATGAGAAGCTACTGTTCTGGTTGGAGGTCATGAGCCTGACAGGTAATGTTTATGAGGCACATTTGATCCTGAAAAAGGCATTATCATGGAAGGTATGTCTCCAGCTTGTTTCTCTGTGAAAAATCTGACGTTGTCCGGCCAGTCCCTCAACCCTGATCATGAGTTGACATTGTTTATCCACGATGCTCTCCGATTTTTTTCTGCATTTATGATTCCAATCTCTCAGCGCGCCTCACACGTTTACCTCTCAGCACTCCCCTTCGCTCCTGAGCAATCTCATGTTGCCAGAAAATTCTGTCCGAGAGTTCCCGGCACACTTGCGATCACTCAAGGGAAGCCCAGTCAATGGCCAATGGTGGTATTCACTGCAGAGCACCACAATGCTCCTGTGCTGCATGTGGTCTTCTCGCTGGATGAAAGCGCTTTTGCTTCCATATCACTCCAAACTATGTATATCTGCGACTCTGAAACTGGTCATCGCATTTCAGGCCCATTTGAGCTGCCTAATTATGGGGTGGTACATAATGTCTGCTTCAGTCCTGATGGGAAACGTATTCTACTCAGATTTCGCTCTTGTGCGGTAGTCTGGGACATTGAGATGGGTGAGGAGCCATTTCAAATTGAGGGCCATGATTTCGCCTTCATTCATCACAATGGAAGAATTGTGTCGGCTAAGGTAGATGGAGACTGGGACGGCTCTCAAGATGATGTTGCCCACATCCAATTTTCCCCTGATGGACATTTTCTGGCCGTAGGAAGGAAGTCTGTCATTGAATTATGGAACTTGGAAGATGGCAAGGATCCTCGACGATTCGCATATCCTCCTGGAAAATTGACATACCTCCGCTTTTCTCCGACCAGCGACACTTTGATGGCCGCATTTAGGGAAAAACCTTGTCATATTTACCTTTGGAGATTGGACACACAAGAGATGGTATCCTTCAGCCATGATTTCAACTATATGCCACATGTTATTCATTCATCCCTCACCAATTACCTATTTATCGAACGAGATCACACAGTGGAGATATGGGATGTCTCTACAACCAGCTCAAAAATGATCTGGGAGAAGCCTCAAGCCACTTCAGAAGTATGTAGTATCTGTCCATCATGCGATGGTCGCAGGCTTTTAGTTGGATATTATGATGGAAGTGTGAGGATGTGGAGCGTGGACCCTAGAAGATTTGACGGGAAATCGGGCTGACACTATAGACACTCAAGATGATACTGATATGCGACGAGTCATTACAGTCTCACCCTCTGGAAAGGTGGCGGCTGCAGAGTCGCAGCAATCTCACAACATCAAATTGCTGGATACAAATACTGGGGAAGTCGTGGCGCATATAGATGTCGAGTACGAAGATGGCATGGGGATTGCATTTTCCCCAGATGATAACCAGGCAGCGATTTTGTCTAAATCTCTCATTACCATATGCGATACAATGCACCCGGAGAAGCGTGTCTCATTCGACCCCTGGCCAAGAAAAGATCTCTGGTTATGGAAGGTCGCCTTCCAAACATGTAACGACCTAGTTATATGCGGTATCTTTGGTGATGGCTCAGGAATACTCCAAGTTTGGCATCGGCAGAATCCTGCAGGTTTCGAATGCACCTATTCTTTAGGCTTCAAGGTGGACAGAATCTCGTTCCCACGCCCGGCACCCGATGGCTTGACCGTCTTCATCCTGTCTCCATCTTCCTCCACGTGTTACTCATGGAATCACGACACTGCCCAGTTCTATCCTGTCCACTTTGACGATCAACTGCATATTAGCGGGAATAACTCAACTGCGTACTCACCCGACGGGAAACTCTTCGCATGTTGGTCTAACAAAGACTCCCATGTCCGAGTCTGGGACACACGAACTCGCCAACTCGTTTCCAGGTTTCCAACGTCCGAGGTGTATCGCATTGGCCTCTCACCTGCTCTGGTTGACCATTCCCTTGGCGACAGACTCATTGCTCTTAGGTGCACGCATGAGAGTGCAATACGCCTCTTTAATGCCTATAATGGTCATCTGTACGGTCAAATTTTGGGTCAAGAAGATGGAGATCTGGCGTTTATACGAGATGGAACAGGGTTGGCATATTATTACCCCAACATTGGTCTGAGAGCATGGGAAATAGCAGACCTCACAGCTGACCATCAGGATTCCACCGATGGACATGAGCTTACGATGCAAGGCATGATGGATGGATGGGTGATGGGTCAGGACAATGAACCACTGTTTTGGGTCCCAATCGAGCACAGGAAAGATGTGTATATACCACCGTGCAGAGTGGTGATTAAGGCTCCCCGAATCTCAACAATCCTGGACATGTCTAACTCAAGATTCGGCAGAAAGTGGACAAAATGCATTGACAAAGAATGGTTGAGAGAAATGGAGAAAAAGGAGAAGGAGGTAAGAAATCTGTTGGAGTAAGAAACCAAGGTGCGTCTTGTCTTCGGTCGAAGTACTTTAGGTGTTCAAATGAATAGGTGAATTGGAGAGAAGGACGACTTCTGCAGAGTTCGCTGCTCTACCCAAGTTTTTGCTCTCTTGACGTCTCAAGATGTGTTTTCGCTTCAGAGTCTAAGAACACCCACCATTCCCCATATTTACGGCTGCCAAACCTCTATCGATGACAGAGTGAATGGTTACAACATGCTTTGGGTTCAACTGCAAGCAAAGGGTGGAATGCAGAGTAACACCGACAAATCGTGCTCGCTGATTCCCTTCACCTCAGCTCCGAATACTGCAACCAAGTACTTCCCCTACGCAGGTCACGTTGACTACTTGGCCATCGGAGCGAAGAAATTTGTGCATTACATAGCCAACGATGAAGACACATCCGACTGATGAAAGATGGTGTAAAAACGACTCTACATTTCAACTGTATCCATCGACAAGACCTCTGCTAGGCCACTCCACCTCGTCCAAGTGCTCGCACTACCACCAGACGACATTATACGTCTATTGAAGGAGCCTGAGGAGAGTTTTGAACGTGCTCTTCTTAGTCCATTAAAAAAGAGCAAATTTTTTAATTCGTCTTATAACCTGCAGATAACCAAAGCACGTGTTAACTTTGCCCACACCATACTCCTTTCTCCCGTAGATATACCCCAGACATTGGGCTCTTGTAGCCCTCCGCGTCTTAGTACTAGTTTGCTTGTTGCGGAATAGAAATGCTGAATCCAAAAAAAAACCAAAGCACATGTAAATTTATTAAAAATACACTAAGTGTCACGTTTCTGGCAAGTCTAATAGACTCAGAAAATCTCTCCTGATAAGGTATTTTACGAGGTTCCCACTATGCATGTTAAAACAATAAGTTATCCACTTTTAGCCGGTATTCAGTCACATCAAAACTGACGATGGACCCGTTTTCAAATGGTTCTTAGCTCGGGACTCGTAAAATCCCTAAGCAAATCCCTAATAGGATACTAGGAGCGTATAATTAAGAAAGGTTTAAGGAATCAGAGGATCGTACAAAGACGCTATCTATTGAGTAGGGTCGACTACCCGCACCGTGATTATATTGATGAACAAAATTCTGGGTGAACGACTTAATTCCATCATGTTCGGGTCGGGTAGAAAGTGGGAAGCCATGAGCGAGAGAGAAATTGGAAAGGGGGAGACGCCGTTTTGAGTTGTTCGGTTACTGTTCTTAATACAAAACCTTTGTTGCGGTCCAATTGTGTTCTTAAGCTTGCAAACGGAATGCATGTTACAAATCGTGTTGTGTTTATGATTTCATCATAATGACAATATAAACTAAATGAAACAAACCTTTCGACTTTGACCAAGCAAGAACATGCCAGTTCGAGGAATTCCTACTACTCTTCACATATTATTCACATATCATTCACAACCAGCCCTCAATCCATACAACACCCCTTCTCTCAAAGTTCACATTTTCACTACTGTCCCTGAAAGCGATTGGCATCAAGTTGAGTTTGGGCTTTTATCTTGTCGCGAGTAAAGAATGATGCATCGTAATTCCGTTTTCTGTTCTTGCAAGAGAGTGGATGTGCCTCTGGAGCTATCATCATTTCTACATCTCCATTGACGTTTCTGAAGCCTGATGAATCAAGGGGAGTATCCTTCCACACTTGAATTTTGCCGTCCTCGCCACCTGTTACGATGATTTGATTCTTACATTATGCGGCTCAGTCAATGCGAAAAGAAAAAAACTGATGGACAAGCTCACCTCGTCGGGTAATATTGAGTGAATGATACCAGTGTGACAATTTTCCAGAGTGAATGAAGGACCCAATCCCCATGGGAGGTTTAGGACTCGATAAACCAGGTGGGTGATGAATGCTGCGTCTCCCTGGGAAATGTTAAATTAATGCCAATGAATCGGAAGCAAAACTTACTTGTTAGATCCCACATATAATCTCAAACCTTCTTGGCGAGGCAGGCACGTAACGAGATAATCCGTTACCCAAGTCCGAGACTGGGTGTGGACTGAGGGAGAGCGAATGTCGGATGACAGCAACTGGTCGGGCTTGGGAGAATCAGAGACGATGATGAATTGATCTCAGACAAGATGGCAAACCTCGTCCGACCAGAGACTGAATGTTTTCATGTCGCTAGCGGCCCATACCACGGTGGTACTTGAGCAGTACTAGCTAGTGCCCCACAAGCGGACGTGTAGCTGAGAGGATGAGAGGCGATAAGGCAGCAGGATGAAACGATGTAATGTCATCAGAATGGGTTGAGGAGTGTTTATAGAGAGGAGCTATTGGTTGGCGAGGATCCCTGAATAGGAATATCGTAGACTTGGATTAGAGAGCCAGAGCAGACGATGAATGCGTCTTCCTCTTGCACTTGTCGAGCTTCATGAAGCGTTTCTTCAACCGCTCCAATTCTGGTTGTGTGACTGTTCAGGAGAATCCATTGCTTATACCGTAGCATGTTGTAGAGATGGAGAACATAAACTACAGTTAGAACGTCTTTTCATATCTTCCATGAACTGTGACGCTGATGATAGTCATTCGATTGGTTACATAGATAGACTGTAAGGATACACGAGACTATCCCATTTTGTTGCTACAGGAAAGCAATTCAGCTTCATTTCAAATTCCCTACCCCCAGACTTACGACCTGTTGACAAGATTGAGAATCGAGGAGTGGACGAGCCTTGACCAGATGCTCACGTGTTTGGAATTTGTTTGTTTGATGTGTACCTGGATTTCTACTATTAAATTCACAGGCACTTGATGATTGAATTGGATAAGTTTCTCCTGCCCTTGAAGATTCCCTCAGAGTTCCAGAGGCTATGCGACGACCAGGAGGTACTCAGATCTCTCGCAACTTGGAAAAAGAATGTCTACAACGAGTTAGATGCGCTGAATACACATGTGGCTCGAATGCGGACTGAGGGAGAACTCCTCATCGGTACATCGCTCGCAGATCTCGTTTTCTACATAATACCATACACCATTGAATGCGACAGCGACGGATTGGACCTCGCACCTTGGTCGACGCCTGCGATGCAATATCTTGCTTTCGGTATCATTTCCGTATGTGACTTGTAATAGCTCTTACTTCAACTAGAAATTCTTTCACTTCCTCAAATCAGCCAGCCTGCTATTGCCTTGCTATGTCAGATCCTATCCAAAAATCTCCGAATGGTTTTCTCCTCTAATTCACATCCACACCTCAACATCAAAACTGGAAAGAAGCTGGCACGCCCGGCAGGTGGACCTAATGCTGTGCAAGACTATTATGAGGAGCAAGTGTGGAAGAACTATCCTGGAATCTGGAGTGTTCTTGCTTGGGTTGTCAAGAATATTTCGGTAAGCAGCCGTGTTACTTTGTGTAATTCCACTGATTCAACCGTTAATCTTGTTCTCAGTCCGATGCATATGAGGATATATGGCTATTACTCATTCCACCAATGATGACCCCCTTAGATGATTATCAGGCAGAGCACAAGCTCGAAGGTGTTCGAGTTGTTTCCTTGATGCTGCACACTATCCCACAAAAGACCCTACTGCGGACAGGTGTTCACGAGCTTATATTTTCTGTGTGTTTCCCCCTTTATCCTGAGGTGTGAATACTACAACTCTCCAAGTCACTCAACAGGCCTCTCTCATCTATCTGACCCTGAGACGCCGACCGTTGTGCGGCTCATAATTTCAACGTGGCTTAATCTTGCTCTCAAAGTTGACGAGCCCAACTCGTTAGAGCTTTTCGATCATCTATCTGCGCTTGTTGGTACTGGGATCATCGAAGGAATTTGGATATATTCAATACAAAACGTAGCTATGAAGGCCACAATAGACGCATTGCCCAGCGTGTTGAGAACAATTGGCATAACTACGGCTAGTTTTCTAAAGGTATACCCAGCCATCTTTCAGACAGCATGGGTTGCAATCAGCTCTCACAAAAATTCAGTCGATTATACCTCAACTCGCGCATATAATGGCAATGCGAAGCACTTTACAAGACTGACGAGAAAACATCAGTGATAGAATTGAACTGCAGAAGAGTGCCGGTCGAGTTATGCTCGTGATTATGGACGTCGCAGCCTGTCGTACGGAAGGATGGAAGTTTATGATATTGGACGGCGTGGCTCGATGCTGGGTTGGGCTTGTTGACTTTGATTCCGATGGAATAGGTAAGTGATCTTCGTGTGTCTAGCCCTCGTGAATGAAAATTTCCAGACCTGGAATTGGAAAATATTTTGCGAGAAATTATGTCCAAGCTCACCACTGCTTGTTCTGATATATCTAAGGTCAGTCCCTTGGTCTGTTGTTCGACAATTCACTAAGAATATCTACACCTTTTTAGAGTGCATATACGGCTCTTCTCATTGAAGGGGAAAATATTTAGTGGTCTCGTCGGCGAGATGGCCCAGTTATTTTCGTCATGAGATGGTCGATGTCATATTGTTGAAGGAGAGTATAGTATTGTGTATGCGTGTGCACTATTATGTGTTTTTACAGCTCTGAATTATGAATCACTCTTGAGCTGATTGGGTTTAGGTCAGTTAGATTTAAAGAATAATATCACTCAGAGGTCACCTTGTAAGGTGCATGACTGAGATGTACAAGTAGTCTAGTATCCCAATATATACAGTACTAGATGAAAGTCCAAAATAGCGGGAAAACAACCATCAGTAGTGAGTTTGCTGTTGAAGGTCAACACAAGATGAGTAGTCCTAATTGATAAATATCAAGTTTGAATTGAGGAAAGTCTGATACACAACAACAATTTTAAGATACAATCTCTTTCTGCTCACATTAGTCTTGTTGGAGTTTAAACGAGATATCACCTCTGCGGATACAATTCATGAGTAGTAAAGTTTATCACTTTGCTACGGAGACCCATCAAACCTTCGCTGAACAGTCCCCTTTCGGAATTTGATCAAAGAAAACGGGATCAAGTGCTTCTTTGATGACCTTTCAAATACCATGTTATCTCAAGCAGACATTGGTTTGTTGTTAGAGCATCGAAACAATCGTATGTTCGACTCTATCCACACGCATTCCTAATAACGTCCTCCATAATTCGTTTCTCTAACAGTGTGGATATTTTAATTGAGCCTAGGTACATGTATCGAAGATATATCTGCCTGAATTAGAACAACTGGCCTGAAACCCAACGATTACAAGTATTAGTATACAACTTCATCCTCTTTTACTTTACCACAATCCTACAGTTCCCTGGCCATGCCGTTTTTCGTATCCCATCTTCCTGGTATGAAGAAACTCAAAAACAGCGCAACGATAATGAATAAGGGAAAAATTGGGAATGCCTCCTCTCTCCCCACACTGGGTGTAGCGCCGGGAATGAGCACTGGTCTTCGGCCAGGAATGTACAATAAGCATGAAAACGTCAATGACATCTCAGACGAAAGAGATGGGCAATATATGGATACTGGAAGAACGCCGTCATTCGATTCTACTGGTAAAGACATCACCATTTTTGCGGCTCAGACGCGAGTGGCAGTGAGCGAGTTAGCTCCATCTGTAGTGTCTTGCTCTGTCCAAAATAGTCAACACTTTTCAGTAGAACCTCTCCCTTCTCGAGTCGTTCGCAAGGCATCCAAGGTTGGTTCAAACATCGTTTCAGACGTTATAGCGGGAGGTGCTTCGCTCTTGGAAGGGATACGCAGAAGCAGACAAGGTGAGATAGTTGGCTCAGATAAAGAGCAAATGGGAAGGTTAGGCGATATAGGGCATTTTAAGCATCAGCTCTGTTGCAACCAGTGAGCTCGAAATGGAGGTGGGAGAGAAATGGGGGTTAAATGGATATGCCGAAGGACAGACTGCAAAATTCGGACATCATCCTCATCCTTCTGTTGGAAGCACAAAAGGAATCATGAAAAAACCTACGACCTGCCCGGAGATTCAGAAACGATCCTCGAGATCAACCATGAATCCAAAGATGGTCGATACAAAACCTTCGGTCAGATTTACCCTTGACCTTCCACCTACACTTGACGTCGATTTGTCTTTAAGCGGATCGGACCTTGATATAGGGAGGAAAATGATTAAGAAAGAAGTGCATAAAATGCCGACTTCGGGAAGCTGGGCAGAGCGGACTGCAGCAGCCTTGTTGGATAAATCAAGAGATGTTGAGATCAATGAAGCGCACGTCAACAGACATGGTGCAGCGGACAAGGAAAAGCACATAATTCCCCCCATAGACATGCATCAAAGTGTCGAGGGAGGCGATCCACCGACTTCGAATACTATAGGCTCAGAAAACGCGACGATCTTGTGTCCGATCAAGGATGGAGTCTCGGCAGCAGAGCCCTCATGCGCTGAAGGTAGACCAAATTTCGACCTTAGGTGCCGAATCTGGATCAACAACATATTTAGAAGATTTGGCGAATTTGGAGTCACACTCGCCAAATGAATGGTCGTCCGGAAGGGAATCCATGATGTATGAATTTGTTCCAGGTCCTCCTGTCAGCCCAAGAAGTTCAAGTGGCTCATCAGATAGTCGGAGAAGGTAAACTGCTGATATACCGGATCTCGCTGAATACACTAAAGTAATTCCTCCTGTCAGTTCCAATTTTGACATCAGACAGCATACAGGGGCTGAGTTTACAGCTTCATTCTGCAAAGTGATTGAAGGAGGGATCGAGAAAGGTGTGGAGATGATATCAAGGAGAAATGAAGTTGGAGACAAAGGGCTGAAGGAAATCAAGGACGACGACGGAAGTGATAGGTCAAATGAGCGTGCGAGTGCTTAAGTCAAGGATGTGGCAACCTGGAAATTATGTACGTGCCTACTCAGTTCATTTGTTTCTCGATAGAGAGTCTTGCATTCAAACCAGTCACAAATTATTGCGCTGAGACAAGAGTTCATTGGTATGACGCAAGCAATCAAGGAGATCATACAGATGCAAACAAATAGCTCTTTGTTTCAGTCAGTTGATCGGGAAAGGAGAAAGATGCCGTCATGTAGAGCCACAAGTCTAGCATTTACATCACATCCAACCATGGCTAATTTGCCATACATTCCATCCCACGTCGATCTATCTCTGCACAGGCGTTATCAGAATAACCTTGTCTTCGTAGAATTCAAAGAACCAAGAGAAGTTCCTCATGAATTCTCGATCTGCTCAGCGTAACTTTCAATCTGAACCAAACGACGACTCACATGGACGAACGTCACCCGGTCTATGCCCCACTGAAACAAGAGATCAACACATCCCAGGAGCATTCCCTGTACAGACAACATCAAGGAAGATTGAAGAACATAATCGGACCCTTTCTCCCCCGTCGACTGTTGATGAAGTTAAACACGCTTTTGATGTTTTCAGCGATTATGCCAAGCAATATTTACCTGATTCCGTCGGCGCTTACATTGGTATGATCTTCATTACTTTCTGGGGACTCTAATTAATCCGTCCCCTAGGCTTGAAACAGGAAGGAGACAAACCGGAGATTGGGATTCTGCGAACAGGTAAATTACATGTAGACTCGAGCTTCTCACAATATCTATCTGATTACTCAGAATTTCCGTCGACGGAAGTGCCTTCTGGCTCTCGCACTGGCGTAGGTTCTCTACCTGGCAAAACCTCTGAGCCAGCTGTAGCAGCTCTTCCAGAAGAGAAAGCGGGCAGGCGTAAGCTGTTCATCGTGGAACAGCATAATTTTGAAAGCTCACGTAAATTTTTTATCGAGGTTTCAACGCAATGACGGTTCCTGATAGTGGTCCGATGTCTCGTATTCATCGTGCTCCATTTTTTCCCTCAGACAAAGTGTCTAAAGGCGGAGTTGGTTCACTTCCTGGAACACCCAATGAAATCGATGTCGTCAGGCTTCCCGAAGAAAGACTTCATGCTGCAGAGATCTCGTCTCGTGATTCTCATGCACCTTCAAATTTTGTATCACCAGACATATCGCAAGAATTCCCTTTACCCCAGCGGTCATCAAAATCTACGAATCCGTTCCGAAACGGCCAGTTTGCTTCCATTAATTCCGGTCCTTCGAGACCAGCCCTCGAACATCGGCATCTATACGATGAAGAGGATGCTGCTTCCACCCCTGTCCATCCTGATAAGCTCGCTGGACAGGCTGCAGGTCCACTAGGATCGAAAGAGCCCTACACTTTTCCGAAGGAGCTTCATGTGCCAACTCACAGTGATCGCGGGATCAATCCTGAATCAAATTCAGCGCACATGGGAATCAGGGGAGAGGACCTCGAGATAACAACACATAATAATTCTACGTCAAAGAACATGCTCATTAGTCCTGGTGCGCTCTGATGTCCACAACTATTAAATTCTCTATGCTGAAGGGTATAAATGATATCCTGTTGCTCAGAACCTGCTGTGTCCGAGAGTTCCAGTGCCCGCATTGCATCTGTTCAGTCTAAAATTTCAACATCATGCATTGCAGAGCATGATGGCGCGATGTTATCAGCCAGCCCAGCGCACTTGGGTTCAGATCCAGCTCCTGAAATATCACGTTCATCTCTTCAAGAGCCTCTCACCTCTGTTACTCCCCATCTTGCGGCACTAGCAGCGATTGGCGATTTTCCAACGCCTGTAAAGGAGAGGGTTTCTTCTGTGAGGGATGAATTTCCTCCGAAGCCAAATACGGACCTCAGTGACACGACGCCATCACAATCCAGTGAAGGTAATTGTGCTCCTTTAGCTGCTGGTACTACTTTTGCTGGTATGGGCGTTGGAGCTGCACGTCCGATCATCCCTCCAGGACAGATTTTGCCTCGTGCTTCATCTACACACATCCAACATTTGTCAACTCCTTCAAGCGATACTTCCTTATCCACCCAAGACCCAACTTCATATTCCAGAGCCTACGACAATGGAAAAGGGAATCCGACAGTTATATCAGAGAAGGCGAAAGAGAATCCTGAGGCAAAGGAAGAAGCACCGAAAGGATTTTTACCCAGACTGAGTCGTTGGTTCTGTGAGTTCTTGGTGACTTTGTGGGTTGGTGACGACTCATTTTGCCTTCACATAGACAGAAAGAAATCCAAGTTGCCTCTCCGACGCGAACGAGAACGGGAGACATCAGGGACAAGCGAAGAACCAGAGGAATCTCGTGAGCGTCGAGAGCCTTTCTCTGTGTCTGAAGAGGAATCTGCACCATCACTTCCTGAAGATGAGCGAAATCATCGATTTCATGTCGTGGATGGAGTTGAAATTGGCTCAGGCATAGACAAGGAGGCGACAGAGCACCAAGCGTCGACCGACATTGATCGTCCTGCTATTGCAAAAACTCAAAATTCAGCAATGCCACAAGGCACTGTCAGAGAGTGTCTTTCCACTGCATTTGTTGGCTCCGGAACTATACGGCATCAATCATTACACCAACCTCCGGCAACAACCATTAGAGCTCCTGTCGACACTGGTGATAACCTGGGATTGGACCGGCATCATCCTGGCAGCTATTCACCAGTCATACCTAAACACGTTCCAGCGCATTTTGATGAAACTATCGGGCCCTTACCGGACCATGTCGAGAAGCGCAGTGGTAAAGAGTTACCTAGTCAAGAGAAACTTGGTGGTTCGAGAGTGGGTATCGGGAGTCTACCGGCCGATGAGGATGAAGAAGGTGTTGCTCTGGGCCCTGACGAAAAATATGGAACAAGTGAGTTCCCATCTTTGCTCTCCTCTCGAAGATGCCGATGGTTGACAACAAAAGTAACCGAAACAACATCAGTTTCTCACTCGCCTGCGTATGGCGGACTAGGGAGTACACTTTCTTGTACGTCTCTTCATTCCTATCATTATTCTATGAACGAGATCAATTGACCTGAATGCAGCACCAGAGCCATTAATGTCATCCATGGATGCGTTGCCTTTGAAGGCTCAAACATTCGGGCCCATTGCAAGTCCTTTGCTGGGTACGGATCCTCCAAATGAAGTCCTTGTGTCCTCGTCGACAGTGCCTAAACGGCGATCAGTTCTTTCTGGTGTGGAGCATGATGCCATCGATTCATCCACTCAAGAACGGAATCGCCCCCCACATCTGGAGTCCTCCAATGCTAATACTTGTGAGCTGGGGGACCAGGGTACTGAAGGAGGGTTTCTCGTGGGTCTCGTCCATGGAGTTGAAGAGATGACTGAAAGTATCGGACAAATTGCGCGCAGGCATGTTCCAGAAAGTGTTGGAGATTATCTACGTTAGTCTAGTCTTTCGAGTCTTTATTAATGTCCCGGATTTTTGACAAATCGAATCAGCCCATTATAAGCAACTTGACGAATTTTCAAAAATTGGACCATCTCAACAGAGTTCATCGTTCTCAAAGATATCGCGCTCAGGGAGATGGTCTCCGCAATCGTTCATGACACCATCAGAATCCGTGTGCGGATCCCCTCTGGAAGCTCTAGAGGCCCAAATTCACGCCCAACGATCTGAAATCCAGCAGGAAATCGATGACTTGAGATCACACCAAGGGCCTCTTCTTGACCCTACAGGACAATCGTCAGGATCATCTGCCAGGTTAAAAAAAAGAGTCTTGAAAGATACCTCAACGCCTTTGGACATATCATCCCATCTATTGCAATCTTCAGCTAGTGATGTCAGACCCCCAAGAGCCCCATTCAGCACGCATGAGCAAATTTCAGGCAATCCAGCGGATGTTACTCCTACAGTGAAGGAACAATACATGAGATCTATCGTCGACGAACCTGGGGAAATGCTGGAGACTGCCGGTTCCTTGCCTGGTTATCCAGGACCAGTTGCATTGAGTGCTTTGATCAGCGAAAGAATTTATGATGAGCATATGCGCGCAGCTGGAGGCAAGTTTTTTATATATCACTTCTACTTGTTTTCTCATTATCTTATCTCCAGCTCAAGAGCCAATCCAAACGACTAGGAATCATACGCCACAAAAATCGTTTCTCAAACCCGTCGCTCCTCATGCTGGTAATTTCCTCCCAGAATGCATTGCTATAGAAACAGAAGATGACCTGAACCATGAATCTCTGACATCACAACGTCGTCCTGCAGCCAAATCCCAGACCTGCCATGCATGTGCCTCGCTTGTTCCTCAGGAACATTCTCGTGGGATGGCACAAAGTGCTGCAGTCGCATCTCAATATCATATCGCCTCTCCAGTTGATATCGGTGGTGAAATTAGTACATCTGGCTTGGCTAAACAGCCTACCACACCATTGAATCGACTTGAGACCCCGACACAAATACAATGTGCAGTTGGGGTTCCACGATCCCTGCAGCCCAGTGCAATCCCTCCTGTTAACAAACGCCCATCTGGTAAGGGCTTTGGTGTAGATGATCTCGGCAAGCCCATCATCTCTGGAGAAACGGTATGCTTTCTACTTTCAGTTGGAGCCTTCACATATTTATTTTCCTGTTTATGTTAGGGCCTAAAGTCATTCCTCGATGAACACGCCCGTGGTCGCACATTTTCTCATAATTGACATACCAATTAGAATGCACTAATCATGTACAAACCACTTAATATATTCCAATAATATTATTAAAGGAAGTAAGTGATCCCCAGTGTTCACCAAGTTACATGCTATAGGTATATTCCTATTCCTATTGCTCTGTCTGGAATCATAGTTATCTTCAGATACTGGGATCAATGAGTTTAGATGCCTCAAGGTCGAAGCTATAGATATTTCAGGGGTTATTTCATGTACTAAACTGCAATGAATGATGTTGTCTAGTGTTTTTGTAAGGACATAAGGACACTGAAGGATAGACCTGCCTCACTACGACGCTGGAGCTGTTGTGATTGTTTCAAATGCTTGGTAAATATTGCTCATTTACATTATCTCTAATGGTTTTGATTTCTTATTTGTTGATCAGTTTTGGGCTTTTGACTTGCATGGATAATTCTTATACCTCAGTTGTGCATCATTGGAGCTGAGAATATCTGTTGATTTTGTTTGGATTATTTATTGCACCTAGCTAACACATTTGTATTGTGATGCTTTCAACTTTGTTTCCAATGAGTGCGTTAATAAATCTATTGGCTCTGCCCGGTGTGGCTCATCTCAAAGGTACCCCCAAAAGATAGTCCTCAGATTCTTATGCATACTCTAGGACTCAAATAGTCAACTTCTTTGTGATTTCTCCTTCTGATTGGTTTCAGGGTCCAGGTGTAAGGATTTCAGATATTTTTTCTGTTGCATTACTATCCCCCGGAGTCATTAAGTGTCCCGTATAGCCACATGTGTGGCTATTTCGGATCTCACCATACAGAAAAAATGAGTGAAGCAAGCTCTAATCATAGTTCATTGCCATAAAAATTTTTGATGGGCCTTGAAGATAGACAAATAATCTGCCATTACTCTGTTTTGGGAGGTCACGCTCCTCAGTGAAACTTGTCACTATGGCACCCTGATTTCTCGGTGGAGCCAGGAGCTCTATGATATCTACATCACAACAGTGGATATATAAAATCATCCCTGTTCACCAACCATTTCTCAGTCCCCTGTAATTCTACTTGATGCAGCTCAAAAAGAATGACTCGAAGCTCTTACTTTCTTGCTATCCTTTCATTAGTCTTGCTTGCTGCTACTTCGCTTGATTTCACAGCGACATTTACTATTGCAAACACAAACATATCACCTGATGGCTACATACGAGCGTGCGGATGCATTTCTGCATACTTCATGATTGTTTTTATTGACTCAACTTCTAGAGTATCACTCATAATCAATTTACATTCAGGTCCTATGATTATGGCCAAGAAGGTATGTTAGCCGCCTTAACTCTCTAGTATTGATTATAACATTATCAGAGCGATCAGCTCAGATTGAATAAGCCTTTAGACCCACATCAAACTAGAGGTGTTAGTATGGTATGTCGGTACATTATAATGTCCATCTAAATCTTTCTCTCATGTAGATAGCATTGGCAAGGTGTCACCCAATGTGGCACCGACTTTATGGACGGTGCCACTGGTATCAATCAAGGCCTTATTGCTCCTGGCGATTCACTCCTTTATAACTTCAAACTCAACAGCGCTAGTACTTGTTGGTATCATTCTCATTTTCGTAAGTTGGCGAGCCCTTCAATTTGACAAGATCTTCCTCGAGGTATCACAGTGGTGCAATATTGTGATGGAGTTCGTGGTGCGCTTACCGTTCAAGACCCTTTGGACCCCCTCAGAGTGCTCCATGATAGTATGTTTCTCTGGTCTGCAATTCTCCGTAAATCTCATCAATCAAAAAACTATACAGTTGACAATGGTGGGTTTGTTCCACGAATAAGCATCTCTTGTTTCTGAGTCACTGTTACTGCTTAGAACATACCGTTATTGCTTTGTCAGACTGTTGTAAACGTACAGCAGGGAAAGCGTTATCGATTCCATGTCATCTCCATGTCTTGTGATCCAAACTTCACCTTTTCAATAGATGGACATAATCTCACTATCATCGAGACTGACTCAATTGCTACCTCATCTCACACCCTTGATAGCTTTCAAATTTTTACAGGTATATTACTTCGAGGATCACTAGTTATTGCAACTAATTTATAGTCTGTGCTGGCCCAACGCTACTCTGTAGTCTTACATGCAAATCAGCCGGTCGACAATCACTGGATTCATGCTTTGCCCAGCTCAGGGAAACGCAACATTTCGACAGCATTTGAAAATGGAGTGAACTCGGCAATTTTGCGCTACAAATGAGCACGCATAGCTGAGCTCAACCTAAAATCATGAACTTAAGGGGAGCAGACTGATATCCCCTGACAAACCCATTTCCATCCGGAGATCCAACTCCCGATGCGTCGACGTTATATTCAACCTTAGCATTTGATGTAGAGGCCTTTAGATTCAGCATTAACAACAACAGTTTTGTTCCACCTACTGTCTCAGTACTCCTACAAATATTGGGTGGCGCCTATAATGCTCACGATCTATTACCTCGAGGAATGCTTAACTGTAGAAAGAGACAAGGACATCCAAGTAAACTTGCCTTCTGGTGTTATGGCCTCACCCATTCCATCTTCACGGGATATGTATATCTTAACTTCTTTCATGCCAAGGACGTCATGTTGAATATATCGTTCAGCATTAAAGAGTCACAGAACTCAGACGTCACTTCAACAGTTGACGACTTTATTTCGTTACCTAAAGAATTACAGAACTACAAGAAAGTGTGAGCAGAGGGAAACGTACACAAGAAGCGATACTAACCTCAGACGTCACTTCAATAGTTGACAACTGAGGTATACAGAGCAACTACGTATATGCTTCAGCTCCCTAGCTACGAGCCTATCCGCTGTCGAATGGTGAGTGAGTTCTCTATCCTCTCCCACTGTGTCGCGGATATGGCGCATCCACCTGCATCCTTCTTTCCTAAGTCATTTGAGTGGGTCAGTCCCTTCCAGCAAGCATGATTTCAGTGTAGTGAAGAGTGCCTAAGAGTTCAATTTTTGAATCCAATGTCATCGCCCTAGGCGTGAATGAGTTCAAAAACTCGATTACGAGGTTCATAGACTGACATTACTGTCTTAGTCATATCAACTTTCATCTTGAAGCATGAGTAGAATATGTCACTTAAAGGTTATCTTTCTTGCTACATGTGCCGACAAAACATTGCAGCATCTCCCGCGCGCGATGATTGACCAACTTCTGTAGGTGGTGAGTTTACGAAAACATGGAAGTTTGCATTCGCCAAGCTCCAGCTCCTCCCCTTTGAAAGGTATGTTAGATATCTGGAACGGCACTGGGAACGCTTCTTCGTGTGGAGTGTCGTACTGTGGCGCCAAATTACAGATAAAAAAGGATATATGCCGAAACGCCTTAAGGCACTGGTTAGGCACTGGTTATGTGATAGTGAAGTGGCCAAATTGGGAAGTGGGAAAAAGACCCGACACAGTAACCCACCGCGAGGATCAAACTTGCAGCCCTGAGAGAACATAGGAGCCCTGATGCTCTCTTCGATTGAGCTGCGCAGGCCTAGGCAGACGTTCGAAATCGCTTTGTACATATGGTTATATACAGTTGAGACGTGGGATAATAATCAGTAAGGTAAAAGTTACTAGTTGCCCGGTATATGTCATCGACGGATTTTAGTTCATCCAGTGACTGAGTTGGGACCAGACTTTCTGATTCACAAGAAACTGTATATGCTGTACTACCCTATATTTTCAGCACGAAAAATCAGATAGCGAATACAAGGAAGGCGAGACATTGCCAACAGTGTAGCAGGTGCACAACAATGACACTAAAATGCATTTGCTATCCGATGAATGGTATAAACAAAAAAAATGACAAGGACTATGTATGTATTTCCTCTTATGTTTCTCGTGATCGTGAATTTGATTCAGAAGCGATCAGTGAACATCCTAACCTGACACCATATCTATGAATACAGCCGAGGAAGACTTTGGTCCTTTTGTTAAGGGGCCTCTTGACATTCCACCCTCCCCATCACCTGCTCTTCCACATTCACATTCGTTTCTTGCGGAGGCAAAAGCCAATACGGACCGCAACCGTAAAGCGATCTTAGATGAAGACGACCTTCTTTGGTTCTCCAAACGCTCACATTCACCTCCTGCGCCGCCCATCGCGTGTAACTCAACTGCACACGCTGGTCCATTGTCGTGGGCCTCGACTCTTCATGACAACCTCCCATCGATCCATAATTCGTTGCCATCCACAAAACCATTCTTTTCTGCAAGTCATGGGAATGCCACGCGAACTGGCATCACCGGGAGCATTTCTCCTTCGCTCCGACATTCTGTGTTGTCGTCGTCTACATCCTTTGCGCCACGTGTATTTGTGCCTATTCCAGGTGCCCCAGGGTTCAAACCAGATGACTATGACTGGGACAAGGGGTTTTAGCGCAGCTCTCGAACACGAGGCAATGATTGATCATTCTTTGTCTTCCATCAAAGGAAAGATCCAGCCTTCGATCGCACCGCCAACTTCGTCTACGAGTGCTAGTTCAGCTCCCTCAGTGAAACTTGGACAATATATGGAAAAGAAGAGTGGTATTGTTGAACTTATAGGCCGCCGGTTGACCACAGTACCTGTCCTTACATCTACCGTTGCAAACAAGGTCTGTAGCGCTTCAATGACTACCCCAGACCTCTCACCGTTGAAACAGATACGTCCACTTCTCCCAGCGCTGTCCCGTCTACAAAGGAGCTGGTCTCTCGTCTATTCTCTCGATCAACATGGTATCTCTCTTAAGACTTTATACGCAAACTGTGAAGCAGCGTCCATGACATTGGCCAAGTCAAAGCCTGCAACCAAACTCAGTGGAATGGTTTTCGTTGTGAAAGACGCAGAGGGGGCCGTATTCGGTGCTTGGATGTCTGATGGATTGCGGATGAGTAGGGGAAACGAGATGTATTATGGGAGCGGAGAGTCTTTTTTATGGAAGTGGCTGGAAGAAGAGGGCGATTTGCGAGTCTTTAAGTGGACAGGAAAGAATGGTTATATCGCGTTGTGTGAACCAAATTTTATTTCCTTTGGCGGGGGGTATGTGCCTTCTTTCTTTTCACTGCTTTCATGTAATTGAATAGCATGTTTGCAGTGACGGGTCATATGGGCTCTATCTTGATGATACGCTGTATGACGGGACATCAGCTCGTTCGATAACGTTCGATAATGAAGTCCTGTGTTCTGTTACTGGACCACGTTTAGCTGGAGGTGCAATCGGTTTCAAATGTATCGGTGTCGAGGTATGGAGTATTGGATCATAAGATGGAAGTCTAATTTGTCCTTTTGTGCTGTCACTAAAGCTTTCATGTCTGTATCTCTAGTTGTACTTTTCATTTTGACCATTTGTACTCAAATTTGGTATTCTTGAGTTACATGGGACATGGTCATGATAAGCACTAACTGCTGAGACATTTGTTAAGAAAGGTGTTAAATATGATGGAGGAACTACCGCCACCGATCATAACCCTGTTTCCGCCTCTGACAATGATTGGCCCAATCCAGGTGATAATATTGACGCCCCAGTGGACGAGAAGGATGTCGTCGTTGCCGAGAGGGCCGTTGAACTGGACGACGTCGAGGATGAGGATGGGTAAGGACGCTGACAGTGGGGATGTGACGACAATGATATACCCAAAGAAATTGAAACCAATTTCAGATGTGAGCCCTCTACCCTTTCTTTCCACACTCAAACCTGACACCAATGTGATGTTGAACATTGGATAATAATATTCTATGTTATTATCTGATGATTATCCATATAAATAAGGATGATAAGCAGTATGATTGTTCGACTCAGAATAAAAGGAAAGAGTAAGCATTTTGTACTTGTTACTGAACCACAAAGGGCCTCAAGCACTGGAAATGCTGGTAGAAGACCTATAATCCAAAACCTGAATATTTGTTGTACCTGATCAGAGTTTTCAATTTGTCATTTGATCAGCAGATTTTTCACCTGGAGTAGCTGTATATTAAAATACGATCGGGGGAGGGTACAAACGGGTAGTGAATACAACTACGCCACCTATATACCTACCTACAACCACAGAATATAAAACCACAAGGAATCACACAGGCTTGCATGAAATCCAAAATCCAACACTGTACACCTCAGTCCTGTGTATGAAGCAACTGAGAAATTCTCCGATGTACTGTCTATTATCTCCGCATTACATAAAACTGGAGCGCAGGATCTCGAAGGTTTAACATCAAGCGTGAGACAGCCGGAGAGGAAATTCTGATACACACAAATGTCAATAATGATGGTGAGGCACACTCATCATCACCCCCCGACCCAGAGGCTAGACAAATGTTCTTGCGAAATGAACACCGTGCGAAAGGAAAACCTCCCTCTAGCCAGCTGTCAAGTTATAATGTCAAATAGTGGAAACTCTATTGTCCTTCCTGGGCCTCGATTCAGGGCTATGATTGTCGACAGGAATCAAAAAACTTTGGAGCTGCTTTGACCAAAATCCCTCTATTTCGGGTGCGGTCGTCAGGATATACTCGTGGATGAGGAGAGCTGACCAGATATTAAATTTGTAAAGAGTATGCAGAAAGATCTGATGGAACGGACTTATCGATGGAACGGACTTATCGATATAATTCCTGATATCCAATCGAGCTGTCTGGGTCATGATCAGACATGATTTTCTCTCTCTTATTTTCTGTCAGGGGTCTCAGACTTCGGAAAGAAGTAGTTACTTACAGAGACTCATAGTCCGCCGATGTCAGCTCCATTTAATATGCAAAGTCCCGAATATCCAAGCGACAAGCTATCGATTATCAGCGAAAAGGTACAGACACTGACGATGGCAGGCAGTTGAGCAGAAAGATACTGTGCAATGGTTCTGCTCCTCTGTATAACTAAAATACCTATCTACTAACTTCAACAATTATTGCCAGCAGATTTCAATCTCTTAGAACTGCCCCTGTGCAGCCTGATAGACTGAATACTAAAAATGTCGCAGTTTTGAACTCATCAGTATCGTCCCGAAATTTTCAGGGATGGCTGCGTGCTATTCGGATATCAGTATACTCCAGTGCAGCTCAAATCCCGTGGATAAATGGTATCATCATCATAGGACCCACTGTTTGCAAAGCTGTAGCCTGGTTTCACCCAGCTGATTAATATATGTTTTTACTGGCATTCAGGTAAAGGATTCACATATCTTTATAGTGTCCGTTCTCTGAGCAGGAAACCGATATAGGCTAAATGAAACAGTCTTTCATCATCCCTGTATGTTTTTCCCAATTGCCCATGAGTTGATTTTGAAATGTGTACACGGTAAGATTAGAACGATCGTCCTACGACTTAAATCACTGTTTGATGACTCTCTTCAGAGATTCATGTCGTTTACGATTCTATATTCACAGAAGAAGTTCGGGACGTCACAACTGGAAAAATCATCAAGTCTCTGGTCGATTTGTCGCCGGGATACTTCGCAAAACAGATATGCATCTGTCAAATTTCTCAGCTGAGTCCAGATGTCCTGCACCACACTGCCACTGTGGAAGCCCGGCATCAGTTCATGATGTGCGCTATCCTTATCATGCTGACATATTTTCCACAAAATATCTCTGGTCACCTATCATAGATATCAATCACTCTTGCAACAGTTTCTGATGATGTACAGGCAGATGTCAGACACCGATTTACGGAACAATTCCGTGGTATTGTTATATGCCGGGTGGAAAGATTCTGGTGGGATATGTTCAATCATCAAGATACCCAATGCATCTGCTTCCATTTGCCGCCATAAGCTTCCCACTGATCAAATGTTTCAAGAATTCCAGGGCATCACTGCACCAATTATCTGCATAGTTCTCAACTTTGTTGTTCTTAAACATCAACAGCTCTTTGTTCTTCAGGTAATTTCTCAGCTCCACTTTCTTAGTCTTCTCTGGAGAGACGTGTACCTTTCCCTTGAACCCATGGCCATCATAGAATATCCATACTATCTCACTTGTACCAGCCTCATCATTCTGTCCCTAGAACTCTGGTTCATTATCCCAAACTGAGGTGAGTTGGCTCATGAAGCTCTTTTTTGATGATTTGTATTGTGAAGTTCTAAGACAGTCTATTGTTTATAATTACCTGAATTCATTATATGATTCCCGTGAGGATAAATTGATTGTCACTACCGGAAACATACCATCATAGAGGAGATGATGTTTGGGTGATATTTTTTATACTAATTTTTGACAAGAATAAACCTATCCACTCAGGAATCAATGATGCGGGCATCCTGCCATTATTTTTTTTTGGTTCATGGAACTCATGTAATAAATTGTTGATTTATAACAAAAATCAACAATACAGCATCTGATTAATCATTTCTAGCTACTAAGACATTTATGAAAAATATCTTAAAACATTTCTGACATTTATTGCATGATCTGATCCTGGTTGAGTTTTTCAACACTTCATAAACAGACAGTAGTTCAAAGTCTGGAAGAGCAGAAGCAGCCATAAACTGATGCCTCCAATATTGCAATTACTCAGGTCAATTATACACAATTTATTCAGATTTATGTACGTGATACATGTATGTCAGATATAAAAACGAAGCAATGAACTGAAGGTTGATCAATATGTTTGGGAATGTTTAGATGGTCAGAACTGGGTCTACAAGATTCGGAAGGATACGAAAACAAAAGCCCACTCAAGGAATGGCACGCTAAGACAGATAAAACGTCAAGAAATAAGAAAAAAATATAATACGAAGCCAAAGTAGGAAGTCGAATGTTCTACAAAATTCATAGATGCAGCAAGTTGGCGAAACGAATTATAAGAATGAAAATAAGATTCGTGAGACAGAGCAGAAATTAAACAGGGCGCTCAATCTTCGTTTATCATCATGCCTGTCTTTCCCAGATCCAGACTCTCCATCTCATCCAACATCATCTCATGCTCTGGTTTCAGGAACAAACTTCCCGGACTCTCTGTAACCATCGAAAAAGTTTCCGTTGTAGGTGACACGCTCATATTCGATGCAACTGGTTGAGTTGTGGTCATTGGAAATCTGTTGTCGCATGGAATGGACATCGAGGGTGACCCAGGAGGCTTGTTAGGCTCCGACATAACACCACTTTGATTACCCTCAACTCCGAGCCCGGATGATAGACCCATTTCGTCATGGAGCAACATAGTCATATTTGATGGTGGAATAGGAAATATCGAAGAGCTCGTACTTGGTCGGCGACGAAGCGCAGAAGTCGCATTGATATTGATGTTTGAAGGAGCTGGTGTCAACTCAAATCCTCGATCTTCAGGATCAAGGACGACACTGTCATTGTTGTGGATAGCGTGCTCTCTCATGGGCATCACAAGCTCGTCCTCACCGTTGTGATTTTTCTCCTGCCCTTCAGAATACACATTCAAATCCAACCCTCTCGATTCCATCCCCATAGGGAACAAGATGTTATCAAGCTTTGATCGCTGATTACGTCGTATCATCGTAATATCTGCTGTCCCTCCTTCATGATCCGAGCCTTGTTCCATTAAGTTCAAGTTGTTTGTGTTCATCCGAATCGCTGATCGGCTAACCATCGCAACATCGCGCTGTTTGATCGGGGGCATAGGAAGTCCTCGCCAACCCGTGTTGGCCGCACCAGGTCCAGCGCTATTGTTCAATCCGGTTAATGTACTTCTGATATCCCATATTCGTTCTCTCTCTCTTTCACGTTCTCTCTCTCTTACAATAGCCATAATCTCTCTTTCCAACTCTCTCACAACTCTTCTCAACAGCTCATTATCCCTGTCCACCCCTCTCAATCTCTCTCTCAATTCTGTATTTTCTTCCCTCAACATTCTGCATGTCCTTTGCGAATCAGATAGTGCACTGAGTAGTGCTCCAGTCTCTGTCGAATGTTTTTCCCTGAGTTCTCGGAGCTCTTCTCTATCTCGTTCGTGATCCTTGTTGGCGTTAGCTGAGACGCTCGTTGCGCCTGTTGATGTGCTTCTCGGCGTATCACCACGATGACTACCAGTTCCACCACCAGCTCCTCCAATCATCGTCATCATTGTCGTTGTACCACCACTTGCACTCCCACTCCCACTGAGGCTCGTTGAAATTGTATACGTTGGACTATCCATTGACCCACTAACCAAACTCTCCCTCCTCACATGTGCGAAATTATATTCCGACGCACTCCTCAACGGAGCGTACCTTCCCGATGTCCCAATACCTGACATGCTCCCACTTCTCTCCCGTGCGTGTTCACCAGTCATACGATCATTTGCGCTCTTTTCAATTTCTGGACTGATCTCTCTATCATAAAACGACGGTCTTATAGTGTAGTTGTTATCCCGAGAAAGGAAATTCTCGGTCCGACCAGCGCTCCTCGTCGACAATGAACTCCAAGGTCTATATCCTCCGCCTAAGTCACCATATCTGGCCCTGGCAAGTCGTTCTCTCGCGCTCATAGTTGCTGCTGAGCTCAAATTGATGACACTCCCACCTAGTAATCCTCCTACGCCTAAATTTCCAATAGCGCTAGTGTTAGTGGTGTAATGGCGTCCAGAATCGCCTTGTACGCTCATGCTTCGCCTCCTGACTCGTGTAACATCTTTTGGACGTTCTTTTTCACGGTCGCGTTCGTGACCCCTAGGTCGCATGAGTGGCCTCGACTCTATCTCCCTCTCGACAACCTTCTGGTAAGTAGAATCAGGTGAGTCTCTCCTCATATGTGACAACGGATATGCGGGTGAATCCAGAGGCCTGTTCGGTTCCAATAATGGCCAAATCGAGCTCGAATCGTCAATCGACAGCCTGGGACCAGTCCTCCCACTAGTGCCGAAGTATTCACTGTCTCCTCCATTATCGAATTGCACTGCACTTTTAAGGGGAGAGGGACGTCGTTCTGGTATATCCATGCCCAGTCCACCTCCTGCGGAGTTTGTAGAGATGGCAATCCCATTATTCCCTGCACTTGCATTACTCGCACCACCCAATAACAACCTCAAAGGCACAGGAACACGTCTGCTTTTCGAACTTCCACCACGAACCACTTTTTCTCCTTCATCTTCTCTGACGTTGGCATTGACACCTCGAACTGTATCACTTGCACTGGTGCTCTCTTCTGGATTTGAGATGGAGGGGGAAGATGAGTCAGGGATAATAGGACTGGGCAGGAGTGGCTGAGGAGGTAACATCGGACTTGGCCTTGGACTAGGTATGGATATTCCAGTGTTATTTCTGATTGATGTGGGTGTAGTTAAATTAGGAGCATTGGGCGTGATAGGTGTTGTTGAATGGTACAAATCGTGTTGGTGTGAGTGATGTTGGTGATGATGTGAAGGAAGCGGTGCATGTACAGGCAACGACGAGGGCGTATGGACACGTTCTGTGGTGGATTTGGCTGAATGGAAAGTAGGTGAATTAGAGTTCGTTCACTCAAATTGCCAGGATGAGAAAATATCTACTAACCACCAGTGAAAGGTGATCCCAGTTTTACACCATCACTCTCTTCACCGGCTACTCGCCGTGAACACACATCCATAGTCAACCTTCGGGTGTCATCCTCATCCTCAGTTCTACTATTGTTGGTCATAGGCCATGTCAAATGTTCTTGTTCTTCTCGTATATCAATACCAGTAATAGGAGCATTAGGCGAATTCAAATCTGACTTCGTATCGGATACTGTCTGTAAGTCAATTCCTTGATTGTCCCGGGATACATTTTTGTCAGTATATCTATGAAATCAAAGGAGGATAACATACCATTCGGTTTAACAGCTGTTACTTGCGATCTAACACGAGCAACCTGACCAGCTGCACTAGTCCTGACAGCAACATCGCTAGCATTTTTGTCCGTACTGACCAGAGTTTTGTTGATTTGCTGTTGCTTTTGTTGTTGACCTCCAGTACAGTTACTAACGGCAACCCCAACGGAACCGAACGACCTCCTCAAGCTTGTGTTGCCAGGTTTCGTATTCGCAGATACAGATGTTGTCAACGAAACAGACGAAGGAGAGTTCACCTGTGTCTGCATAGGTGAAAATACAGCAGTCCTTAGAGTTAAACATTGGGGAATTTTATTGCCATCTCCACCATCAATGCTCACACTAACACCAGATCCAGGTAGATCAATTTTACGCGGTAAACTTGAGCTCTTTGCATGTAACAATGGAGTAGAAAAAGATTGAGAACCAGAGAGGTGAGGAGGGGTTGAGGGTTTGAGACGAGGTAGGAAAGATGGCGATGCTATGCGTCGTTTGGTCGTTGTCATTGCTGTCTCTGCTACCGCCGAGATTGGTTTGAGAGCCGAAGTAGAGTTAGACATGGGTGTGGGAACGTGAGAGACAGATTGGAGGGAAGATTTTGTTGCTTCATGGCCATGTGAAGAGAGACCGACGAGGGGGGTAGCTATTTTTGCTGAGGCCATAGCTAGAATACTAGCTGGCGACGAAACAGATCTGATAGCTCCTGCTTCTACGGATGACTGCAGCATCGAGGGATGAGCGGAAGCAGGCGAAGATAGCTTCATGGCCCTCCCCAGGGTCGACGTCGATGATTTCTCTTGGCGCTGGTGGTTCTGCACTTGTCCATGAACTCCATCTCTCAGATCAGGGTCTAGAGTCGACGGGTTCAGCGGTATCTGGTCTTGCCTACCCAATGTATGCAGTAAAAGATTGGGATTGACAGCAGACAAAGTTGAATTATTGATTCGCGAAGTTTCGTCGTCGTTAATCTCATTATGGCTGTACGCGTTTTCGCGTTCTCGGAGTGGTGGTGATGGGAGGGAAGGAGGATCCAAGGGTGTTCCTGATGCGCCTGGGTTGTCGTGTATGTCCACATTTTTGTCTTTGTCCGCGTCTATCGTATGTCCTTCTCTTCCCAAATTTGTGAAGAGATGACACTCATCACTATCCGCAAAAGAAGATGTTTCCGACTGAGATGGTGTCCTCACGCCATCTTCGTCGTGCATCTGAATAAAGCTCACATCGGCGTCGATTACAAATGCTCTATCACTGGAGGTACCCCAGGAGGTACTTGCGAGTGCAGCTTGAACCTGTGATGCGAGTTGAGATGTTGACAACTGTTCCAACAGGTTGTCGTCATCCATATCTTCACTGTCATTTGAAGGGCCAAGCATGTTTCTTGAACATGACTGGGTGGGTGTGGAGATGGTAACGAAGGCGGTGGGTGCAGTTCCAGTACCGATAGAATTAGAACGAAGTGAGAATTGCTCAGGCTGAACAGGCGAACTGGGTTGCAAAGGTGACGATGTCATTAACGGTGCCACATTGCTACTCGATGAAGCTGCATGTTGGAGCACCGGTCGACGAATGGTATATTCTTCCTCACGTGTCGCTGGGCAAAGGGATTCAGATGAGGCAGATGGTATGTGTTTCGATATTGAAATGACAGAGTTATCAGCTTCAACTATAGTCGAAAGTTCTACAGGAGCAATGGCAGCTGGACGGTTCATCAAGCTCATACCCATGTTTTGAGGATGATGATAACGTATAGGAGGTTGTTCAAGAGAAGGGGTAGGTGAAGGTGTCCGAAGTGACATTACTATGCAATAATGAGGCATTCAGTCAAATCGAGTTCAAAAAGGAAAACGCACAGGTTATGTCGGCCTCAATCGCATCTCTCAGGCTGAGGCTAGGTAGAACAGGCGTCGGAAGCGGTTTTGTAAGACTAATCTCATCCTCGAGCCTCGAAAGAGATCCCGACCTCCTGAGTGGTGGACTTTGATCTCCTTTACTGTGTGCTCGCAGTAAATCTGCGCCTGAAGGGCATTTGGGCTCGATACAAATGACGGGGGACATTATGAGAGCCTCGTTGGACAACGAAAACTTCCTATTCCTATCCTTCTCTCTTTCCTCCTTCTCCCGAGAAACATTTATAGATCGTCGACCGGACCCGAAGCCAACGCTAAACGACCGACCGGGCGTGTCCTGGACATTGCTGTTATTGGATGACTTCGTACCACTGCCAAAGGGTAGTAAATTGCGTAAAGAACGGAAAGATGCAGATTTTCCAGATCCTGCAGTGTGGTTTGAACCCGTTGGAGAGGTGGGGGAGGCAGCAACAGCTGCTAGGATAGAAGTTGGGCTGAAAGTAGTCCTAGGCAGACCCGACGTCGATGTAGACACAGAGGCTTGTGTCGTACTGGCACCAGATCGACGGACTGAAAACGAAGGAAAAGTGCGTTTTGGTAGAGCAGAGGGAGGAATTTTAGGAAGAGGAGATTGACCCGACGCCATGCACCTAGATCAGAGCATCAAGGAGGACAGTCGTCCTGGCCCTAGCTGCAACCCTGACTCAAAAAACAAAACACAAGGGTGGGAATATCATTCTGTGTTCTATTCTTGCGACAGAGGTTTAGCCATTGATGCTATCAGTCACATCACACTAGCTGATTTATTCTTTTTACCTTATGTACTACCACCAGGTCTCGTGTAATAAATTGCTGAATAAAAAAAAAGGTCCCTGGGATGTGACTGTGTCACTTAGTCATGGGTGTCACAGTGTTGTGACAAACTACAAACTCAATAGAAATAAATATCCATGCTCAAGGTGGCTCATGACAGGTCTAGAGTCTTAACAGCCTAAGAAGTGGACTACAAGAAGCAGGAATATGTAAATACAAGGAATGTCATTCGTAATCAAGATAAAATCAAGGCCACTCTACTACTTTTTTTGTATTACCTACATTAGAAGACTAATTAGCTATGTCTTTTGTTGAAAAGGTACACTCAAAGTTTCTGGTTTATATTTTTATTTACCACTTCAATTTAGTTGGTCACAGACTGCGAACGAGCACCGTGTAACAAATTGACGATTAAAAAAAGCATTAATTGGTCTTCTCCAGCACAACCTTTCTGGATGTGCCATTTAGTCTCGTTCTCTTCCCCAAAACTATGTAGTCCCTAGGATAGTCTTATCAAAGACAGGATGATAAGGACAGAAAATACATTATTTTTGGGTGACTAACAGGACGATCATTTAACATCTTTTAGTTTTCTCTAGCAAACTAAGCTGAGATAGTGGCATTGAGGCCCAGGTCACAGAGGGGACGATGGACATGACCCTACGCGACAAGTGGCCATCTCAGATAGGAAATAGGGAAGTTTGAGATGGGAGATAGTTTTAAGTCTAACCTACTTGCTGCCCTAGAGGTGCCACCACCATGGCTCCTTAAAACCTCAGCTCCACCTCCTACTGCACATCAAATCATCTAGCGAACGAGAGCGTCACATGTGTTGGCTGCCATCTGGTAAGAATCGCTGGGGTTCTGAAATTTGATGAGCACGCGGTGGCAAGTAAGCTACTTCGTTCTCTCTACTTCAATTTAGTGAACCAAAGCCTCTATTAACAGCTGTACATTCAAACGGAAGCTTTCCTTCCAAAGGGTATGCTTCATGGCGGTAAGTAAACGCCAATTACAATCACGTTTGTTGTCTAATTCGGGATCGAAGTATTCGAGTCCACATCTTTGCGAATGGCTTGATGGCGGATGCGTATCCATTATGTCTATAATTCCCTCTCAAACTCAATGATCTAACTATAAGCCATTGCATGTTAGGGAACCGTCAGTTCAACGTCGATATGGTCTGTTCGTTTGGTCGAACATCAATTCTTTGTCGTACGTTCACCGTTCTAGAAGCACTCATGCATATGTGTCCTTAGTCAATATTGATTCCTATCAGCAACCTCAGGGCTTCACATGAAACTATGAACACAATGACGAACTTATTTTCAGTCCATGAAAAAAGAACACCTCGAAATTGAAAATTGCAAAATTACCTTCAAATTGATATCAGAAGGCTAAGCCATCTATACACTACTATATTTGAGCTCTCGATATGAATGTAGAGGCAGAAAAGACAAGCTAAGAGGTTTAGTTTTACTGTTGCACAACTGATAGCAGTGTCGATAGAGATGAGACTCTTATCGACGGTATTTCTGTTGCAGATTGAGGCTACGGACACAGACTTGATTTGGAGTCGTACAATGTTGATTCACTTATGTAATAATATATATCCTGTTTTTACTCCCAAACTATGTTGAGGACTGCCCTATCCTATAAGGTTATGGGCCCCGGCTCCCAGAATTGATCACCCACTATCACTTCTGTCCTCCTACAACAATTTGCTGCTCACTACAAACTCATTCATTGCATTTTCATCATTATCATGTCTTCTATTCCTGCCATGTCATCATCTGTTGATTTCATTCCCATCCTTCAGGTTGGAGTCTCCTGGGCCACATGGAGTTCTAGAATGCAGGGAGAGCTTGAAAGAACCTCTGTATGGTACTATGTCTCTGGAGACATTACCATTCCCCCTCCACCTTGCCAACTCACCCTGATGCTGCAGCTGAGTTTGCAGTACAAGTCCAACTTTACTGAGAGCACCAAGAGCTGAAGCATGCTTATAAAGATGCTCTCAAGGCTGATGATAAGGCCAAGGGACTTATCAAGAAATATCTTGCTGCTGACCAGCTACTCACTATCACTTCTCTGAAAACCTCAAAGGAAATATGGGATAAATTAAAGACTATCCACATTGCTACTTCTACTGGCATCATTGCTTTTTATATCAAGGTTGGAATGATGTGGAAGCAATATACTGAAGGGGAAAATCTACTAGACCATCTCAACTTTTTTCTTATCAAAAATGGTAAACTTGCTGACAAGCAACAATTTTTGGATGAGTTTCTTGCACAACTTATGCTTATGTCACTACCAACTGAAGGTTCTACCTGGGACCCCTTCATTGCCATGATTCTCCAGACAGTCACTGAACAGTCACTACTGACTACAGCTCTTGTTGCTGAATGTGTTATGGAATTACATTGTGTTATTGATAGACAGTGAATGTCCTTAGTGATCACCCTAGGTAGATGTTCAAGAAGAACTCAATGGAGTTCTTCGTTGGATTGGACTACTACTTATACTCATTTTACAGTGGCTGTACTACTACTAGTCCATGATCACATGTCCTTCCAGAATGTTCTATGATCACTTGACCTTGTCATGTGATCTGATTGCCTGAGTTCCTACATTATTTATATCTCAACCTCATTGTATGACTTGAGGTTTTGGATTAGGTGTTCAAATGCATGGGAAACTACTTCCTTTTTTGGGGCTCTCATAACAGAGGTCATTCCTGATGAGCTGCAAAATGCGCTTGTTATCTATGAAATTACAAATCAGTCTCCAAAAACATGGAATGACTACCTCAAATTGTTGATGCAAGCATATAAGGCCTTACATCTGGACAAGGCCCAGGGCACAATATTTGGTCCAGAGGCAATTGGAGAGAAGAGTGGAGGAAAGAAGGACCCAGATGCAATGGAAATAGATGAGATTCAGAGAAAGAAAGAGAAGAGCTTGCGATACTGTCAGATATGTGCTAGAAAAGGCTTTAAGAATAAGTCAAAGACACACAATACAGTAGACTGTTATGACAAGCCTGGTAATGAGGACAAGTGTCCTTATAAGACCTCTTCCCAGAAACCATCTCCACTGGGTCCAAGCAAGAATAAAAATCAGTCATTTAGAGCACAGCTGATGAAGATATTGGAGGAAGACAGTGACGACCCAGATTTCCCTCCTGAGGACATCAAAATTAATAGTGCATCAATTGAGGAAATCCCTGATCCTGTTCCCCCAAGTGGGAAGGGAAAGGGGACACCCAAATTGGATTTTCCCTTGGGAACTGTAGAGTATAATGTCTGTGATCTACAGTCAGAGGAAAGTGTACTCTCTATTAGCTCGCAAAAGTTGGAAGTAGTACTGGAATCTTGTAATAATATAGTGTGCAACAAGACTACCTCTTTTAAAATTCCAGTTACACTTTGGGTATACAGAAAGAAAGTACAGACCGAGGCTTTAGTTGATTCGGGAGCCACCACAAACTTCATTGACAGAGTTGTCGTAGAAAATAATAACCTGGTAACTTATAAACTGGCAAATCCATATTGTGTAATCAATGTAGATGGCACTCCCAACAAGGTAGGATATATAACTGAGTATGTCTGAGCTTATGTAGAAATTGGATCACACAGGACAACCCAGCACCTCTTTGTCACCAACTTAGGGAATAAAGAGATGATGATTGGGTATTCATACTTGTATAAGCATAATCCAAATATTGATTGGTGAAAAGGTCAATGGGAGTTCACCAGGTGCCTGGATACATGTGCTAGTAAAGCCCTGTAAAATATGAGATGTAGAAGCAGGAGCTAATGAACTTCACCTCAAACTGGATGTCAGTGGATCTCCTCATTGGATGACATAGGAGATGAGGACCCTGACAACCATATTATTAGCTGGGCAGACATAACTGACCCAGGCAGTCATCAGCAGGCGATAATAATTGCAGCTATACTCAACAATCGAGACCAATATGGAGACTCAGATTGCAAAGACACAAAGACCTGGAAGGCTCATGTACCAGAATGGCTACATGAGTATGGGAATGTGTTTTCAAAGAATAAGTCAGAGAGAATGCCAATACAGAAACTGTATGACCATGCGATTGACTTTGTGGAAGGTGCAATGCTTCCCAAACCAGCCAAGGTCTATCTGCTCTCTCTAGCGGAAAGAAACTCTCTTGACATGTGGATCAATGAGGAACTCAGAAAGGGATATATCTGACCATCTACTAGCCCAATAGTAGCTCTATTCTTCTTTGTAAAGAAGCACAATGGAAACTTACGACCTATCATGGACTATAGAGCCCTCAATGGAATTACCATCAAAAATCTGCTATCCAATCCCTAGAATAGCCAACTTGATTGAACCACTCAGCAAAGCCTCAATCTTTACCAAAATTGACTTGAGGTGGGGATACAACAATGTTTGCATCAAAGAAGGGGATGAATGGAAAACAGCATTTATTACAAGGCAAGGTCTTTTTGAGGCAACTGTCATGTATTTTGGTTTTTCCAATGCACCAGCATGTTATGAGAGCCCCAAGAAGGAAATGGTCTCCCATGCATTTAAACACTTAATCCAAAATCTCAAGTTATACAATGAGATCAAGGTATAAATAATGTGGGAACTTAGGTAACCAAATCATGTGACAAGGTCAAGTGACCATAGAACATTCTGGAAGATTATATGACCATGGACTAGTAGTAGTACAGCCACTGTAAAATAGTATAAGTAGTAGTCCAATCCAAGAAAGAACTCCATCAAGTTCTTCTTGAACATCCATCTAGGGTGATTACTAAGGATATTCACTGTCTATCGATAATACAGCGACCTTCCAAAGTATGATGAATGATATATTGGGAGACTTGATTTGCATACAACTAGTAATAGTGTATTTAGATAATATTCTAATATTTGGGACATATTTGAAGGAACACAAGCGATTGGTCAAGGAAGTGCTGAAAAGGCTCCAATTTAATGACCTCTATGCTAAAGCAGAAAAGTGTTTCTTTGAGCAAAGTAGTATCAAGTATTTGGGTGTAATTATTTCAGAAAATAAAGTACAGATGGATGAGGAGAAACTTTCAGGAGTTCTAGAGTGGCCAGTACCAACAAAAGTCAAGCAAGTACAAGCATTCTTAGGCTTTGTGAATTTCTATCGTAGGTTCATTGAGAACTTTACTAAGATGTCAAAGCCACTCTCTGACTTGACCAAGAAGGATAGTACCTGGACTTGGGGCAAAGAGCAACAGAATGCTTTTGAGGTACTGAAAAAGGCCTTTACTATGGCTCCAGTCCTGAGAATACCAAATGACAAAGATCTCTTTAAGTTATCCACTGATACCAGCGACTTTGCAACAGGAGCTGTCTTATCACAAAAAGACATGCAAACTAACCTATGGTATCCAGTAGCTTTCTTCTCCAAGTCATTAGATGTCCATGAAAGAAACTACAAAATCTATGACAAGGAACTACTTGCAGTAATTTGGAGACTAGAGGAATACAGACACCATTTGGAGGGACATCCATATAAAGTTGAGATCTGGTTGGTGTCATGATATAGCCAAAATGGCTAAGTCATTATTTATTTTCTTTTCCTTTTTCTTTTCTTTTAAATCAGTGGATGTGTGAAACAACTAAAAAGAGATGCATGGGAGTTTATAAATAGAAGTAAACACAGAAGGTGTATAAGTAGTGTACCACAATTGAATGGGAACTCTATCGAGTTCTCCTTGTCAACTCGGACTAGGAGTGTGATTAAGTCGCCTCAGGCTAAATCACTACATCTACTTCCCATTCCTTCTCTCCCTCAATTATGACTAGAGTGGGTTGCTCCCTCCTTTGTCCCTCCACTTGCCTTACATATCTATATATTCTACTAACGTTTACTACTGGATGTATTCTTATTGTACTTGGTAACTCCAATTCAACCATGTTCATTGATACAATTTTCTTGATCTTGTAAGGGCCTACAAACCTCTCTGTCAACTTCTCTGTCCTCCTTCCAATCATCTGATATTTCAGATTCTTTGTGCTGAGCATCACTAAGTCTCCTACTTTATACTCATCAACTTCTCCTCTCTTCCTATCTACATACTTTTTCATTTCCTCCTGCGCTTTCCCTAAAGCTGCTTTAGCCTCTCCCTGAATTTCTTTTATTTTTGCTACGAATTTCTCTGCTCCTTTGTACTTTTCCCTCTTCTTTACCTCAAATCCCATCCTAGGATCTTGCCCATAATTTGCTTTAAAGGGCAATGTCTTTGTGCTTGAATGTACCTTATTGTTGTAAGCAAACTCTGCCATTCTTAACCAGTCTGGCCACTGTTCTTGTTGGTGGTCAATGAACATTCTTAAATACTGTTCTAATTCCTGATTAACCCTCTCCATTTGGCCATCTGTCTGAGGGTGGAATGCCATCAACATTTTGCTCTCGATTCCTAGCATTTGATTCAGCTCTCTCATTAATTCTGCTGTGAATTGTGGTCCCCTATCTGATATGATACTTTTATGTAGACCATATAACTTCCACATGTTGTCTCTAAACAACTTAGCTAGTCCTTCTGCCATTGTTTTCTCTGTAGTTGGTATAAAGTGAACCATCTTTGTTAACCAGTCCACTACTACTAAGATAGCATCATATTCTTGAGCTAAAGGCAGTTTAGTAATAAAGTCTACTGATATATGCATCTAAGGTTTTTCTGGAATTGAGTTTGGCATCAGCTTGCCTGCCGGCTGCTCTGTGTGGTTTTTATTCCTCTGGCAAGAGTCATAACCTTCTATATATCACTTTACTTCCTTCATTACTCCTGGCCACCAGAAGTTTCTTGTGACCAGCTCTACCATCTGCCACTGTCCTCCATGTCCTCCTACAGGCATATCATAATGTAGCCTGATTATTTCTGCTCTAAGTGTCTCATTCTTGAGTATGTACACCTTTCCTTCTCTATATATTACACTGTCTATGTCCCTCCACTCTTCGTCCCTTAGGACTTTTACTTCTGCTCATTTCATCTCTTCTACTGCCTTAACTACTTTGTCATCCCTTACTCTTGACTGTTTTATCTTTTCCAATAGATCCACTTCTTCCACTATTACTTCCACCTTTTCTGTCCTTCTATTCTCTAACCATTCTTTTTTTACCAACATCTCATCCTCGTTGTCTCTTTCCACTCCAACCTCCCAGTCTGGTCTCCTGCTCAGGCTATCTGCCTTTCCCATCTTTGTTCCAGGAATATGTTTTAATACAAAGTCAAATCTTGATAGGTATAGTGCCCATCTAGTTTGTCATCTATTCAACTTTTGTGCTTTTATAAAGTATTCAAGATTTTTATGATCTGTCCAAATCTCAAATTTTACTACCATTCCTTCTAGGAAATGCCTCCACTCCTCTAGACATCTGACTATTGCTAACATTTCTTTGTCATGTATCTCATAATTCCTTTCTGTATCACTTAGAGATTTTGAAATGAAAGCTACCAGTCTCCATAAGTTGTTGGAGCACTTCATTGAGAGCACTCCTCTAGTTGCATAATTTGAGGCATCTACCTCTACTCTAAACTCTTTGTCTAAGTCTGGGGCTGCTAGTACTGGTCTTGTTGTAAAGGACTTCTTGAGCTCGTCAAATACAGCCTGTTCTTCTCCTCCCCACCTCCACTTCATGTCCTTTCTCATCAGCACATTCATTGGCCTAGCTACTCAAGCAAAGTCCTTAATAAACCTCCTGTAATAATTTGCAAGGCCTAAAAATTTCCTGACATCTTTCATATTCCTTGGTTCTGGCCAACTCAGCACCCCATCCACCTTCTTTTTCTCTATCTCTATTTCACTAGGTCCTATGACTACACCCAGGAATCTGATCTTCCTTACTTTCCATACACACTTCTCTGGCTTGATATACAAGTTATTCTCTTCTAACCTTCTCAGGACCTCCTCTACTATCTCATCATATCCCTTCTCTGTTTCTGTCCCAACTAACACATTGTCCACAAATGCTGCTACTTTTCCTTCATTAATCATATCTCTCAGGATTTTGTTCATTATTGCTTGGAACATAGCTGGTGAATTTGTCATTCCAAAAAACATAACAGTTGGCTCAAAGGATCCAACATATGTGGTGAATGCTCCCTTCCACTCATCCCCCTCCTTTATCCTTACATTGTTAAAGCCCTATCGTAAGTCCATTTTGGTGAATACTTTCTTACTCCCCATATTGTCAATTAGATCTGTAATTAGGGGCAGGGGGTAATTATTCTTTATGGTTTGCTCATTTAGACTATGATAGTCCATAACCATCCTCTTCTTCCCATCTTTTTTACCCACAAAGAAAACTGGTGATGTCTGAGAGGACTTTGATGGTCTAATATACCCCTTTCTTTTCATGGTTTAAATGTCTTCTTGAGATCTATGGCGTGATCCTAGATTTTTCTTATTGGTATCCTCTCCAACTCCATTTTCCCAAATACCTTCCTCCACCTAAGGAATTTCTGCGGTACCATTTCCTCAATTTTCCTATAGTCCGCCTCAACTTCTTCTTCCCTTCCCCAGTCTTTATTATTATCTACTGTCCACCTTACAATCTTCTCTTCTTCCAATGTCACTACTCTTTTTACTTTCTTTCTTATCCTTTTCTCCTTTAGTCTCGTATTCCTTCCACACAATGGTGGGCACCTCGTCATCTTAACTTCCTCAGTCTCCCAATTTATCTCTGGGTTGTGTACTTGCAACCATGGTATCCCCAATATAACATCTGTTTTTCCTACATTGCACACATCCATTCTCATCCTTTCTACATGGCCTTTGTAGTACACATTCACTTTCACCTGATGGGTAATGGTTCCTGTACTGTTGTTGGCCCCATTGACATTCCTAACCATTATCAGCCTCTCCAATTTCTGCAGCCTAAATCCATATTTTGCTGCCATCTTCTGATCCATAAACATCCCTATTGCACCACTGTCTAGGAGCACTTTTACTGTTATGCCTTTGTGCATATTCATCTTTTCTATTCCTATGTCCATCCATACTTCTCTCAGTATTTTGAATGTTCTCCTCACTTCTCTTGCTATACCTTCTGCCTATACTCTGTCTTGCTGCGCTTTTCCCTTTGTAGGGCGCACCACTTCTTCTTCCTTTCTCTTTTGCTTTGGACATCCACACCACTTGGCTTCCTCTAGTTTTCTTCCTCTAAGGACTCCTTGTCCTCTGTTGTCCTCCTTATGCATTCCTTTCTTTCTACACCATTTGCATTCTATATAGGTCACTACAACCTCTTCTGTCATCTATCCTAACTCCAACAGCCATGCATCTTTTGGCACATTCTCCACTCCACAGTATTCCTGCACCTTTTCCCAGTTGGGATGCACTGGTCTCCCCTTCTGCTGCACCTTTTGTGGCCTGGCCACACATACCACTCTCTTACTTCTCCTTTCCTTCTCCGCCTTAATATTTGGACACTCCCACTTGTAGTATTCTGTCCCCCAACATCTAAAACATTGTACTCCTTTCTCACCTGTCTCCTGCCTGCTTACTTTTGCTTCCTCCCTTACTCCATATTGCATCACTCTACTCGCTATCACCTCAAATCTATTCTGGGGAACCAGTTTCCCTTTTGCTTCTTTCATATTCCTACAGTTACAGGCCAGGTACCCAAACCTTCTATACCCCCAACACACTCTTCCTTCCCTTCTCTCTATTTCTGCTCTTAGTTTGGCCAGGGCATGCCATTGGTTAAGTATACTGCCTATAAGAGAGTTGTATTGTTTCAGAGACATGGTGCTATGTCTCCAGAAAAGTTGAAATAAGAGTGATCTTACTAATATTACGTCTACTGGGGCGCAAGATCTTCATCCAGCTAGACACCTACTGCCCTACTTACTACTGCTCTAATACTATGGTTATACTATCACCCCAAGGAGAGGATCTCTAACCTAAACACCTTCCTAAAGATGTGGTGTTACTCCTCTGCATGTATAGCCCACAATGGGGCTTTAGCACAAGGTTTATAGAGCAAAAGGAATACAAGTAAACTATTGAGCACTGCTCAATTGCAAGGTCAGGTCTTAGACACAATACCTGAGCTTGGTACTGTGCTTCCACCATCAATCCCTAACTGATTGACAAGTCCCCTTAAGCCAAGGGTCTGGCTATGTATGGAGGTGACTAGTGGTCATGGTGACTACCAGTTGAGAGTTGAGATGGTTATGAGAGTAAGGATGAGCAAGGTCCAAGGCAGATGGTGCTCTAGATATGGAATCGAGTTCTAGTATAGTGACTTAGCCTGGGGCAACTTAATCACACTCCTAGTCTGAGTTGACAAGGAGAACTCAATGGAGTTCTTATTGATTATTATACACTACTTATACATCTCCTATGTTTACTTCTATTTAAAAACTCCTGCACATCTCCTTTTGGTCATTCCATCTTGTGCATCCCCAATTTCCTAATTAAAAGAAAAGAAAAGAAAAAGAAAATAAATAATGACTTAGCTGTTTTTGGCTGTGTTATGACACTTTTCCCAGTTTGGACACACTGGCTCTCTCTTTCTTGCCTTTTCCCATTGCTGTGCTTTTCCCTCTATGGGGCATGCTGCTCTTTCTTGCCTCCTTTTCTCTTTCTCTACTGCAATGTTTGGACACTCCCATTTGCGGTGCCCAGTTCCTCTATATCTAAAATATTGTACTTCCTCCACCACTTCTTGCCTCTTTACTTTTACCTCCCCCCTTAGACCACATCTCATCACCCTGCTTGCCAGCACTTCAAATCTATTCTGGAGAGTTGATCTCTCTTTCTTCTCTTGTTCTCTATTCCTGCAGTTACAGACCAAGTACCCAAACTTTCTATACCCCCAGCATATCCTTCCTTCCCTTCTCTCTATTTCTGCTCTTAGTTTGGCCAGGGCATGCTGTTGGTTGAGCATACTGCCTATAAGAGAGTTATATTGTTCCAGAGATATGGTACTACATCTCCAGAGAAGTCAAAATAGGAGTGATCTTACTAATATTATGTCTACTGGGGTGCAAGATCTTCACCCAGCTAGACACCTACTGCCCTACTTACTACTGCTCTAATACTATGGTTATACTATCACCCCAAGGAGAGGATCTCTAACCTAAATGCCTTCTTAAGGATATAGCATTAATCTCCTGTGTAGACAGATGACAATGCACCTGTAGCACGAAGTTTATAGTATGAAAGGAGTACAAGTAATTATCCAGCCCACTTGATTGTAAGGTCAGGTCTTAGTAGTGATACCCGAGCTTGGCACCATACCTCTACCTACAGTCCCTAACTAACTGCAAAGTCCCCTTAAGCCTAGGGCCCAGCTATGTTATAGTGGTCCTGAGTTGTGTCACTCAGGTACCAAGAAAGATAAGAGAGTAAAGGTGGCAAGGCTCTGTGATGAGCAGTACCAATAAGGGAATCAAGTTCTGGTATAAGGACTTAGACTGAGATGTCTTAGAACTACTTCTAGTCCGAGTTGACAAGGAGAACTCAATAGAGTTCTCATTGATTATGGTATACTACTTATACACCTTCTGTGTTTACTTCTATTTATAAATTCCTGCACATCTCCTTTTGGTCATTCCATCTCATGCATCCACCAATTTCTTAATTAAAAAGAAAAGAAAAAGAAAAAGAAAATAAATAATGACTTAGCCATTTTTGGCTGTGTCATGACATGTATAGACTGGACAACCAAAGGGTTTGAGGTACTTCAAGGAAGGTTTGCATTCATTCCAGGCTTTATAAGGTATGGAAGATGAGAGATGGGTTGTAGGTGAGCAGTTGATGAGGTAAACAGCAGTACAAATAGCATCTGCCCAAAAACTAGTAGTAAGCCTAGCCTTATAGAGCATACACTGAGCCTATTGAACAATAATGTGATTAAGAACTTCAGCAAGTCCATTTTGTTGAGGTATATAAGAAGCTGTTTTTTGATGGAGAACACCACAGTTAGAGAAAAAAGAATTGAAAGTATGGGATTCATACTCTCTATCTCTATCTGTTTGAAGAATCTTTATGAAGATACCTATGTTCAATTAAATCATAGATTTCCATTCACAAAAGTGAACAAAGGCCTCAGCTTTAGTATAAAGAAAGTAAATCCAGATGTAGCATGTACAGTCATCTGTAAAGATAATGTAATACTAATAGCCATGACATGATAGAGAAAAAGGACTACATAAGTCAGAGTGAATAAGATCTAGTTTGCAGCATGCTTGCTTGTTGGAAGCAGGAAAAGAAAATCTGTATTGTTTACCTACAGTACAGGCCTCACAGAAGTCTATATGGTCCTCTAAACAATTAATGCCTTTGAACATGCCTTTTGCAACCAGATGACATATGTTGTTGTGGCCAAGATGACCTAGGCAGTAATGGGCATGGTTAATATCAACTACAGTAAAGTTGTAAGAGAGGTGGGCATACTTTTTTGACAGACAGAAATGAGCTTGCAAATGGTAAAGACCACTCATTGTGAGATAAGCAAGACCAACGACAGAGTTGGAGACAATATAGATAATAATAGCTTGTTTGCCCTTGAAAGTAACAGTATATCAACTATTTTTTGTAAACTGGGAGACTGAGAGTGTTATTGATAGACAGTGAATGCCCTTAGTGATCATCCTAGATGGATGTTCAAGAAGAACTCGATGGAGTTCTTCATTGGATTGAACTCCTACTTATACTACTTTTTACAGTAGCTGTACTATTAGTCCACAATCACATGTTCTTCCAGAATGTTCTGTGATCACTTGACCTTGTCACATGACCTTAGTTCCCACACTATTTATATCTCAACCCCATTGTATGTCTTGAGGTTTTGGATCAAGTGTTCAAATGCTCAGAAAACTATTCCTCTTTTGGGACTCTCATAATACCCTTTATTCAAGAACAAAAGAGAAGAGGTTCAGAATTTTGTAGAAGACCAACTAAGGAAGGGGTATATTAGACCATCTAAATCTCCTCAAATATTGCCAGTGTTCTTTGTAAGCAAAAAAGATGGAAGCAAGAGGATGGTTATGGACTACCACAGTCTAAACAAACAAACTGTAAAGAACAACTACCCATTACCATTAATAACAGACTTGATTGATAATATGGGGGGTAAAAGAGTATTTACAAAGATGGACCTGCAGTGGGGTTTTAACAATATAAGGATAAAGGAAGGGGATGAGTAGAAGGGAGCATTTACAATGTATATAGGATCATTTGAACTAACTGTGATATTTTTTGGGATGACAAACTCACTGGCCACATTTCAAGCAATGATAAATGAGATCCTAAGAGACCTGGTAAACAAGAGCAAGATCGCTGCATTTATAGATAATGTATTGGTAGAAACTGAAATAGAGAAAGGACATGATGAAATCATAGAGGAAGTACTGAGGAGGCTGGAGGAGAATGATCTTTATATGAAGCTAGAAAAGTGCATGTGGAAGGTGAGGAAGATTGGGTTCCTTGGGGTTATCATAGGACCCAATGGGATAGAGATGGAGAAGGAGAAAGTGGATGGAGTACTGAGTTGGCCAGAACCAAAAAATATGAAAGATGTTAGGAAGTTCTTAGGTCTTGCAAATTACTACAAGAGGTTTATCAAGGACTTCACTCAAGTAGCAAGACCAATAAATGTGCTGACAAAAAAGGATGTTAAGTAGCAGTAGGGAAGTGAGCAGCAGCAAGCATTTGATAAGCTCAAAAAAATCTTCACAATGAGACCAGTATTGGCAGCCCCAGATTTGGACAAGAAATTTAGGATAGAAGCAGATGCTTCAAATTATGCAACTGGAGGAGTATTCTCAATAAAGTGCCCAGACAATTTGTGGAGACCAGTAGCTTTTATCTCAAAATTTCTAAGCAATACTGAGAGAAACTATGAGATATACAATAAAGAAATGTTAGCTGTAGTCAGGTACTTAGAAGCCTGGAGGCACTTCTTAGAAGGAACAACCATCAAGTTTGAAATCTAAACAGATTATAAGAATCTTGAATACTTCACGAAAGCACAAAAGTTAAATAGAAGACAAGCGAGATGGACTCTATATTTGTCAAGATTCAACTTTATACTGAAACATGTCCCAGGAAGCAAGATGGGGAAGGCAGACAGCTTAAGCAGGAGGCCAGATTGGGAGATAGAAGTGGATAAAGACAATAAAAATGAGATGCTGGTAAAACCCAAATGGTTAATAGTAAAAAGAACAGAAAAGGTAGAAATTATTGTGGAAGGAGTCAATCTACTAGAGAAAGTGAAATGGTCAAAGGTGAAAGATGATGAAGTGATAAAAGCAGTTGAGGAAATGAAGTGGGCAGGAGTAAAAATGTTGAGAGATGAAGAGTAGAGGGAAGTAGATGGTGCAATGTATAAAGAGGGAAAAGTGTATATGCCTAAAGACAATGTATTGAGGGTAGAAATAATTAGGCTACACCATGATACACTAGTGGGAGGACATGGGGGACAATAGAAGACAGTGGAACTAGTTACCAGGAACTTCTTGTGTCCAGGAATAACAAAAGAGGTAAAGAGATATGTAGAAGGGTGTAATTTCTGCCAAAAAAACAAAAACTGTACAGAGCAACTAGCTGGCAAATTAATGCCTAACTCAACACCCAACAAACCTTGGATACATATTTCAGCAGATTTTATTAAAAAACTGCCATTAGCCCAGGATTATAACTCTATTCTAGTAGTAGTGGATTGATTGACAAAGATGGTACACTTTATTCCAACTACAGAGAGAATGTTAGCAAAAGGGTTAGCAAGGCTGTTCAGAGACAATGTGTAGAAACTACATAGTCTACCCAAAAGCATCATATTGGACAGAGGACCTCAGTTTGCAGCAGGATTGATAAAGGAGTTAAACAGGATGTTAGGGATCAAAAGCAAGATATTGACTGCATTCCACCCTCAAATAGATGGGCAAACAGAGAGGGTAAACCAGGAATTGGAACAGTACTTAAGAATGTTCATAGACCATAGACAAGAACAATGGCCAGACTGGTTAGGAACAGCAGAGTTTGTATACAACAACAAAGTGCACTCGAGTACAAAGACATTGCCCTTCAAAGAAAACTATGGACAATATTCTAGGATGGAGTTTGAAGTAAGAAAGAAAGAGAAGTATGAAGGAGCTGAGAAGTTTGTAACAAAGATGAAGGAGATTCAGAAGAAAGCTAAGACAGCACTAGAGAAAAAGATGAAGGAGATGAAGAAATATGTAGATAGGAAAAGAGAAGAAGTCAATGAGTATAAAGTAGGGGACTTAGTGATGCTCAGCACCAAAGACCTGAAATACCAAATGGTTAGTAGAAGGACAGAAAAGCTGATGGAGAGGTTTATAGGCCCTTATAAAGTAAAGAAAATTGTATCAGCAAATGCAGTTAAACTAGAGCTACCTAGCACAATCAAAATACACCCAGTGGTAAACATTAGTAGAATACGTAGATACATAGGGCAAGTAGAGGGGCAGAGAAAGGAACAACCAGCTCCAGTCATAATTGAGGGAGAAGAGGAATGGAAGGTCGAGAGAATATTGAACAAGCAACAGATTAGAGGAAAAGATAAGTATCTAGTACAATGGAAGGGATTTATGGCAGAGTCAGATACTTGGGAAGGGATAGAAAACTTAGAGAACACAAAGGAAGTGGTTAAAGAATTTGAAAAGGAATACCAATAGGATATGTAAGATGTAAGATGACAAGAAAGAGAAGAAGGAACATTTAGAAGAGAAGAACTGCCAGGATGATTTACAGCAAAGAAACTATTTGGATGGTCAGACAAGAGGTATGATGGGGAATATTGGAAAAGATTAGAAAGGAATTGGAGATGATGGAAAGGGGGATAAGGAAGAGAAAGAAAAACTTTAGAAATGATTTGGGAGGAAGAAGAAGAAATCAAGTAAAAAGAATTAGAAATTAGAGAATGAACAGAAGAAGACAAAGATAAAATGGGTAACATAGTCAACCCCAACTATAAATTGTAAAATCCTCAGGATGAGGAACCTTGAGAGGGAGATAATATCATGACTCAGTCAAATAACTAAGTTATTATTTCTTTTCTTTTTCTTTTCTTTTTATTTAATTAGGAAATCAACAGAAGCACAAGAAGGAATGACTCAAAGAAGAGGCATGGGACTTTATAAATAGAAGTAAATACAGAATGTGTATAAGTAGTATACAGTAATTGGATAAGGACTCTATCGAGTTCTCCTTGTCAACTCAGACTAGGAGGGTGATTAAGTCATCTCAGGCTAAGCCACTACAGATGGACTAAGTCAAAGAGCAAACTAGTAGAAGGAAGTGGAGAACAATAATAAGGATAGGACTATTACAAATAGCCACTTACTGATTTGTGATTGCTTGATTTGATAATCAAAGTGTACAAAAAGCAAAGTTAGACAAGCAGCAAAAGATGTTGTTAAGTCTAAGGTTTATTCTCAGACATACAGTTCTTAAATACATAATTGTGGTAGTCTGTGTACCAGAACAGCCTACCACATGATCACTACCTATTGTTCTACATATAGGAGTGCTATTGTTCTTGAAATAGAGATAACCTAACCATCTTAGGGCAGTCCTTTGTTCTATTCAAGGACAGATGATAATCTATGAGTAAGGATCAGTATTATGTGCAAACATTGAGGACCTTGTATCTCCATGGGATCTTATTGCCTCTGGTTCTATTTATTACCGAAAGAAGCGCATTGAAGAGAGCTTCATGATGGTTATTGAAGAAAATGATTATATTAAGTGGTTCCTGAGATATTGGCAATTTAGTGTCTGGTGACTTAGTGATCACTGACTAATCTGCTGATAACTCAGTGAATACTGATCACTTTGAGATGTTTTTGGTACTGTTTGAAAGGTCTTCTTAAGGGCTTTTGGTGGCCATTTAGATTGTTGAAATTGGTCAAGTATTCCCAGAGTTATGGTCTGAATGAAGTTTGTGACATGAAGTTTGTGACAAAGATATTACCCCCAAGAGTTGATCACATGCCTGTGTGGCAAATAAGATCTCAAGACCAGAACTCATATCCTCACATAGTGCCCCAAGCTCACAGAAACCCAAGTGATACTTTTTTCCCTATGCTTAGATGATCTTATCAAGTTTCTTATATCCAATCCCACTGCATTTGCCTTCACACAACCCAGAGAGCTCCTATAGCTCCCCAAATCAGTCAAGACATACTCCCTACTCTGTCTCCTCTCTTAGAAGACAAAAATTAGTATATAGAGCTCTATCCATGTCCATACCCTGCCACCTACCTTATCTCCAGCCCTATGCTGTCTCTTTTACCATATATTTTTCTCTGCTTCTGTTCTATTCTGCTTTTATTTCATTCTATTTGTATATTTATTAGAGGCACTAAGCCTCTGTAGTTAGTAGACTACTGCAGACTTTGTATTAAAAATCATTGATTAAAAATTTAATAAAAAATAAAAAAATAATGAGAATTATCATCATACCAAAGTTCTGCTTGTTTGAGCCTCAGTTTTAAATCTTCTATTTGGTTCTGCAGTACTGCCTCTTGTGAAGTACTCTACTGTTGTTGCTTTAACTATCATGACACAGCCAAAATGGCTAAGTCATTATTTATTTTCTTTTCCTTTTATTTCTTTTGATTAGTGGATGTGTGAGAAAGAACAACTAAGAAGAGATACACAGGAGTTTATAAATAGAAGTAAACACAAGACATGTATAAGTAGTGTACCACAATTGAATGGGAACTCTATCGAGTTCTCCTTGTCAACTCGGACTAGGAGTAGATCTAAGGCGTCACTGTCTAAGTTCTTATACTAGAACTCGATTCCCCCTATTGGCACTGCTCATCATAGAGCCCTGCCATCTTTACTCTCTTATCTTCCTTGGTACCTGAGTAACACAACTCAGGACCACCATGACATAGCTGGGCCCTAGGCTTAAGGGGACTTTGCAGTCAGTTAGGGACTGCAGGTGGAGGTGTGGTACCAAACTTGGGTATCACTACTAAGACCTGACCTTACAATTGAGTGGGCTGGATAATTACTTGTACTCCTTTCACACTATAAACTTCGTGCTACAGGTGCATTGTCATCTGTCTATACAGGAGATTAACGCTGCATCCTTAAGAAGGCATTTAGGTTAGGGATCCTCTCCCTGGGGTAATAGCATAACTATAGTATTAAGGCAGTAGTTAGTAGGGCAGTAGGACTCTGGCTGGGTAAAGATCTTGTGCCCCAGCAGACATAGTATAATTAGTAAGACCAACCATTCACTCTGTACCCTTGAGATGTCAACATGATGTCTCAAACTCAATACAACTCCCTTATGAGCAACCTGCTCAACCAAAAGCATGCCCTCGCCAAACTAAGGGCAAAATTAGAAGGAAAGAAAGAATGAGAATGTTGGAATTGCAAAGGGTTCAGGCACCTGGCCCGAAATTGCAGGAATGAGAAAGGAAAGGAGGAGAGGGGAACCGCTCCCCAAAATAAATTTGAAGTGCTGTCAAGCAGGGTAATGTAGTGTGATGTAAGAGAGACAATGATAAGAAAGCAGGAGACAGTGGAAGTAGAATGTTTTAAGTGTAGAGAGAAGGGACACAAGTGTAGAGAGTGTCCTATTTGGAAAGGAGAAAAGAAGTTGTGAATGGTGGAAAAGGCGGTGCATGTGGCCATGCCACAAAAAGTGCAGCAAAAAGAGTGGAGGAGAAGTCTGGCGTATGTCCTACAACAAAAAGTGCAGAAGCACTGTGGAGAGGACATTCCAGATGAGGTGTGTGTCACAAACTTCATTCGGACCATAACTCCAGAAATACTTGACCGATTTCGACGATCTAAATGGCCACCAAAAGCCCTTAAGAAGACCTTTCGAATGGTACCAAAAACGTCTCAAAGAGATCAGTATTCACCGAGCTATCAGCAGATCAGTCAGTGATCACCAAGTCACCAGACACTAAATCGCCGATATCTCAGGAACCGCTTAACGTAATCATTCGCTTCAACGACCATCGTGAAGCTCTCTTCAATGCGCTTCTTTCGGCTATAAATAGATCTCGAGGCAATAAGATCCCATGGAGATACAAGGTCCTCAATGTTTGTACATGACACTGATCTTTATCCATAGATTATTATCTGTCCTTGAATAGAACAAAGGACTGCCCTAAGATGGTTAGGTTATCTCTATTTCAAGAACAATAGCACTCCTATATGTAGAACAATAGGTAGTGATCATGTGGTAGGCTGTTCTGGTGCACAGACCACCACAATTATGTATTTAAGAACTGTATGTCTGAGGATAAACCTCAGACTTAACAACATCTTTTGCTACTGTCTAAACTTTGCTTTTTTGAGCCTTTTGATTATTAAAACATCAACTCACAAATCAGTAAGTGGCCATTTGTGATAGTGTGCCTGTTAGAGCTGGGGTGGTATACAAGGGAGGTGATAGTATTGTATATGGAGTGTGAAAGGTGTGGGCAGAAAGGATGCCAGGTAGAGGAGAATAGAGGACAGGGGGTGATCTCAGACAGGCAGAAGTGGTGTGGATGTCAGAAAAGAAAGGTGCAGCAGAGCAGCGCATGGACAGGAGTCCCAGAAGATGCAGCAAAAGAGGGGAGTAGGCAAAGGGAGGTCAGATGAACCTTCAAAATGCTAAGAGAAGTGTGGTTGAATATCAGGATAGAAAAGCTAGACACCCATGAGGGTGTTATGGTAAAAGCACTCTTGGACAGTGGTGCAACAGGAATGTTTATGGACAAGAAAATGGCAGTAAAGCATGGGTTTAGACTGCAGAAGCTAGAAAGACCAGTGGTGGTCAGAAATGTAGATGGAACAAACAATAGTGGAGGGGCTATTACACACCAAGTGGAAGTAAATGTGTACTACAAGAGCCATGTAGAAAGGATGAGGATAGATGTATGTGATTTAGGAAAAACAGACATGATACTGGGGATGCCGTGGTTGTAAGCCCACAACCCAGAAATCAATTGGAAGACCGGAGAAGTCAAGATAATGAGGTGCCCATTATTATGTGGAAGAAATACAAAGTTAAGGGAGGAAAAGGGGAGGAAGAGAGTAAAAAGAGTAGTGACATTGGAAGGAGAGAAGATGGTGAGATGGGCAGTGGATGATAAGGAAGACTGGGGAAGGGAAGAAGAAGTAGTAGCAGACCATAGGAAAATCGAGGAAATGGTACCGCAGAAATTTCTTAGGTGGAGAAAGGTGTTTGGGAAAATGGAGTTGGAGAGGATGCCAACAAGAAAAATCTGGGATCATGCCATAGATCTCAAGGAGATATTTAAACCACAAAAAGGAAGGATCTATCCTCTTTCCAAAGATAAGAGGGAGGAGGTCCAGAAATTTGTGGACGACCAGTTAAGAAAGGGGTATATTAGACCATCAAAGTCCCCTCAGACATCACCAGTTTTCTTTGTAGGTAAGAAAGATGGGAAGAAGAGGATGGTTATGGACTATCGGAGCCTAAATGAACAAACTGTGAAAAATAATTACCCCCTGCCACTAATCACAGATCTAATCGACAACATGGGGAGTAAGAAGGTGTTCACCAAAATGGACTTATGATGGGGCTTTAACAATATGAGGATAAAAGAAGGAGATGAGTGGAAGGGAGCATTTACCATACATGTTGGATTCTTTGAGCCAACTGTTATGTTTTTTGGGATGACAAATTCACCAGCTACATTCCAAGCAATGATGAATGAGATCCTGAGAGATATGATTAATGAAGGAAAAGTAGCAGCATTTGTGGACGATGTGCTAGTTGGAACAGAAACGGAAGAGGGGCATGACGAGATAGTAGAAGAAGTGCTGAAACAATTAGAGAAGAACGACTTGTATGTCAAACCAGAGAAATGTGTGTGGAGAGTAAGAAAGATTGGATTCTTAGGGGTTATTATAGGACCCAACAGAATAGAGATGGAGAAGGAAAAGGTAAATGGAGTGTTGAGCTGGCCAGAACCCAAAAATGTGAAAGACATCAGGAAATTTTTAGGCCTTGCAAACTATTACAGGAGGTTTATTAAGGACTTTGCTTGAGTAGCCAGGCCAATGAATGTGCTGACAAGGAAGGATGTGAAGTGGCAGTGGAGGGAGGAGCAGCAGAAAGTATTTGACGAGCTCAAAAGGATCTTTACAACTAAGCCAGTACTAGCAGCCCCAGACCTAGACAAAGAATTCAGAGTAGAGACAAATGCTTCAAACTATGCTACTGGAGGGGTATTATCAATGAAGGGTCCTGATGAGCTATGGAGGCCGGTTGCTTTTATTTCTAAATCTCTGAGTGATACAGAAAGAAACTACAAGATTCATGACAAAGAAATGTTAGCAGTAGTCAGATGTCTGGAAGCATGGAGGCATTTCCTGGAAGGAACAATGACAAGGTTCGAGATTTGGGACAGATCATAAAAACCTCGAATACTTCATGAAGGTGCAAAAACTGAATAGAAGACAAGCGAGATGGGCATTATATCTATCGAGGTTCAATTTTATGCTAAAGCATATTCCAGGAAGTAAGATGGGAAAGGCAGATAGCTTCAGCAAGAGACCAGATTGGGAGGTAGGAGTAGAAAGGGACAATGAAGACGAGATGTTGGTAAAATCCGAGTGGCTAGAAGTCAGAAGAATGGAAAGGGTAGAAATAATTGTGGAAGGAGTGGACCTATTGGAGAAAGTAAAGAAGTCGAAAGTAAAAGATGATGAAGTAATCAAAGCAGTGGAAGAAATAAAACAAGCAGGAGTAAAGATGCTGAGAGATGAAGAGTGGAGGGAAGTAGACGGTATAATGTACAAGAAAGAAAGATGTACGTACCTAAAGACGATATATTGAGAGCAGAAATAATTAGGCTGTACCACAATACACCAGTGGGAGGACATGGAGGACAGTGGAAGACAGTAGAACTGGTCACTCAAAACTTCTGGTGGCCAGGGATTACTAAAGAGGTGAAACAATATGTAGAAGGGTATGATACTTGCCAGTGCAATAAAAACTGCACAGAATAACCAGCAGGAAAATTAATGCCAAACTCAATTCCAGAAAAACCATAAACACATATATTGGCAGACTTTATCACTAAGTTACCTTTAGCGCAGGGATACAATAGCATTCTAGTAGTAGTGGATCGGTTAACTAAAATGGTCCATTTTATACCAACTACAGAGAAAACATCAGCAGAGGGATTAGCAAAGTTGTTTAGAGATAACGTGTAGAAACTGCATGGACTACCAGAAAGTATCATTTCAGATAGAGGACCTCAATTTGTGGCAGAATTAATGAGAGAGTTGAATAGGATGTTGGGAATTGAGAGTAAATTGTCAACAGCATTTCACCCTCAAACTGATGGACAGATGGAGAGAGTTAATCAGGAACTGGAACAGTACTTAAGGATGTTTATCAACCATAGGCAGGAGCAGTGGCCTGACTGGTTAGGAACAGCAGAGTTTGCCTACAATAACAAAATACACTCAAGTACTAAAGTGTCGCCCTTCAAGGCAAGTTATGGACAAGATCCTAGAATAGGGGTTTGAGATGAGAAGGAAGGGGAAATATGAAGGAGCAGAGAAATTTGTAATGAAAATGAAAGAGATCCAGGAGGAAGCAAAAGCAGTGCTAGGAAAAGCACAAGAGGAGATAAAGAAATATGCAGATAGAAAGAGAGCAGAAGTCGATGAGTATAAAGTAGAAAGACTTGGTAATGCTGAGTACTAAGGATCTGAAATATCAGATGGCTGGAAGGAGAACAGAGAAATTGATGGAAAGATTTGTAGGCCCTTACAAGATAAAGAAGATCATATCATCAAATGCAGTAGAATTAGAACTACCTAGTACAGTAAAAATACACTTGGTAGTTAATGTTAGTAGAATATGAAGATATGTAGGGCAGGTAGAGGGGCAGAGAAAGGAGCAACCAGCTCCAGTAGTAATTGAGGGAGAAGAGAAGTGGAAAGTAGAGAGAATCCTAAACAAATGGCGAATATAGAGAAAGGATAAGTACCTGGTACAATGGAAGGGATTCACAGCAGAATCAGATATATGGGAAGGAAGGGAAAATCTGGAAAACGCAAAAGAGGCAGTTGAAGAGTATGAAAAGGAATACAGAAGAGACATGGAAGATGTTAGAAGACAGGAAAAGAAAGAAGGAACATTTCAGAGAGGGGAATTACCAGGAAGATTCACAGTGAGAAAACTGTTTGGATGGTCAGACAAGAGGTATGACAAAGAATACTGGGCAAGGTTAGAAAGAAACTGGAGAAGATGGAAAGAGAAAGAACAAGGGGATGAAGAACGATGGAAACTATAAAAGAAGAAGAGGAAGAGATTGAACAGGGAAATTCAGGAATAAAGGAATGGACAGAGAAAAATGACAATGACATGGGGAACATCCGTGACCCCTATTATGAGCTGTAAAAATCCTCGGGATGAGGAAACTTGAGAGGGGAGGGTGGTGTCATGACATAGCCAAAATGGCTAAGTCATTATTTATTTTCTTCTCCTTTTATTTCTTTTAATTAGTGGATGCGTGAGAAAGAACAACTAAGAAGAGATACATGGGAGTTTATAAATAGAAGTAAACACAAGGCATGTATAAGTAGTGTACCACAATTGAATAGAAACTTTATCGAGTTCTCCTTGTCAACTTGGACTAGGAGTAGATCTAAGGCATCACTATCTAAGTTCTTACATCAACCACCCAAGTTTTTCCATATCAAGCTTGTTATGAGACAGTTCCTAGAAAGGAAACTATTTCCCATACATTCCTCAACTTAGTAGATAATGTCCAAGATTACAATGCCAGAGGGATATAAATAGCATGGGAAGACTTATGTAAGATATGTACAGTTATTAGTCAGGGTCATGTGATCATAGGAGATAGGTGCACAGACCAACAGACATTTGTATAAGTAGCAGAATAATCCAGCAAAGGACTCTATTGAGTTCTTCCTGAACAACCACCTTGGTTGAGCTCTAAGTCCTCACAACTTTACGCTAACAAAGCTGACCCTTAAGTCTCCTCTATTGCTGCTACCTCAGTCTGGAAAAGACTCTCAATGTGCTAAAGATACTGTGTGTCAATGAGAGGGTATCCAGGTGTATATGTGTGAGGGTTATCAGGATCTGTAGTGTAGGTGAAAAGTGTCGAGAATCAGGTCAGTGCATAAATTGTTGATTTTTTAGAAAAATTAGGTCGGTGTGACAAGTGTCACGCATATAACCGGCATAGCCGATTAATCTGACAGATCACTTGACATCAAACCTTGTGACTTCATTTGACATTTGTTTGCCCGTGGTGTGAATAACCCGGTCTTCACGAGTACGTAGCTATCTCATGGGTAACCATTGCTCAAAACGTTGTGCAAGTCCGACGATTAAGTTAACTCGATACCGATTCTTTCATGACGCAACATACCGAGACGGCCCGTGTCAAGTCGATTCAAGAGGCAGATAGAGCATATTTGTCTTAAAGTTTCGGTGAGAACGGAAATTCTATTGCAGAGTGCACGCAAACGCATGGGTGACTATTTGCTAAGCTGGTTCACCTTGAGGTCCATCTGGTAAGTGATGACGTATCGACTTCTTCCACGGAGTGGACTTGATTGATGGCCCCTGCGGCGAATCTTGCTCATCTCTCCTTGGTTTCCACTCCTTTGTATTTTTGGCTACAAACTAGCATAAGATAGCGTAAATGGACAAGGTAATTTTCGTAGGAGTGACGAGTTGCGAGTCAAGTTTGTCTTTCGATTTAGCTCCTTATAAATTCTGGATGTCCCGGGCACGTGATTACTCCACCTCCAACCTGATTCGGGACGACCCCAGCAGACCCTGTAGCTCGGGTGTAATCAGTAGTGTACCACTATGTAACTCACCCACCGCATCTGAGCACCTGTTTTATTGATGCGGTATATAAATACAGAACTCACTCACTCACTCACTCACTCACACAGACTCTCCTGCTCTGACATCATATCACGTGCAGAAAACTGCGTTCCAAAAAGCACATCCCGTGCCCGAGAGGACCAGATTAGTGTCTTGCTGTTGGCGAGGCTGCACATTATAGATGTCATCTAATCATCGTTCCCCCCGCTCTGCAAATCCTTTTCCTCAACCCTCATGGCGTGAAAAGCATAAGAATCTAGCTCCAGCCTCTGTAACGTTTGTTTTCGCAGAGCCAGAACAGGGAGCTCCTCTTGCATCCGCATCTCAACTTATCGCATCAACTCAACTTGATACATCCTCCACTCAGTCCGGTGATGACACTTCTGTCCTGTCACAGAGACTTATCTGCAGGCAATCTCTATCGAACTTGGACTTGCAGCAGCGATCATACCAGGAGCCGGGTTCCGCGCCGATAGTACTGCAATATGAGGGGGGACCTCGAGTATGTTGCTTCTTTCCATGAGCTCACAGCCCAAAGTAAAATGCGGCTTAACCCAGACAATATTGCTGTCGACGTGGCAGAGTCGACAGAAAGCCCTGCGGAGATTACTTCGAACAATCCAGTCGACTTGAGTAGTACATATCTTCCTTCCTTTACTTCCACTACACCTTCACCAACTAGGAAACCTTGGTTCCAAAGTCTCAGACGAATAACAGGCGACAAGATTTCGCAAAAGATGAGTTTCGCCTCTGGCCCGCAGCCGGACACAGTTATCAAGCTTCCGCGTAGTAATGACACATCAACTTTCGTTCATGATTGCACTCATTCCCACAATAGTCACTCTTCCTTGATGCCACCACCTCATTCCATGGCCCGCACTCAAAGTAGTACCGATCTGTCGAGTCCATTTGCCAACGATATCACCCAACCACTTACCTTCACCTCATCTCCACCTCAGTCTTTACCCACGACATTTAAGGCAGACTATAATGATCTACCACTTCAAATGACTCAAGAACCAATTGCATCCTCTGTAGACGAATACGTACCCGTAGTCGACCTAACACACACGCTACCATCATTGTCCTCTTCAGCAGTCACTACCTTACGCGATGAGAGCAGCAACATTAATACACTTCACATGTCATCGGATCGTTTCACCTTTTTTAGACGCTCGGTCAAACAGGAAAACGTAGGAACACAGATGAATGACCGATCTACCGCCAGTCAGGATATTCATAAGCCATTGAATAGATTAGCTGGTGGGTCCGACTTCGTCTACTCCACAATCTCGAACTCTCTCACTTTCCATTCTCATATCAGCTTCGTCAACATTGCCACTGCCGCTCACAGTAGAGCCGCAGAAAATCTCTGAAGTTGCCGCGCAAGATTCGTTACAGACTGCTATGTCTAATCCACTATTCATATTAGCAGAAGCCGAGGCGTCGCCCACTCCTGATGGATTCGGAACGGATCTCATAGTCTCGGCGGGATCATCGACAGATCACACAGAAGAGTTAATTCCCGTCAACTCCACCATCCAATCCTCAAATCCAAGCACAGCAACAAGAATATGGTCATATCTAAGTGCATGGTCTAGCACATCTTCTAATTCTAACGATCTTACGTTGGCTATTGCTGAGAAGAAGTGTACTCATGAGTCAACCCTCCCCCCCTTAAACTTGTCGGGACTCGGCCAATCTGACTCATATAGTGATGAATCGAGAAATATACCAGGAGGAGCGATGATGAACCAGAATTTGCTTTCTCCACCCACATCTAGTTTCGGAACTGTAGCTGCTGACGTGGAGACCATCGGAAGCACCCGTCATGACGTAAATCGTGATATTTCACCCACAACAGTCACTGCTAATACCAATTTGGCATCTCTGAGTAACATTAGCGCAGAGCAGAGCCATACGAGCATTACCAGGGCCGAGATCACAAAGTCCTCAAGCCCCGGCTGTAACGATGGTGTTCATAACACTACCGAGGTTAAAAACATGATATCACCGACGCAGGAACCCAATTCGAAAAAAGCACTGGAGGACTCGTCAAAAGAAGAAGAGGTCCCGCAGCTTAACTCGAGTATTGATTCGACAAAGAGCACGGTTCAGAGCCCGTCCAAAGTTGCTGTAAGAAGCGGGACTAATTGGTTTAGTCCTTTGTTGTGGTATGCAGCACATTCTAGTGTCGCTTGGGACAACAAGGACAACAATTATGACTATAATCAGCATCGAAATCAGGATGAACTCGGAATGGGTCTGGTGGACAACTTGGAGTTTAAAATGAGTGGGAAAAGCACTGATCCAGCAGGTGCAGAGAACAATCGAGAACATGAAGTCCAAACCAATCAACAAGAGGAAGCATTCGATCGAAATCAGGTTGACCAGACCACTGCCGCATGGGAGCAGGGAGATCAGACAGATTTTAAATCAGGGTACGTAGAAGGCCAACATATGACAAGTAATGATGCAGGGTCGTCGAAGGATTCGAATCCAATTGTGCAGAGCATCACCGATAAAGCTTACGTTTCGGGCTGGAAGGCATTGTTCAGTTCAAGGAGATTAGTCTTGAAAAGACTGGGTTATGATGAATCGACCGTATCAGATAAAGATGTAAAGCGTGATGGACATGGGGTGGAGGTGATGGAGGTAGATTTTGATGATGAAGTGGATAAAGATAAACTCAGTGCCGATGAAATTTCTGGGAATGGGAAGAGCAGTCAGGATCAGAGTGAGAATGCAGAACAGTTCAAAACCAGGCGTGCAGGTACTCAAGCTGTTGATGGATCTAATCCAATGAAATTGAATCCAGGCGACAAGAAACATCCATTGTCATCATCACAATCACCTCAAGTTCGAAGTCAACCGACTACTTCTGAAAATGTAAAGCAGCAACCGATCGTAGTTGACTGCATTGCGAGCAAAAATAATGTTGGCGCCAAGGAGATACAATTGCGCTCAATGTCATGTCATGAGGTTAAGTCCGGTTTAACAACACCCGCTGGCACCCCCACAATTGATAGGTCTTACACTCCCATGGGAAAGACAAGTGATCCTGGTTCTAAACTCTCGATGATCCCTCTATCAACAGCGCTGACAGCGCAAGCCACGACATCCAACAAAAGCAGTGTCTCTCCAAACGTCATCGGCAAAGAAGGATAAGGAAAAGTTACTTCCATCTACTAATATCGTGTTGCCGACTTGGGAAGACACTTTCCATGCTCCGCCCCGCAACATACTTCCTCCGAATCCCCCAGATAATCTCAGTAGACGAAGCCATGGTGTTGCCAGTGGAAGGCTGTTGGGACGAGCGATGGGATTTGTCAGCGATGTGCTATTCTCGACATCTTTGGAAAGTCCAGTCGATAATCACGACGGAAGTACTGATGATGATCAAAACACTCAAGAACGAGTCCCTCCCCAAGCGATGAAAGAGCGGCTGGAGAGGTTCCAGCACTTCGGAAAGGAGTTACCTCATGCTTGGGACATTCTTGAACCTAGTGCTAATAGTAAGAACCCATCCGGGGTTCGAGTTCCGTTGTCATCGCCTTCGAAGACTTCAATCTCCAATCAGTCAACATTATCTCGGCGTATCCCCTGGCGTTTTATGGCAGCGATGGGAAGAGATAAAGCACCTATGCAAGACAACCATGAAGCTACTAGTAATCATGCTGAAGAGAAAATTAATGATGTGTTGAGGGGTTGTAGACGTGTGGTCGTAATTGGAATACATGGCTGGTTTCCCGGTGAGTGGCCTTGAGTCTTCTGTGGCATGGACTTAGTTGGCATCAAGGTGCTGTTGTTCGTACGGTTTTGGGAGAGGTAAGTGATATTTTCGTGTCCGATATGTTCGGCCTATCCTCGAAATTCTCAGCCTACAGGCACAAGCTTCAAATTTGTAAATATGATGGTAAAAGCGTTGGAGAATTTTCAGAAGGAACATGCTGTGTCTTTAGACAAGATTACCAGAATTCCATTGGAAGGCGAAGGAACAATTGACCGTCGTGTTGACAGGTAAGTAACACTAATTCATCATGCAACATCAGACTCAGTAGTGTCAACCTCATCGAAAAAGACTATACCACAGTTTGACAACAAATGAAGAATGGATGGATGACTTACAGGCAGCTGATGCAATCTTTGTTGTTACACATTCGCAAGGTTCCGTAGTGTCGACCCACCTCCTAAACCGCCTCATCCATGATCGGCACATCCGCACCGCAAAAACCGCATCAGGATTTGATCTTCGGTCATCATTGACAGAAAAGGCTGGCGTTCAAGTTGCATCCACTTGTAATCCTCAGAAAATATGCTGTCTAGCGCTATGTGGAATACATCTCGGACCATTGCGGTATCTGCGCAATAGTAGCTTCGTGCAACCGTACCTTCACGTTCGTTCTAATTTATTTCCCACACATAATCTCAAGAATGACCATTCTAGTACTTCGAGTCAAATGCTACCCGCGAGTTATTTGAGTTCCAGGTATCCGACATTGCTCGGAATATGTTTCAGTGGCTAACTCATTTGCAGAACACCGAGAGCGCAGCATCCAAGTCTTATATCACTGCTCTCCGCCATGTCTTGGACAATGGTGTATGCTTATTTCAGAAAGCCGAATTGAGATCAATACTCAACTCCAATGGATCATTTGCAGGTGAAAATGGTGTATGTCGCTTCGATGAATGATCAAGTGGTGCCGATTTATTCTGGTTTGTTCACTGCCATCTCACATCCGTTGATATTACGAGCCCTCTACATTGACGGTGATGTATATCAGTAGGTTTTTTGGCTACTCTGTTCAATATCATCGTCCTACGTTTGTTTCAGTTCTTCGGATTTTTTATCCAATCTATTGGTTCTCTTAATTCGCATCCTTAATTCGGGGATCAGCGATAGTGGTTTATTGGAGCATCTGTCGGAGGCCACAGCTGGTTCGTTGAATGGAGTCGGACATTCGACCGCCTATGAGGAACTGGCTACCTATATGTATGTCATCCCCTATCTCTGTGGATTGGTTTTGAATTAAAGATGTCCAAATCATTTTTGACAGGCTAGCAGTCAAGTATTTGTTTCTGGCCAATGACGGGCTCGCGGATCATTCAAGAGCTGTGCTTGAATCGTTTGATGCTACTCATGAACAAAATGATTATGAAGTAAGTTTTGAATTGGAATCGGAGCATGTGTCTGATTTGGAACTGTACATAGATACCTTGGGCGCTGCGTGACGTGATAGCGAATGAGCGTGTCTTGCATCTTTTTGCCGGGGAGATTGCGAATCTACGAGATGCATTTCGAGATTGGCATCCAAAGACATCTGTTCTACGAGATTTGAAAAGGAAACTACAGCCCATCCAGCGATTGTCATCAACATTCTATACAGGGAACTCCACAAGTAAATTGTAGGGAACAGCTCGATCGTGTATTATATCAAATTCCTCGAGGCTTTCGGTCATACTAGTTGTAATTGAACGTTGGAATAATAAGTATTCGTCCCCATCTACAAACAAGGACTAAAGGGAGTACCAAGTATGATAAATATGTGTGACTCGAGCCTTCCGGATATGGGACAATGGTACTTGTTCAAGGAGATGAATTTACGACCGATATTCTGCACCACAATCCCCAATCGAGGAAACCATATTGTAACCATTAGAGCGGCTCAAAACATCTTCGATGTCTGCGCGGTCCTGTAAGGTCAATCGGAAGTTAAAAACCTCTGCATTGTCAGCAAAATGCTCAGAAACTCCGAGCCGCGTGCCTAATCACATAAGAATTCAGTTTATTTTTCTCCCACTATTCCATGTTGGACATACCAATCAGCACAGCACCAACGAAAGGATGATCAAGAACCCAGCGTGTTGCAACATTGGCTATGCTCTTCCCTCCGTGTCTGTCGCCAATGGCACGTAATACTCTCAACAGCGATTGAAGAAGCTCCCATGTGCCCCACGATATTAAGATGACATCGAGATACTGGCCGGACTAAGTTCAGAATAGCTAAGAGTTCAGACGGAGACTACTTGCCTTGCGCTGGGATGGTGTCAATGCATTTCCATCTCCATATGGATCGGGGAGGGGTTTTCCGAGCCATTTATCAGTTAGAAAATTTCCGCACTGTGGTCAATTGTATGATCCGGAAGCACAAGATGTAATGATAGACTGACCAACGTGCCATAAGTAAGAAGTTTCAGTCCATGCTTCGTGCACACGTCGCCCATTCCATGGAGTGGACGTGTGTCAATGATTGAGAACTGTCAGAAACAATTAGCCTTGTAGCCAAGTTTGCATTGTCGGACCTTGAATTTCTGACCTGAACCTGATTAGAAACAATAGCGCCAGGGCCAAGAACAGTACAAATCTCGTCTATTCTCTTGGTGTCAAAATTGCAAAGACCGATGTGCTTGATGTACCCATCCATCTGGAAAGATTGTAGATGCTGTAAAACATCGAGATAACCCTTGTCGTTGTAATCCTGCCAGTGGAACTATCGGACACATTCAGCTAGAGATGGTTGAGTATATCTGGAGTTGACTTACCTGAAGCAAATCAATTTGAGAGGTCTGTAGCGCTCTCAACCGACCTCTGACGGCTTCAAGTACTATCTCCCTTGTTGGAGTACACTTGTGGAAGACACACCATTTAGTGGCAATAAACATTTGACTTGGATCTGGAAGGCCATGACAGAATTGACCCTATTTGCACGGTGTGACTTGGGCGTTGATTTTTCAAAATAAACGACATACGATGATGTTCTCAGCGGGACCGTAGTGATCAGCTATTACAGATCCATTAGCTCAACGTGCTGGGGGGTAAGTCAATGCTACATGCCCTTTGAGTAGAGTCATCGAAAATGAGGTATTCAGATCCGGTTGTTTACTCTGGCTTGTGCTCACCATATCTATAAATCGGATTAAGAAATACCAGAGTACCCAAAGAAGGCAGACAGGCACCAAAGAAATAATAGCCACCGTCGACAAGTTTCCTCAGGCTTTGTTTGATGTCTTCAACGTCGGCTGAGCCCCATGCAGACGATGAGAGCTGCCAAAGACCTGTCCATATACGAGGTGCATGTACAGGACCTATCTTACAGAATTCGCTGGGAGGAGGGATAGAAGACATAAAGTTGCCGGCGATAATACATGATTACCTTTATATACATGTTTTCGGCAAATTTGAATGCAACCGGATTAGCCGGCTCGGTTCACCATCTGAGATCTCCGATCAATGGCTGATTCTTCGAGGGGTTACAACTCTGTTATAAATACGGGGGAGGTTTACCATACTTCCCTCGCTGTGCTCAGCTCCCTCATACGCTCATATTGTGTTTCATCATGCCCGCACTTCAAACCCCTTCGCTTTCGGGCCCTGCTCTCGGACACATGTAAGGGCAAATTAATGACCATGGCCAAGTAAACTCATTGTCTTCATGCCAGAAATCTCATGCTCGATACCTTCATTGCGAATGCTAGTGTGGACGAGTGAGTCTGAGGCCCTGCTTATTTTTGATGTCAGCATCATAGCGCCCCCTTTCCAGCCTGCGTGCAATCACACGAAATCTCCTAGCGACCCATCCTAGCTGTCTGACACAAAGTTACAAAACCTGTGCACGAGATCGTCTTTGCAGGACCGACAACGCAGCCGAACTCTTATCAGCAACATTATTCGAACAAGTAGATTCTTGTTATCTGCCCACCCAATCTCTTTATGATCTTTTATCTCGTACGAGAAAACTCTATGGTGTCGGGTTCGGGTCGTTGAGTCTTCCCCTACTCACCGAAATTGTGCGTGCTACAATCGGTATTCGGTGGAGAGAGCGAAGTCACACAGCCGCACTCCTCGCCGTCGTCGATAATGACATTAGTCAAGCCATTCAGGTGTGTCCTGCTTTACCTCCTGCCTCTCACCTTTGTCTAATGAGTGACCAGAGTACCAAGGAGGAAATAGCAAGTGGTTCGATCGAAGACATCGCCAGGGTCAGAGATGCTGCCGAGAGACTCAAACTCGCTGTTATAGACAGTAAAAATGACGTTCTGATTTGGAATGGGAAATTCCCTTTTGGTAGAGCAGATATTAGTATACATTGCTGGAAGCTATAGGACCATTATATCATAGATATATGAAGAAAAGACCCCCAGTTTTAGCACTTGGAGAGGGGTGGATTAGGTCCCAATGAGATCAATGGGAGTCTGATCACGATCTACCTCCCAAGACCACCAACGACTTAGATGCTTAACAAAGAAGCTGTCACATTCTCAATTGAAAACAGCCGCATATCGATCATCATATAACCTCCTTTCTAGAACGCACTGCTCCATAAACTCCTGCAGGGCTCGGCTGAACAAAAAGGTGATATCGGCATTTTACTCCTTGTTCCAAATGGGTTAGACAGTAACTTTATACAAGTGATCCATTTTGTCGTAAAAAGAGTTGTCTCCAGATCCAATGCACTTAACATCACCCCCGACCTAAAAAATGATCTCCTACTAAGTACAGTCGTGCTGCTGTACTTTCTGCTACCAAAATTTCCAACCAATACTTCCAGGTAGAAGTTTGATATACGCATATACATGCGCTAGATTAGTCTTCACCTATTCTTCTCCAGTATCAGGTCTAGTAGGGTCTTGGAAATATCAAGGATACTTATATCAAGTATTGGGGAAAATGATGCATATATTATTATTTGTTTTATGTCTATTATTTGCAAAAATAGGAAGGTTTAGCACGCTGGAATCTTTTAGTATTTGAAGATGCCTCGGAAGGCAAACCAAGATTTGGAAGGCACTTGTGGCAGGCGGACATGTAGTATTAGGGAAGTAAATGAGCGGGATAATAAGATGGATTAGTAAGCTCAACGATAGATGAAATTACAAATCCGATTTTAGCGAGCTCCATGATCAATGATGGCGCTTCAACAGATGGCGACTATGGAAGTGCCTCTGTAGGCCAAGATCCATGAGCAACTTATCTGTTAATACCAACGCCTCTCCTGTTGACATACACCTTATCACGAAAAGAATTGATAAACAAAACAACATGACATTGTTACTAAATTAGATATATCACCTCCTTCTCACAGGGACACTGCCGAGAAAATTACCAAATATTGTAGCAAGGGTACTGCAAGCCATAACTTTATGAAGAGTCTTATAAGAATATGACAACTAGATTTCTCAGGGCGAGTGCCACTTTTTTCGTTCCTTGATAAGTCGAACAATGCGATGGTTACAAAAATGGGACACTTGAACAGAGGGATATAATAATGATGGGGAGTCTTGCTATCAAAATGAGTTATCTCCGGGTAACCGATAAATCAGAGGGGGGTGAGAAAAAGGTGTACAGGATGCTCCGTTGTTTTGTTTTGAGTATAATAAATCTCATGTCAAAATAAATCTTTTCTCGGGAGTAATTCGGGGACATGTATTACCGACGGTAGGCAATCTAAGAATCGATGGTGACTCAGATACCACGCATAGATCACTCAGATCTTTTTACTTTCCTTGATAGACAAACAGATCCAGGTTATCTTACGGTATAGGAAAAACAGAATCGCGAAATAGAAAATAACACATGATCATTCCTAGCTCGTCAAAGCTGCCACCACGGCGTATATACCCTCTCGGAGATTTCAAAGCAGTTCTCCTCAAAATTTTCCGGTACTGATGCTGAGTATGATCTGCGTAAAGGGCGCCATAGTAGATAAATATCATAAACAAATCTTGAGCTCATGGTTGAAGAGCCATCATTCAAACGTGTGTGTGTGATATCATAGTCGGTTTTATCTACGGGGCACTCCAGAGATTCCATCAACCTTATACTGCATTCCTAGATTCTCCCACTTCTGGGAGAATCTACAAAGGCACGCTCTCATCCACTCCACTTCTTCAGAGATCTTTACCATAAAACTCTCACCTCCGAGCTAGTGGATAGAATGAACTATACCCAAGGGGATCACCTCCATTGGTTCCGATATTTGCGAAACGCCGCTGTTAGTGCCATTTTGGGTGCTCAATCACTTCTAATCAGATAATCAGCAGATAATCAAACTGATATTCTCAGACCCCCGTCAATCACAATCTCAAAGGCGATGTCAGTGAAACAGAAACACTACTGTACATGAGTATATATTTAGATATATTTAGATAGATCAAGATAGATCACAGGCAACTAATAAGATTCAGAAGAAATGTCGTTCACAAGCGCTTCTGATGCAAAGCATCCAGGGCAGCATGGCATCTCATGTGAAGAGCGTTCTGTCAGTGGGGGGAACCGAGAAGTCAATCCAAAAACAGTAGGTTCGTTTCTGAAAACATACCTCCATGCTATATTTGCCCTTTTTATACAAGCGTTGAGTCAAGGAGAGTCAGTGAACATACAACTCCGCACCTTTTTACCCGATGATCCAACTTCCAAATATTTCCCAGAAATCACTAGCTCAAACTGATGCCGTGCAGTATCATAGTCCCCTTCACAAGCGAGCAACCGCCCGAGTTCGTAATCTGGCATCATTTGACTCATCAAGTAGAAGTGAAGGAGAAAAAGTCATGAAACATCTTACGAGCATGGTATACGATATAATGATCTAGCTCAATCTTAGGGCCATACTGGAAGACAAGCTGGAAGGCATCTTGCGCTTGTCGCACTGCTTGATCCTGAGGTATGACAGCTTGCTTCAGCGGATCAACAATCGCGTCTGCGTCCTACGAAATGCTTAGATCAAGATCAGTCTCATGCAGAGAAAAGTCAACGGACCGGATGCGCTACATAGCGCATGCAAATTCCTTTTAGGAACTGAGCAAGACAATAATCATCCCAGTAACCATGACCACCCTCATACTTCTTTGGCTTTGATTTAAAGGATTCAAGCTTGGCAAGCACCTTTTCTACTTCGGGTAACATTTTACTGGTGACAACTTCTTGAGGTGCGTGTGCGATACCAAGGAATATATATGCAAGCTCAAGAGTAGAAAGTGCCAAATGATTGCCTTGCAGCAAAAATTTACGAGCCTTTACGGGCCACAAATTTCTAGGAAAGGCTTTTGAGTCATCGTCCAGGGAGTGAAGATTTTGGCATACTTCAAGAGGAATAGACTTCCCAGCTATTTTCTGCCGTAAGCCTGGGACCTTGTCCATTAGTTTTGCTGCTTCCTGTTTCTGTGCTTCATCGCCAACTTCGAGCAAACAAACAGCCATTCCGTAGGTATAAATGGCTTTTGACCACTAATACAGGCTTTTAATCAAAGGGTCGTCATGACAAGTATGGAACATACAGTTGCTTCGGCGACCAAATCTGTCCAGCATCTCAAACTCGAGGGTATATCCCAAAGTGCGAAGTTAGCGATGGCGATTTCCCAGAAGGAAATATGGTGAAGGTTGCGGTATTGCTTTTGCGATTCCATTGCTTGGGTATAATAATAAACAGCTTTGTCAGGTTGTGACCGACAGAGAGCAAGACGACCAGCGCCAAACAAGAAGAAAACACCTGCAGAGAATTAGCAACAAACGATCGTGATCGTGATATTATAGCACCATTTGGGTATCGTTTCAAGTTCCATTTCAGTATCTTGTCCGCGATTGTGATGTCGATGCCATCGAAAGTGAAACTTGATAAAACGAGGTGGAATATGAGCAACGCTATGTCACAGATAGGACGTCGCACGCCCTCTTCTCCTATGAAAAAGGACGATATTGAGACAAGACATCAAGTCAAAGAAGGCGATCACATACTCGCGTTAATCAATGGCTGATCCTGCTCATATGTCCATCCTCCAGCCTTCATCAAAAGTTCCAAACCAAGTTTACGATCTCCACGATACCCGAATAATTCCACAAGAGTCATGAGTTTCCCTGGCATGAGGCTCAAAATGATATGAGACAGCCCGACACCAAGGTAGACGCCAGACCGAAAATGAGGATCGATCGACATGTCGACAGGACCTTCACCTCGGGCCGCTGCTTCGGCATCGACAACATCGAGGAATTGACCCAATTGTCGGTAGATGCCAATCATCGTCCGCATATTGAGTCTCCAGAACCATTAAGTCTGTGTGACATCGCACACGGGCTTGGAAGAACTCACGCTTCTTTGAGAAATGCCAACCAATCACCAGAATAGATAATCCCCAACAATGCCTATCGTGGGATGAGGGGTGGAACTGTGAAGAATGGGATCTTGCTTACTCTCTCGAAAAGACTCTCAGCATAGACAAGCTCTGCATGTCGTTCCACTGGAGTCATCCCTCTAATATAATTGACGCTTGAACTGAGGTGGGAGACCACATAGCCAGCGAGGTGAGAACCGAGGAAGGCCTGTTTTTTGCGGTGTTGACTAGCAATACGATTTCCGTGTTTAGTGTGGTGGATCCCTGCAAGAATGTCCTAATACATGATGGTTCTCAGGATGGCGACTGCGGAATGAGAAGATACTAACCGGGTCTTCGTATGACATCAGCCCCTTGATGCATTGTATAAGTCCATATCCTGTCGCAAAATAGAGTCGCTCCCTGTTTTGAGGGTGGATCAGATCTGGAAATGTTCGAATTGATAAATTGGCACACTTATTTCATCTGCCTCATGGCAATATTCCTCCGACTCAAGCATGTGCGAGGACAGGAAGGTCTCTAGTGCATAGCGTACACCTGGTATATCTTCAAGAGCTTCTTCTGGTTCGTAAGGTCTAACCACGTCTGGAGGTGAACTGAGGTCGTAGACAGATTTCCATGACGGAAGGTCAGATGTTGGGGGGGCCATGGTTGAAGTGGCAGGTGTGACAGGGGCGTCTTCGTCCACTGTCGAGGGTGGGGTTACCATGTCACTACTGCTGGTGGAAGACAGACTGGAGGAGGACATGGTTGTTTTCAAGAGGAAACCGATTAAGCGCGTGGGGTTGTTGAGGGGAATATACGGAACTATGGCACCTGATTCACGGCAAAATGGAAACCCTCCTTGATTCACATGCAAGAGTGTTGAGTTAAGGATGAGCAACAGAATATACGATGAGCAGTCTATTCAACACACCTATTTATCCGTATCTAAACCATGTAACGTAGCTACCAATGTCAAGCAATGAAACAAAAGATTTGATTTAGTACAGTGTTCGTTCATGATGCAGACACTCAGATCTTCCAAAATCTAGATAGGTCTTGCTCGTTCAAGTGCTGACCCAAAGGTAGTCTTGCAGCCAGGTAACTCATTCAGTGATAGATGTCGACTATCGCAAGTTTTTCAAGCGCACAACATGATGACAAAGGCCGCAGCAGTCCACCCATTCGACACCGCACCAGGAGAAATAACTATCGATATACATGCCATCTCTCCGCAACGTCCTCCCTACAAATGCCTACGGGCCCGTCGCTACAGATGCACTTGGATACTCCTTGTTGCTCTCTCATCGCCGCTCCTCCATCCGTTGCAGTTTTCTTCTTGCTATTCCTCTCATTCTTGCCTCCGTGGTACTTTTCCACGAATTTCCATCACTATACGGTGATATCCGTGAATTCGAGCAGCGATTTCCACAGCACGATCCGAGTCTCACAGAATCTGCCAGTATCAAATACCTGGCATTTCCTGGTCACATATGGGGACATGGCTGGAACAACATTTTCCAAGAATAGTGGGTCGTGAATACTTTTCCTCGTGAATGCCTCACAAATAAGCAGTGTAATGCATTCATACCTTGCATACATTACAAATAGGTCATTTGTCTTCGACGATTACATATGGTCGCATGGCCCCTTTCCCTATACCGTCTATGATCTTGAGATCCGTGCGGCACGTATCCCGCTGAATGCCTTCGTCTCTGGCCCAATTGCTGGCGCACCTTTCTTTGCACCAGCAGATTCGTTCCCGCGGGCAGTGCATGCCAAGTTTTGGGACACCATATGTCCCCCCGAGAAACGTCATAGTATCTTTTCTGTAGATATCCCAAGTCAAGTCTGGGGCACTAGTCGTATTCAATGGTGGAAAGATGAGATCACAAAGAAAGAAAATGTATCCTGCCTAGAGGTTGATACACATCAGAAGCCCATTTTCGATTTCAGGTGCGTCCCGAATTTGATGTTTAAATCACTCGCTTAATCGTCCCTTGTCAGCTTCTTCGGAGGCCCAGAACTACTGGATGTCTGGCCCTCTCTATCCCAAGCTCCCATTCTGACCCAATTCAGATGGTCTCCTCTTGTTTCAGCTGTCATTGAACGTAACTTTGTCGCTCTTTCCGACCCTCGTGAACATTTGCAAAGAACTCAGGCCGATCCACATGCAGGGGTCAATGAACTCTTCCCAAGTCATGCAGTTGGAACATATCCATCCCTCGTTGCTGTGCACATTCGGCGTGGCGATTTCATTCGTCATTGCCCAAGACTAGTCCGCTGGGGTTCACCCTTCCACGGATTCAACTCTTTCAAAGAGCTACCCGACCCTTGGATTACGCCCATACATTCTTCACCGGTGAGTCTCGGAATCCGTTCTCTCCTGTTGCCGTTATTTAGGCCAACCTAGTGTGAGATCGCAGAATATTATCGCAAGCGCTGCCTTCCAACCCAAGATGAAATTGTCGAACGCCTACATGCAATCCGGAACGAATATGACACTTTTATCTTGAGTCAAACAAATACTACTGTTCATAAGCAAGGCTCCCCTACCGTGCATCAACTTCGACGAGTCTTCATCCTCTCAAACGCAAGGAGACTCTGGCTTGCCGACCTAAAAGACAAACTTGCTAAAGATGGCTGGGACAATGTCATTTCCAGACGGGACCTAACGCTAGATAAGCAGCAGAGGGGTGTTTCTGTTGCTGTCGATATGAGTATCGCTGAGAAAGCTGAAGTGTTCGTTGGCAATGGAGTGAGTGGTCTTCCTAAATTTCTAGTTTACTGCTCATATTTCATCTAGTTCTCTAGTTTGTCTGGCAACATCGTGATGTTACGAACTGCCAAAGGTCTTCAGACACAGACTAATCGATTTTTGTGAGGCTTGGAAAGCTACGCGATATGGTTTTGGTCAAGCTTCAACATATCCAATTTGTCGGTGCTTGCAATCCTCCCACAGATCATGGCTATGTTTCTTTTAGTCACCGTTTCCTCTCCGCTTGTCACTATCGATTATCCGAGAGGGGGTGTTGTCAGGCACATACAACTGCGCTCTTCTCGAAGCTGCTCTCCATCTTCATGCGTGTGCGGAGCCTCTTAGGGCGAAGTGGGACACGATGAGCGTCAACTTGCCAAGACAAACTGTCATGTACATAAGATACATATTTATAAGAAGAAATGTCATCCAAACACGTTTGGCCACGCATGGTGGACGTGGAGTAGCATATGACATCAAGTCCACCTTGGAGCCACATGAAGGACGGTTGCTCCACTAAAGGGTCTGCCGTGATTCTCTACCTAAAATCCTGTCTTGTTCTTGTATCGGATGTCCAACCACGCTCGAACCCTAAGACATATCTTACGCCCCAAAGAAAACATTGCAGTGATCCAAATCAGCAACAATGATATTAACTTGGAAACCACGCTTCAAGACTTATGCTCAATTTGTTTGGTGATTGGAGTTGAAACCGACATATAGCACTGAACATAAATCTCTTCAGTGGAAGTAGTTATCAAAGGCTGTTAGGATGGGTGTGAGGGCGTGAAAAGTGGAGGGAGAGCAGTGTAATACATGAACATTTCTGCTCTCTCTCTGTCTCTACTTTCAGCCCCACTTGGTTTATCCTCATTCGGCTTCCCTATCGCTACCTAGATGCCATGTATCATGTTCTCTTAATGTGGCCCAATTCATCGTTGGTCCTGAGGACAAAAAGTAACCCAGGGGCCAAATAAGGTAGATGACTCAGAAACAAGAAATGACTTGGTAGACTTATATGGAAATGGAACTCATCAACCTGATCCGCTGATGCGAGAGTAATAACCCACTTCTTTACTAACTATCCAGCATGGTCATGATACACATCGATGGCATTATTGTATTAAAAATATTTTGGTGTATGAGCAATAAATGTGAGATTCGAGCATGTCTTGACGAGATAAAAGTCACTAGCAAATGCGACTTGCGTCGATTTGTGTCTTAGACACACCACGTCAGTGTGCTACAAGCAACATCAATCTCACGTGTCAATGAATTTGTGACTGATTTAATGCAGGAGGTCAATAATGACTCAGCGCCGCCAACCTTTACCTATGTCCAGTATGTCCAGTTCAGAATCCATGTCAGGGTTCATGTATCGCAGCAAAGCAGGCTCTCAGGTAGAGCTCTTGAGAGACGCAAAGCGCGAAGCAAGCTTTGTCCTTCTAATGAAAGAAATGCTCTTGCGCGAGATCCAGGACTTGCCAACAGAGACCCGCGAAGAAAATCTTCGCGTCTTTCTCAAGTGGCTTGATGTGCTATACACCGTATCAAAATATCCCGAGTGGGGAGAGTCCAAGAAACATGCACTCAATTTATGACTTCAAAACGCACCAGAGGGGAATGGTATGCTTTTTTTAAAAAGATTTGGCGGTCTATTGTTCCAAATCTCAATTCATTCAGGGATGAACATATTTAATAGGCGATTTGAATCATTTGCAAAGTCAATGAGCAAGCTACTATCTGAGCTACCACCGTCTTTTGCACTACCCAGAGGCTGGTGCTTTGATCAAGAGGACTCTACAATCTTTTGCCTTCGTCCAGGATCGGCTGGAGGTCTCCCACTGTGCATACTACATGACGTCTTTCGCACATTCCAATGTGAAAGCTCTGTCCTCCTTTCACATTCCACGGCGACAGCTGAACCAATGCCGACTGAGATGGCGGCCGCACACGTTGCTGCCATACGACTTTGTCACCACATGGGAGACGCTTTTGAAGATGCACACCACCGCTCAAAAGCTTTTGACGCTTGTGTGGCTGGCCTTTTCGGGGAGTGGAAGAAGGTAATTATTCCGAGCCCTGAATCCAACTATGGCAAAGTCAGTCGGTGTTTCCTAGAACAGAATGTAGCTATAGTCCTTCGTGAGGATAAGTGGGAAGCTGGACATGGAAAGGCCGATGTGTACCTGCAAATCACTCATAGCTATGATCTCCTCGTGAAAGTGCTCACCAAGAGCACTGAGACAGCATACATCAACCTTCTTAGCCATGGAGCACCATGTTTCTTGGTCTGTGTTCTAGGTATGCATTTCCATCTACTGGTTTTTGCGTTCATTGTTTTGTTGTTATTTAGGGCCCATGTTATACATATGTGGTGGATTCTACGACGGCCAAAAAACCATTGTCGAGCCACTTTCTACCCCAGTATTCATGCTTCGTGATTCCACCAACACCCGCCCTGTAGAAGTAGCGACGCTGTTGTGGGCATCAGCTAGGGGAATATCGTCTTTGAGACTGTAAGTGTCTCGTGAGATGAAATCAGCTACTCATAGTGTGTCGATTACAGGCTAGTGTCCGAACCACTTGGAATCGAGTTCGAACCTTCTACTCCTCGCATATATAGGACATGTACATTGATCCAACCGCAAGATGAAATCGGTACACTCACTTTCGAGTCCCAGTGGGGCCGTGTGGATCAGAATATCTTTCTTGCAACTCTCGAGTCGTCTTCTTATCACGATACCAAAGTCTTTGTCAAGTTCATCTCTGGTTCATATTCGCAAGATGTCCATGAGCATTTGGCAGCTCATGGACTGGCTCCCAAGTTGTATAGCTCTGCAAGGGTAGATGGTGCACCAACTGCATATATAATGGAGTACCTTGACCCATCCACCTGGCAAGCATTGCATCGATACCTCGAGTCAGATGCTGGTGCAGACATAGTTTTTAGTCAACTACGGAAGGCCCTTGAGAACATCATTACTGTGCTTGAGTTGAAGAAATATGTCCATGGAGATCTTCGAGCTAACATCATGATTCGGAAAGATTCCCCACGCGACGCCCCAGACCTCAGGGTAGTTGATTTTGATATGGCGGGGGTAGCAAATCAGGTTTGTTACATTGTAAACCTAAACGAAGAAATCAAGTGGCCTAGTAAAGCAGGAGGACTGATCCAGGTTGGTCATGATTGGGAAATGGTATCATCCTGGCTCTAGGGATGATAGTATTGAAATGGAGTGCGACATCAATACTAATATTTCGTCCCATTATTCCCAGAGTCTATCCGATTCTACATCTAGTTCATCTTCTGTCTAATCTCTTTTGTGCCTGTACAGGTACTCAGTAGTCGTACTCACTTATATACATCAATTCTGAATAGGTACACAGTCGTCCACACTGCGGTGACTTCTGAGTTTCTTACTTTACCATAGATAGCAGGGCAAAGAAATATAAAGTGATTATGATTTGAGATCAATATTACCTTGGCTGAACAGTTGCACAGCTCGGTAGTTCGTATTTGTCCCTCAGTATTACATCCGGACAGTGCAGTGCTGCAGCCTCCTTGCCAAACATTAGGAGTATCTGGACCAGGAATTGAGCATGTACATGACTGTAGTAGGGGCACAATGATATTTTTGTCAGCCTATGGAAACCCCTCCTCGTATTAGATCCTCGACTGGTGACAGATCAACATTATTATTTTTTAATCAAGACTACAAGCCCAAGCTGCTATATCAAACGTCGAAAGCCTCGCTTCCTGTACCCAACTATACTTCTAAAAAAAGCATCATCAAACGACGTTATGAATGCACAAGAGGAAGAAAAACTGACCAACAAAACGCCCGGGGTGCCTCTCATGTCGACTTCCTTCTCCAAACAGGCATCGACAAACTGCTCGGCCTGCTTTGTAAACCTGCCTTCAGGCAACCGAGGAGCTGGTTCTCTGACGATATGATGCATCAATTCTATAATGGACATGGTCTTTCCTCCACCGTGTAAACTGACACCACTGCTCTTTCTTCTCGTATGATGGTAGTGGTGGCGATGATGATGGGGATGATGAGATGGGGAAGGTGGACGTTGAGTCGCTGTGACGGTGGGGGTGGGCGTCGATGATGATGAATCTGTCAATTGCATACTTGCGGTGGCAGCGGCGATCATGACGACATTGTCTTCATCCAAATCAGGTAATTGAGTTGCCATAGGTGGTGATGTAGTAGCAAAGTCGGGCTCGTCTGTATCTGAAAAAGGAAAACGACCTGTGGCGAGTTCGACAAGTGTGATGCCGAGGGACCAGATATCGGATTTGACCGAGTATTCTGCGCCTTGAATTCGTTCAGGCTGATCATGGTTTTTGAAGGCGTTGAGAGGGAGAGGGAGGAAGGGGGCTTACGCTCATGTAGATGGAAGTACCGACAAAGGTATTGGCTATCGAGTTGATGAGTTCCCCAGAGACGCCAAAGTCGCATAGTTTTATTTCGCCCTGAGTATTGCAGAGGATGTTGGAAGGTTTGATGTCTAAGGGAAGATGAGGTGTGGAAGGTGAGTTGAGAGAGAGAGACGGACCGCGATGGATGATTCGATGGACATCGTAGAGATAAGTAAGACCTTCCAAAACACTCATGGCGACTCTGGCAACGACCTCTATCTGGATAGGACCAATCTTTTTGTAGATGGATTCAAAGGAGCCGCGGTCCATGAATTGCATGCAGATGGAGATGTTGGGATCGGCGAGGTAGGAGCCGTAGCACTCGATTATGAAGCGTGAGTTACATTCGTGCATAATCTGGAGCTCGCGGACGATCTGTTTGCGGACACTGGGCTTTGCGTCAATTAAAACGACCTGGTGGGGAGTGAGATTGGGAGAGGGTAAATCGGGAGAGAAAGAGACCTTTTTTGCCATGACAATGCCGGTATCGCGGTGGCGAACAAGGGAAACTGAGCCGCCGTTGCCGTGGCCAATTTCGCGGAGGTGGTCGAGCTTGTCATCGTCGAGGTCGAGGTTCTTGCTATGAAAGCCAGCGATGGTCTGGGTGATGGTAGCTCTTATGGCACTCCTGTGGGATGGGTCTGGTAGGGACTGGAGACGACGGGGGGTGGCAGGGAGCTGGGTGGGAGTCAGTGCTGTCGGCAGCTGCAGCGCCTTAAAATTGCGTTTTGTACGGAGAGGCCGTGCCATGAACTGGAATATTAATTAATTATTTCTGCGCACCCCAGGAAAACAAACATGGACAAACATATGCCTTCAGCTCTTCGTCACATGTCGACTCCTCCCATGTCCTCTAGTCTGGCAACATCTATTTCTACTCGAGCAACATCCGTCTCTACTCTGGAATTATCTATCTCTGTCCTGGAATCATTAATTACTACTCTGGAAACAAATACCTCTTTGGCAGCACATTCCTCCACTCTAACAACACGTACTTCTACTCGGGGAAACACCAACTTCTGCCCTGGAAACATCAAGTCCTATTCTTGAAACATCTACTTCTGCTGCTTCGACGCGTACCTCTTCAATACATACTTCTACTTCTTCAACATCTGCCTCCACTACTTCCTCCAATGCTACTTCTGCATCCAACATACCCTCTTCTGCAATCCACAGATCTACGTCAATAACCTCTCAAAGATCTACTGCTTCAATCGTCAATCTCTCTCAGGCTCTTCCACTCAATCTTTCCATTGCCTCACATACCACCTCACATACCACCCTGCTCGTCACTCAATCCGATGGACTTATCATCACCGTGCGTCATCTCCTTCAACCCAACTCACCAGCTTATATCACTCTAGACATCATCCCCTCTACCTACTGCATTATCAACTGAAGCGCCCAGTCAATCCAATTCGACCCGCGTAGCCATCATCGCAGGCGCAACCGTCGCTATCATTGCCCTCCTTCTCGCTCTTCTTGCCCTCATCTTCTTCTATCAACGCAGAAGATTACAAAAAATATGGGATGATATTCCCTCTCGTGGACGCGGTAGCGGTAGGAGAGAGAGGAAAGGCTTGTTGGACGATGAAGATCTTGATGATCACCTTATCAGAGGACGCCCAGGTTTCGGCCTCAGGATCTATGGAGGAGGAAGAGTAGCCTCCAGCAGGCCTAGTGGCCGTTCAATGGCTAGTCCTAGAAACTGGGCATTTGGGAGCATCCGATCCATAGATTTGCCACCCTCGTCTCCACGATCAACCTCCCCAGTCTCTTTACCTGCACAAGGTCCTTCCATCAGCACATCCTCAGCACCATCGCTTTATCGTATTCGAGCTTCAGAATCAGGTTCCATATTCAGAGAAGAGGACGTTTGGCCGCCACCAGGTGAAGCCAGTGAATTCGCCGATCCCTTCCTTGGTAATGTCAGGAAGATCAGTGAGGAAATGACGACGGCGGACCGGAGTCGAGCGTCTTATGGTAGGTGCCACTGATACGATGATTAATGCTGGCATTAATTAAGACGATAGGGTCTTCATCACCACCACCGCCACTACCATTACTATCATCCTATATCCCTCTATCCGCCCCATCTAGTACCACTCCCCAAGTCCAAGCTCGTCGTACTGAACAGGGATCAAAATTCAAGTCTACACCGCTAAAATCGATCTTGAAAGCAACACCATCGTCGGGCGGTGGATCTATCGTTCCTTCGGGCAACCATCGTTCTGGAGTCGGGACAGAATACCCGGACAATATACCTTTATTTGATACACCCACAACTGCTCCCACTGCTTCTGCTCATAATATTGCTCATGCAGCGGGTAACATACAATATCGACATGATAGAAGTGATACTGTGGGAACCACAACATCGAATATATCAGAATCGATATATTCAACCGAAACAGCGGATGCGGCTGTTGAACTTGGATATGTCACTTTTGGATCGACACCGGCTTTATCACCAACTCCTCCTCTTCCTCCTCTTCCTTCTCTTCCTCCTCTTCCTTCACCACCACCACCACTACCACCACCACCACATCAACGTACATTACAAATGGCATCGGATGGTTTACTACCGCCTGGAGCAGCAAAGAACTCGACGATGGTGGTTCCTGGTCCATTATACGATAACCAGTCCACCTTTTCGAGTTTTTATTCTCAGTCGTCCGCTGCTGTTCCTACGACGACGACGACGACGACGACACGTACAGGTGGTTCTTTGTATTCCCAGGAATCTGCTCCTCAGGGTAGAAACGTGGTTGGTGAATTTGGCCAAACGTCGTCCTAGTTGTTCTTTATATATATGTGTATGGTTTGATAACTTTTTTTTACCTTTTACCTTTTATAAAAAAGGATGGTGTGGGTTGTTGTAACATTCAGTTTTTGTCACATAGACAGTTTATATCGGTTGTTATATTTAAATGTATCTACTCAGACATCTTAAAAGATATTTATTCTTTGTTAAAAAGAATCATCGATTTCTAATGGGGTGCGTACACAGTCTACGGACTAAGACCTTGTTAGAATACTTGAAGACGATATTCAAAGTCAGGATCAAAGGGGAGGGCCGGCCAGCCAGACAATCAATGTATGGCAGTGCATGTGCCAGAAGCCACTAGGTGGCTCAAACTCGAACCGGAGGGGAGCCGTGTAGATTTTTACTTTTTTTAAAGAACAAAAACAGCCTTGTATGATGGTTGTTTAGCCAACTTTTATCAGACGATACGCACAGATTTCCTGTCCTTTCCTTTCCTTTCCAGGAAACGGTAGAAAAAAGCGATGCAACCCGGTGATAAGCTGATTGATTGCATGGCGACGGTCGTTTCTAGGAAAGAGAAGAGCCGCGCAAGGCTAGTGTATGTCCTATGCTTGCAGTTTTCATCTCCTTTTTTATATTTGATCATACCAATTTTGGGTGGACGTGCTGTTTTGGATGGAGCGTCATGTCTTCAGCCATAGTATCACCCTTGGTCATGTCTATACTTTCCAGCATGATTTTTTGTCCCTGATTAATGATACGCGATGTAGTGTGTGAATAAAGTCCTCAGATTAATATCACACTCTACCATGATTACTAAGTAATGACAACAGAAAGATTATCGATCTCACGGGCGCAACAGATGACTTCAAGTTATCCTCCTATCGCCGTTCAGCCCTGCCAATGGAAAAAACCTTCCCCAATCCGAGCATTCCTACCCATCTATCCGCCGTCCGATTCAGTCGACTCTCCTCCTCCCTTACCTCGTCCTCCTCGAGCACAACCGTTCTCTAAATTTTTTTCATTATCGACGCATATCGTGCCTGCTGTTCACCTTCGTCAAGGACCTCGCGTTCCTGTTCCTGTTCCTGATCTATCTACCGTCCCATTGAAAGACGAAGGAATTGCAAAGCTAAGCCGAGAGCTCCAGAGCAACGCGCGAGATCAGGGTATCAAAGCCGGAAAACACGAAAATCGGCTTTGGAACGTCCTCAATCGCTACGTGAACACTTGTCTACCAAAGACAAGCGGAACACCGAGTTTGAATGGGCTCACGCTGTTTTTCGCTCCTGCTGGTGGTTTACCCAAGGAGGTTGGTTGTTTGTCGTTTCTTTTTCTTCTGTTCAAGGGATTGAGTGTTGGTTTTTTTTTGTGTGTGTGTGTGTGTAGATTTGGGAGCCTGTTCTTGCTCGTATTTTCTCGTCTTCTGCTGCTAGGTTGATTTCTGAGGTGTGGACTTGGGAGTCGGTTCAACATGGTGATTCGGGACTTGTCAATGCCGAGGCTCTTACAGGATTCTGTGACTACCTTTCTTTTTCAAATAGCGTTTTGGGGACTAATTTTCTTTAGTTGATTGGTCCGACAATAGTCGCGATATCGTTAATTTCTTGCTCCATTTCTTGCCGTCGATACCTCTAAACGAAACACTTCCTCTCCACCTAGCACGTATCACCCAAGAAGAGACAAAACAGCGTATTTCACATGGGTTCCAGAAGCGTAAACTCATCCTCGTCGGACAATCCTTCAGCGGGGCGTGCTTGTAAGTAGTTCGGTAGACCTCTCCGAACCGAGTTCACTGGCTGTCTTGTTTTTCCTTGATCGTTTAGAGTCCTTGGGGCGTACCATTATCCCAACCTTGCTTCTGCTATGATTCTTGTGGACCCTGTTTTGATACGACCGGGATTGACGGAGGGCTTGTCGCACGTTCGCAAGTGGAATTCACGGGCTATACAAAACCTCCTCGCACGTCAAGACACATGGGAATCAAAGTACGTTTTTCTTATCTCTCTTCAACGATGTGTTGACTTTCTTCCATCGAAAAAAAGGGAAGAAGCATATGTTGAATTGGCTTCATCCTCAATTTACGCCAATTGGGATCCTGAAATGTTGAGGGCGTTCGTCGAGTATGCGTTGTATGAAACGAGCACTATCACATCCACAGGTCATGCGAAACGGGTCGTCAAGACCAAATTGACATACTTTCAGGAAGCACTTGTTAATGCCGGAGGAGAGGCACCTCAGGAGGCTTTCATGTGTTTGAGTGACTTAGATGAGCGAATCAAGTTGCATTATGTATTTCCGGCGCGTCAAGGTGTTATGGAGTTTGGTCCTCCTGGTGCACAACAAGAAAGAGCATGGATGAGACCCAAGAATTCCTCCAATACAAGGATAAACGGGGCAGGGCACCTGGTATCTAGTTTTTTTTTCTTGATCTTGTCAGGACGAGTGGCTTGACATTCTTCTTTAGGTCCCGCAAGAACGTATCCAAGAATTTGGTTTGTCATTCCCAAAGACACTGAATTGGATGTTTATTATATACAGCTCGAGACGTTATTGAATTTCTGGAGAGGCATTATTCCTCGAACAAGAACATCCGCGCGTCCCTCTGATTTCTTTGCCTGTCAGTCGCTTGTACGTGGTTTCGTCTTTCTATCTCTTCTCGACCAGTCTCTAATCTTATTCAGAAAATTGCCCTTTTTCCGACCTCGTTGATCATGATATGCTGTGTGCGACAGAGGTGGGGTATGCGAGTTGTGAGGAGGTGATTGTTCAATCTGGACGGGGATTTGTGATGTGGATGGTTCAGGAGAGGTAGAGTGCATTCCTTCCTCTTCTTTCTCATGACCTGCTGTCGCGGTGCTGGAAAAAACTTTTTGCATATTGGTTTCTTCCACTCGGGTTCCAAGTCCTGTTGATTCACCAATAGTTTCCTCGTCCAAGTGATTTAAATCTTCCTGCTTTGCATCTACTTTGTTGTCCCCCTATGTGTTACTATTGAGTTGGACAGATAGATGGGCTTGTAGATTTATTTACGTCATTAGTGGGCTGGTTCTCGGATGGATGGGTATCTGGCTGTTTGAATGTTACTACGACAGCTGAGTGCTCTGAATTGAACCGAGAGTTTTGAGATTCACCTTGGGTCTCTGAAACTGTGATTTCCTGAGCTAGTGGTGGCGGTTCACGAGTGTGGATGCCAGATTGTGGTTCGAGAGCGTTATCTGAATCGCACGCTCTCGATCAGTGAAGAGTGGATAGACTATTTCTCTTAGAGATTACCGGGCTGAACGGTGGATGTGCTTGTTGGAGTCGCGCTTGTACCACGATTGATGAGGACAAATGATCCAGAAGTTGTTGGTGTTGTCTCAGACTCCTCGATTGGTGACACGACGGTGGCTTCTTGGGTTGCTGCCGGTGGACGGTCGGGGCGCGTCAAGAGATATCTAGTTCAAACGAACCTGGATGTATATAGCCTCGAACAGCAGAGATGCGTTGTAGTGGGAAGTATTGTCCTGAGGGAGCTGGTTCAGAGGTGCTCGGAGAGTATGGATATGCCCCTGGAAAGTCAAGACTGGAGGTTTTGAGTTGGGGGGACATAGAGGAAAGGAAGCTGACGTCATACAATAGCGGATCAGGGTGCCCGATGACACGTGACCAATAGGTGCCAAACAAAAGGAAGAGGACGGGTGACTCTCTGCTTGTCTCCCATGGCTGACCCTCGCCACAATGCCCATCACTCCCTCACCTATCCTGTTCCCGGCTATCCGAGCCGTCCGATCTCCCGGCCCACTCTTCCGCTCCAGCCGATTGCTCTTTCTGTGTCCACCTCCACTGTTGCATCTGAGCTCGATCCCAACGAGCAGACTGCACGTCCAGGAAATGCTCACAACCACCGTCTCTTCCTCGACGGCCTTTCTCCCCCTGTCCCTCCTCCTCCTCCTGCTTCTGATCCTAATCCTGATCCTGCTGCAAAACCCGATCCCGGCGCTACACCCGTTGATGCCCGCCCGCCGGCCGTATCACTCTCCAGGCCCTTCTCGAGCGAGGAGGAGGAGAAGCTTGCCCATCTCGACAGCCTCAAGTTCTTCCTTGCCACCGCGCCCTCCCAGTGGTCCGGCGGTCGGCCCCAGCCCATGTCGGTCACTGTCGGGGGCAGCTCCGGGTGGGATACGCCGCCGGATGGTCACACACATGCACTCCACCTCTCCCTCAACCGCTTCCTGCTGCCCTCACAGGAGTTTGTTACCTGTATCTTTTGGAATGGTCTCTACCACATCACTGGCACCGACATCGTCCGTGCGCTCGTCTTTCGCTTCGAGGTCAGTCTCTTCATCTCTCCCCCTACATCTTCCTCACCGAGGCCCAGGCATTTGGCCGTCCTGTCCAGAATATGAAAAAGTTCGAGGAGGGCGTCTTCAGCGACCTCCGCAACCTCAAGCCTGGCTATGATGCCTCGCTCGAGGAGCCCAAGGTATGCCCCTCTTGGTCTCTTGATTTTTTATTCTCAGCCATACACAGTCGCCCTTCCTTGATCTCCTCTTCAAGTACCAGTGCATCCGCACTCAGAAGAAACAAAAGGTTTTTTACTGGTACTCCGTCCCACACGACCGCCTTTTCCTTGATGCCCTTGATCGCGATCTCAAGCGCGAGAAAATTGGCCACCCTCCTACCACCCACGTCGTTGGCGAACCCGCCCTCTCCTTCACTTACGATCCAAAGCGTACTCTCTATGACCAGTATGCCAAAAAGAACAACGCCCCCGAGTCAGAGTCTGACCAGGATGCCGACCTCAGCGAAAGCGATACTGATTCCCTCGTCGGCGCAACCGGAATCGACAATCTTCGCATTGATCCGGAGGACAGCGAAATGAGCGATCCAGACCAATCTCGCTACAAATCATACGCCAATGATAATAACAACAGTAGCAACACCAATACCAACGTTACCTCCTTCTTTTCCAATCTCTTTGGCATCTTTGAAGGTTCCCCTACCTACAAGCAGAGGCGCAAAAAGGGTCATGCTCAAAGTTCTCTGAGCAGGAGTGTCAGTCGATCCTCCTCTGTCTCTTCCCCTCACATCCGCCCCGACGATTTTGTCGACAGAGGGAGATCAAGGAATATTGCTTCTAGCCACCACCACCCCAGTGCCTCTCTTTCCCGCGAACGTTCCCAACCGTATCCATCTCCTTACTCCCATATCCACCGACAGCATTCTCTCCCCCACCTACCTCCCACCGATGCACCCTTCCATTATGACGAAATTCCCCCCGATACTGCTCCTTTGTTCCATCAACAGGCCAGAGGTGATTCCATGCCTACTGATCGTTACATCAGGAAATCGCTCCCCGATATCAATCCCATCATCTCACATGGATTTACCGCTCAGCAACAGACTTTGCAACAATCAAATCCATTCTCCGTAGAGGATTCCTCAATTGGTTACGATACATTCCCTGCTGTTCCTTCTCATTCTTCCCCCGGTCTACATTACGATATCGACTATAAGCACCGTTCCCACACGTGTCCTATGATATCCTGCAACAAGCTGTTCAAGAGGACGGAGCATTTGAAAAGGCATCTCAGGACGCATACGCTTGAGAAGCCATTCTTATGTCCTGTCTGCCACAAACATTTCTCCAGACGTGATAATCTGAATCAGCACATCAAAATTCATGACAGGAGTGATGGTACAATTATAGGATTGTTGAAGGGCGATCCTGCTCAGGAGATGGGAGGTCTGGACGATCTTAATGCAATGGGTGCGGGTCCTGAGATGAATACTCTTGGCGGCTTGTCGGGTTTGAATCCTGCCACGATGGGCATGTGGAGGGAGGGAAGTGAAGATTCGGATTTGAGTGGTGCGGAGAGTGAAGGATTTGGCGATGATGGAATTGGATTCTTTGACCAGCAACAACAACATGCCATGGGTGTCAACGCTAGTAATACCGCGGCTACAGCGACAGCCGATCCCATGTTTATTGACGTGGGTGCGTCGAATGTGGGAGGCATGTCGGGAAGTTTGGGTGATATACAGATGGAGGATGAGATTCCAAGAGGGAGCGAGGAAGGAATGATGCAGCCTCACGCTCACGCTCTACAATACGCAACTGTCGCTCAGAATTTTGCACCGGATTCGGTATTATGGGCTCAACAGAGTCCGGCGTTTCCATCGCCTTCTCAACAACAGCACGTACGGCACACGAGTCGTTCGTCGATATCGGGATCTCCTGTTGGTATGATAGCGCGTCATCACCACTCGAGTTCGTCGTCTGCTTCCTCGTTGTCCGCGTTTGTTGGGAATGGGACGGGATCGGGAGATGAGTATGGGACGAGCATGTCGTTGCCTTTGTATGAGCGTCCTGGGATGTATGCTTCTGGAGGTATTGTTGCTGCCGAGACTGGTGCTGGTGCTGGTGCTGGTGCTGGTGCTGGGTCGTCTACGAGGCGACCGAGGAGTATGACGCCGAGTTTGTTTGGGAGGGGTGTTGAGGAGTCTGGGATTAGGAGGCCTTTGAGTAGTGTATCGTCGTTGAATGAGAGTGGGGTGAATGGGAGTAGGAGTCGAGGTGAGAGTGGTGGTGGGAGTGAGAGGCCTTCGCCTGTGCCTATGATTAGTTCGATGAATATGGGTGGAGGACAGCGAGTCTATCATCATCATCATCAACAGCAACAGCATCATCCTTACGTGAATAATGGTTCGAGAGGAGAGTCGTCGACGCATTCGAGTCCGGCGGTGTATAATGTTTCGTTGGGGAATGTTCATTCCGCTGCTGGCGACTCTGTACAACAACCACCTCACCCGTCACAGCAGCAGCAACACAACAACAACGACAACAACAACAACAAGATGGGATTCAAGGAGGAGGTGGAGGAGGATTGGGGAGACCGGAGTCGAGGACGGGGTTTAGTGATGAGCAGGAGATGTTTGGGATTTCGCAGCAGCATTCTATGACGACTTATCATCAACATTCCCACTCCCACCACCACTCTCACTCTCACCATCACCAACATCAGCAGCAGCCGTTGACGGAATTGCCTGTACCCTATACCATCGAGTTACCTCAACACCAACACCAACACCAACACCAACAGCCACATTGGAATGCCCATCATCATCATCATCATAGGGATATGATGAACATGGTAGGTGTTTATGATTCATCGCAGCAGCAGTAGTAAAAAAGCCTCGTCGCCGCTCCGATGTTCTTTTGTGCGGAATCTAGTTGTTTCTTTTTTTTTCTTTTCTTTTCTTCTCTCTACCTTCTCTGTGCTCTGATTGTGTGGATCAGGTTAGTGAAGTGGATCTAATTTTACGTAGGAACTTGGTTTGTGTAATAGATTTTATCTATTTATTTATTATAGGATTTGAGTATGAGGAGATGATAGTGTGGATGATTTAAAGAAAATTTTAAAAATAGAAAATAGAGTAGTGTGGAATGATTCGAAATCTCTTAACTCAAGATAAGGGGAAGGCATTCAGAAGGTCTCATGCCAGAAGTTGGCATGAGGGAAGTGAGCTTTGATATGTTTGAGGACCCTTCAGGCAGGCATGGCAAAGGTGACAGACATGGTTACTGTCTCCTTTCAGCATCCCAGAGTGGAGAATACCAACCAAACAACCATCACCAGTGAAGATGACCAAGCCTGAGTCACGGTTAGCAGAAAATGGACCAGACAAGCTGAGGAGAGTCAAGAGAGATGTCATAGTAATAAGCAGTCCTCTCATATTCTGAGATGAGATGTGGGGTAACAATGGCAGCACTTGAGGCACTACTAGACAGGGAGAAGGCAGTCAAAAAGTATCGCTAGAGACTGATGAGGAAGGTGAGATAAGTAGTAATTCATGTTTGCTCCATCAGTTTTAGCATTGGAGCATAAATAAGCTCAAATCTAAACATGTGGTGCAGGTATTATAAACACAGAAAGAAGCTAAGCTAAATAACTCACAGCCTAGGAACCTGAGGTGTTTCTTCATTATGTCGATCGTCTGCGTGACAGACCTGGAAGCATCTACAATGGGGACGATGAGCGAGTGGCAGATGTGCAAATGAACAAGACACTCACCTGTGCCCGAAAGGCCAGCATCTGTCAGTTCTTCATCCGTAAACTCAAAATCTTCTGAAGATACTTGTCAGTGGAAAACAGGGGGGGAAATGCGGCAACACTCACTTGTCTCATTCGTCTTATGCATGATGGATACTGGGTGACTTCCTATAGGAATCTGGGAGTGTAGGCAAACCTCATTATATGATCTGAGGAGATCGACAACCCCTAGACATGACGTCACTTTGTCACATGCACATATCTTTGTTGCGTACAAACAGCCAGCGAGCATCGCATAGTGGTGAGATGCACCGGCTAACTCATCTAGTCAATTTCCGGTGCAAGCGATTATTATTCATGTTTAGAAACTAGGCCTTTATATTAGAGTAGAATGTAGTATGATGACAGAGGATAATAATGCGTTATCCAATGTGTTGTATTGCTACTAAGTGTATTCGATAAATTATCTGCTCCTTTCAAACTCGGGCCAACCGTGGAACTCACAGCTCTATAATTCGTGGCTAATCTTTTCATAATGTAATCTTTTGCCTAGTTCGCATGTCAGAAAGGAAATCTTTCAACGATCAGTCATGCCACACAAACCGAAATGGCTTCGTATTTTTTTGGAACCTCTGCACTCCATGTATGAGGTATGGCGTCGACGACAGTCTCGAAATCCTGTCAAGTAGTCACTGAGAATGATAACGCTCCCCACTCAAACCCTCAGAATGACGATTTCTATACTCACTACAGAGCAGAACTAATCCATTATACAATCAGCTGGCTGGTGATACTCATTCCGAGAAAACTCACATATGGAATGGAATATCGATCTGGAACAGTTTCAGTTCTGATGGATGATGGTGCTCGAACGCGATGGACAGCACTCCTGATCACATCGTTTGACCCTACACTGAGAATGAGTTATACTTTGCGAGAAACGTCAGAATGGAACACACACACAACGCATGAGAAAATCTCCAGCGTTAAGAAGCAGGGAACCAGGAACAGGATAGACTGGCTAAAAAAAAGAGGGCGTTCATAGACGCGAAGATTATACGTCAAGAAACTCACGAAAAATTCACGGGATTTGGGATTTTGGACTTCCAGCCCACCGATGTCATCTTGCAAGAGAAGCTTATAGCAAATTAATATGCTAACTTTAATGCGAATGAGGCGTGGCTTACAGTGATTGAAATCTGAATGCGCATCGATCCGAGAGATTTCCTCATTGACAAGAGCACGGGCAGAAACACTGATAATCAATCGATAAGCTGGAAACAGGGCATTTTTAACCTCTTCTACGTGCCTGGGATAATGCAGCAGGCGCAGCTGGTTGTCCGGCTTGGTATGGACATTCGTGAAGTAATCTTCTGAGAGGCCGAGCCCGATGGCAAGGGCACGAAGAATATGCTTCTCTATTTCAAAACAATCCTGTACGGGTCGTGAGGTACATCAACACAACAAAACTGCCATGATTCGTAAAAAAAAATCATACCCAGAAAAATGTCAAACATGTTTCCCTAAATCCTGGTAAGATGTCCTCTGAAAACCAGATGTTTGGCATGACCTCATCGTCCTCTCTTCCAACTTCAAAGGATTCCTTAACATCCGCACTTTTTTTCGTGCTTCCAAAATATCTCCGTGGTCGTAAAGATGTTGAACTACTTTCTCCGCACCGATAGCCGAGTAACCTGACTGAGTTGTCAACAGGTGGCATTTATGAAGTGGTGGTATATACCTCTGTGATGCGTGCCGTTGGGCGGATGAGGTGCAAGCATCTTCTGCGCATGCGGCAAAGCAAAGAATCTCTTCGACTATTGAACTTCGACCATCAGAAAATCCAAAGCCAGAGATTATTGACGCACCATCTCAAACATTCTATCAATCCTCTGTTGACAAAGACCATCATTGACAAGGTATACGAAACCTATAGTTTTGAGCGACTCTATGAGAGCATTCGCAACAATTTGTTTGTTTGATCCATCCATGAATGGCTTAAAATCGACAACTTTCACAATGTCATGATCCTTCCCCATGTTTTGGCAGCCAGGTGGCATGAGGAGTCTCGAGCACTTGTTGCGGTGCCTTGTGCTGTGGTAAAACCGTCATGTCGTTAATTAATGACTTCATATGATGTTCGACATATACGAGTAATTACCTAATCATCACGGTGAAATCGGGATCCACTAGACCCACGGGTCCGTGTGATTATGTCAGGACAAGCTAAACTAGAAATGGTAAACGTCATTACATAATTCCAGAAAATTCAGTTATCAGAACCTCAGACATACACCGCGTAATTGCTGAATATACATATCAGAACCTCGGCCTAGTACCTGCAAAATCAGCTGCAACGCCAACTGCGATGTCAATTGTAGCACTAATTACAACATTTTATATTAGTCTAGTTATAGTAATATCTAGATAGCATGACCTGGAGGCCCCCATCGCATTACACTTCGTACTTCACTTCGTACTGTTGCTTAGAGCCTTGCTCTGGATCACTTAAGCTTGGTCCTTGACTACTTCAAAGTGACTGGGCTCTCGCTTGTACAAAATTCAATTTACCACGCGGTGTACATAGACAGTCTGCCCAAGGTTCTGATAATTGAATTGAATTTTTGTGCTTATGTAAGTATTTCTGCCATTTCTAGTTTAGTTTGTCCTGACATAATCACACGGACCCGTGGGCCTAGTGAATCCCGGTGAAATCGCCACGTACAAGTTTGGCTGAGCGACGAAACAGATGCAAGGTATTAGTCGATTGTGACCAATTGATACTGATTCTGCAATGATAGAAAAAGGTAAAACAATTTTATGGTATCTTTACAAACAACGATATAATTGACCAGAGTAGAGCATTAATCGGTGAACAGCCCCGATGGTAGAATGAATAGCCTTGTGAGGTTAACTTCATCTAAGAAAGTGTATGCTATTCTTCATCACTTCCAACAGCATCCTCAAACTCATATCCTTTCTCAACAGGATAAGAGTCATAGATGGTCCAGAGATCACTGATGAGTTCGACAATATCGTCAGTATCGATACCCATAGACATAATGCCGGCGGACCGACGCCTCCAAGAAGCATCTACAGAGGAGGCATATTCCTTGAACATATGGGCCAAACCAGCGCTCGTGGATAACCTTGAGAGCACATGCACATCACCATCTTGAGCTGCTTGGGCTATTGATGAGGCTACCGTAAGTGCTAAAAAAAGGCGAAGGACACACTACCTGGCGACATGGCCGCGCGCATGGGCTCCATCAGAGGATAGCTAGTGAAAGATATTCTGGGACCTGAGTTTTGAGAGCTTATTTCAGCTTTCAAGGCATATCTTACGTTTCTCCGATTGGGTTATCGATCAAGTTATTTTTCCAGCTCTCGTAATTTTGACGCTCCAGGGAACCAAACCCACGAATGACATCATGTGAAGAGTAGAGGCGTCTCTGCATGGTATGCGCGTTGAAGCATCAAAGCATACGATACTGAAATCATGGTTCACCTCAATTTGTCCCGAAGGGATCGTGAAATTTGCTATATTGTGGCAGAAATTTGTATCAACGTTGACCGGGAGCACTCCACCGATCTCGGCAAATGCAGGGAGATCTCCGCCTATTCCAATGTGGGATCCATAAGTATTTATACTTATACTATGCTGGGATGTACAAGCTCTACATAGTCAATTTCTAGGTGATAGTTTACGAATAAAACACGAGACGAACCGAAGGGCAGATGTCACAGTTTCCATGTGGGCTGCAATGATGCTCGATGAAAAATAAGGCGACTAGGAGATGTATATCCTAATCCTTCATTTAGAAGATCAAAAAATCATCCACACCTTTGGCATCGGAGATCCGGCCCAAGCCTTCCTTGGCCAAGCCTGAGGCATATTGATGGGTATGGATAGGTTCGTGTGCTCTTGTAAGCTCTGCAGATAAAAAGCCTCATTGAAAAGACGACGTATACGATACACCTGATATGTTATTAGCCTTCTGAGTCTCTATATTGAACGATGTGGAAGCGCACATGATTGGCATCAAAAGGTGCTCTATCTAGTATGGGGAAGACGACTGCAGGCGTTTTCAAGAATTCATCTTCCAGATCAGCCCTGAGTGCATTGGAGAATCCACCGAAGGCTGAAACATCGGTCATGAGGTGAATACCCTACCATCCCATTAGGACCAATCATCAAGAATCAGATCTAAACACGAACCTGGATGCTATCGCTCTCTTCAAGAAATGCCCGAACAGATGAGTCCATCAAATCGTTGTCCTGAAAGATTCAGTGATGACAATGGCACCTATCAATAGATGAACAAACTTACTTCATTATACTGACGGAATTGATCTTGGCTCTGCTTCCAATCATCTGCCCCACCATTTATTGGCTGACTGACTCGATGAACACTGCGAGGTAGATAGTAAACATGACTGAAATCAGACCAGTACCGGACCTCTTCGAGACTTGTGAGTTGGAGATCAACTCGATCTTTCTGAATGTGATACGGGCTTTTGGTCACTTCATTCTGTCTTATCTCTTCCACTGGTTGATCCCTCGAGCACGCAAATCAGGAGTTGCAAGAGAAGTTCTGTTACGAACATACCACAGACCATGGTTGGGAGCTACATCGTCTATGATACCCGTTGCCGCATTGGATCGAGCCAAAGTACCAAAATTCTCTAACCAGAATAGGTTCAAGTGAAGTTGACCGACACGCATAATGTTTCCAACCTTTCCAATCAAACATCAGGACCCTCGGATAGAACATGACGCCCTTGAACAATCTCAACAACCAAAAAAGGCATAGATAAAGAGGCAACTGAAGAGTCTTACATTAGGATTCTGTCGTTCAGTGAGTGAGATCTGATCGTCGATTGAACCTTCATCTCCTGGTTGTTGGGAAGGATACGCCTCTTGAATATTCCAGAAATGCGTTCCAATGTAATTGGAGTAATTTCCCAGTTGAAAATAGAGAATTTCTCTCATCAGCGTCGTTGGTGGCCCTCAGCAAATCTAGTCACGTAGCACTGTCACATTCTGATGATACGAAACGACATCAACTGCAATATTTTTCTTTGGAAAATTATCGGTATAATTATGAGATTTTCTCCAGTAGTCCCGCATAAGGAACAGTTAATTTATACGTGCCGATGCTTCTATTCTAAATGCTTCCTTCTTTACCTCTACACTCAATGGGAAAAGGTATTATGTACCAAGACTTGGGGACATAGTAGTATTACGGTAAAATGGAAACTACCACTGACCATTTACAACACCACACGAAACCTATCTAGGGCTCTACGATCTTCAGAAGACAACGGTGCCCATGATCTATTCTGTTGTTGGATGATATCTTGTGGATCGGGTAAAATACGCTTCTTCGGTTCCTGTAGTGATGCCCGTGGTGATGAATTGAGAGGCGGCAGTGACATTCTCGGTTCTAGATAATGATTTTGTGAAGGTGGAATTGACGTTTGTACTTTCGAAATCGGAGAATAGGTCTGAGGACAATAGGCATGAGCCAATGGGGCGTCATCATAAATCTCGCTGTCATCAGAACCATATGAAGGCCGGTCAGGTTTTCCACACGAACTCTTGCTACTTATAAAAATGGCATCCGGCACACGGATGTTCCGGAGATAGTCGTAGTACTCGATGACCGGCAACCGCAAGTAATCAGATTCCTATTGGAGTTATGGAGATATACCCAACTTCCCTGATATCCACTTACCGAAAAGTATGCGACAACATGCCATTTCCTGGTCTCACTGGTTCCTGGCAGGTGGACGGTCACGGAAAATGTTTGTTTCGTTAGCCCATTGGGCTTAGATGGCCTGTCTTTTCGCTTGATGGGCAAAGGGATGTCTACATTTGGGTCTGATGCCCGATAAGCTCTACAAAACGAAGATTGTCAGTGCCACTCCCAAAATCTGTGCTTGAATAGGTTGACTTGCCGTCGCGCAGCTTTAGCATCCCTTTCTTCTTGCGTCATCTCAATTTTTTCTTCATAAAATAAGTGGTCGCCACGCATCTTACTTTGAGACCTTTGTTTAATAGTCAGCACAACAGAAAAAGTAAACAGTTTTCGTGGAAGACGACCATCTACGACCATCGGTCCATCGCAAGAGACCACCATCATCTTGCGCTTCTTGCCAGACATAAACATGGCCACTTCGGAGCTGCTCCCGCTCACTTGCTAACAAGCGTCTTTTAATCAGTGGTAAGATGTTTCGCCTCACTGCTTCAAGAACGACATGGGCATCATGAGCATTTCTAATATCTTTGCCCTTATGAGCCATGAGATCATAAAAGATATGATACCTACGAAGAGCAGGGTGTGTTACACTGGATGGATTATACGAGGATGAAACGGCTGGCCCAGACGACATTTCGGACACAGGAGATACATGGAGATTTTGTAGACTTGATTTATATGGTGCCTTCTGAATGACATCAAGACTCACACGAATCCGGAGAGTTAGCGGAATTCCTCAACACCTAAAGTGACCTCATCAAGGATAAAAAAACAAGCATTGAGATTATTTAAGCGGAAGGAACAATTGAATTTTGACATCCAACGGTCCGGAATCGCCCTCGACCTGAGTTCCGATAACGCTTATTCAGCAATCAACTGGAAATTTGACCTGGGATTTTCTCACCCCATACTCTAATCAAATTCTTTCACATGATATTTGACATACTCAATTATTCCACAAAAAAGCTACAAAAATTTCTGGGTCATTGGAGGTTTGTTGAAGGTGTATTGTAATATCAAATTCACTCATGAAAATACACACAGCTATGTAGCACCATGGCTTAGATGCAACCACTTCAGTAATGAAATTGTAGTGACTCGAGAATTAATATAATCCAGTTTAAATATATCTTTGTCCTCATCCTGATCGCAATGTTGACAATCAACGAACTAATCAGCAACTACTTTGAGGATCACATTGACACGGTCGCCCCTTAATCCATGTTGCTAGGCAATAGCCCAAAAACGGAATCTGCCTTTGAGAGGATCATCTCCCCTTAGGGTATTTATATCAAAAGACCGGAAAACACTGTGCACTTTCATGTCCTCTAAATGCCGGTAGAGTAACTGTCTCGAGGCCCATTGCTGATGACATGCATGTGGAGACGAATTCTAATAAAGACCCTCACATAAAAATAGTGATGGAATAAGAATAGATTTGACCGAAATACCCGACAAGCGTGCGCTCAAATGGATTCCGGTTCCAGAATTCAACCATTGAGTCATTATCTATCACAATGTAGGACCTCTCTTTTGATGTAAGGGGACTGTGAGAGTAAGCATGTCATCCTTCATCATTTGTCATGGAATGAAGCCACGGTTTAATCCAAAGGGTTCTGATAGTTTTAAAAATAGGCTGATTATTGAAGTAATGCACCACACATGAAGCTCTGTTTGCTCGTTCTATGATTGCTGTTGAAACAAGTTACAAATTCCACAATACAATTACCACCACTATTTTCTAGGAGGAATATGCTTTCACAGCATTGTTAAGTGCTGTCTCCATGTCTTCATATATGCTGACTGCTTCATGTTTCTTGTCCGTCTTTTTATATCATTAGGATCGTCCAATAATCGTTAAGTATGATTATAATCTCACTGGAAAATCATTGATAAGTGCATCTCCTGCCCCTTTAGCATGAACGCCAAAAGTCTGCAAATCAGCCGCAATGGCGGAGTGGAGAAGAGTCGGGAGGCTGTTCTTGTTGATAATGACTTCATTGGAGAGTTGGATAATTTCTTTGTCTAGAGATCGGGCAGAATCCAGTACCGCGACGGCCTCTGAGGGTGTAAAGCTTTTTGCGGCCTGAGTCAGAGTCAATCAGAAACTAACTTTATTCCTCTTTTTCGTTGTTTTACTCACTCTTGCATCCGTAGCAATGCGGTCGAGACCTTCAATAATGTCTTTCTTGTCTTGCACCATGTTCTGGGTTTTATGAGCGACTAATCATGTCAAAGACAATGTGCCTCACAAGTAGATCAACGTTATGAACATGATTGCCGAGACTCACTACTTTGTCACGAAGTGCATTCAAATCACTAATAACGTCACGAAAATTGGCATGGGATGTGGCCAGAGCCAAGGTTGCGAGAGCAACAAGACCAAAGAGGGAGGAAGAAAAATGCATATTGGAACAAGTTTGTTAAGGGTCTCTGAGTGTACGAGCAAATCCCTTCGAGCTTTTATTCCTCCAGTGAAGAGAATTTTGGGCCACGTCATTTAGATGTCCGATCGCGAGACCATGCATGCCAAACTCCAGGGAGCAAATAAAATCAACGAGGTTCACCTGCTTCCAAATAGATCAACGTTCAGCAAATACTTCTTCATACTGCCTTCTGATTAATATATGATCGAACTTTGATTCATGAAAGTTTGAGTTGGTTGTGTATATTACAATGAGGAGAATCTACATGAGAAGTCCAAGAGTAATAACAAAATCATCAAAGGGTTGTAGGCTCTACACCATCTGGTTTAAACCTCAAACGAGATACAAGAACCGTGTCCCAGGGGCCTCCACTTACAGAAGAGACCTTACTGGCTGATTGCCATAACGATTGATCTGGTATATCGATGTCGGGACCAGTACCCTCGTATTCTGAGTCAGTAGTGAAAATCCCATCTACCTTTTTTTGGAGAACTGAATACGTTGAAATGCACCTGGTATAACTAAGAAAAGGAGACGCGAAGGATGATAAGTAGTACTCACATGACCTTCTGGATGATTATGACTGACAAAAAGAGCATAGTTAGGCGCTCGAAGAGTACCAACAACTAGTCCATATGGTTCAGAATCCAAGGATCGCGAAAATGTCGGTGTGCCACTTACCCAGAAAGAGCTCTTCGCGTTGGATCTGGTGTTGACCACTGAAGATCTTCATAATGGCATCCACATTGGCCTTGAACCACCGCTTAGGTGCATCCAGCTGTCCACCTTCCTCAGAGATCAAGTAGCGATATTCGGTCGCTTCCGCACAGAGGAAAGCTGCTCTGTGGCCAGTTTTGAGCGGAAACGAATAACGACGGCTAACTTGTTGACTAATACCAATTAGTTTTGGTAAATGTGTCTAGCAAGTGAACACGATGCAACATACGGGAAAATGCCAGTGCCTTGTCTCTTCAGTGTGAGGAAGCCCATGATGGTGTCAATTAACTGGTTCCGCTTCGAGACCCGTTGACTACCGCTATTCACACGCCCATATCCATCGATCTTAGGTAGAGCCCGAACGGTACTCAGAGAAGACCTATTGGGATGAAGAGCATTGAACAAAGTGATAAATTCGCCTCGGGGTTTGGACAGATATCCAACAGCCCCCACGTCAACACGGGATGGCTCCCACAAAGGTAAAACAACTGCGAATCGATGAATTTGGTTCTATGAAAGAGATAACGTGCGAGCTCACGTGAAGGATGGTACTCATGGGTGAGAATCATTCGGTACCTTCTCTCATTTCGTATTTGGGCAATGATATCGCTCTCTGGTGGAGGAGAGGCGTGGGTATCTTGAATGGGAGCTGAGGTGTTCTGGCTGCTTCTCTCAGAATTCTCTAAGGAAGGCGAGACAATCTCAGAAGACTGCCCGTTACCCGTGCGGGAGAAGAAGACTGGTTCAGGGAACTTTATTTCGGGAGTGGGGACTGATGTTTCCTTGTGCGGCCGTTGGTCAGAGTCAACAAGACCAGGCTCATCAGGCTCCTTAGAAGCTATCATGGGATATTAGGGGAAGAAACGAAGGCAATTTAGACAGGCCACATACAGGAGAGTTCTTCAATAGGAAGGAGAACTGGTCTAATGTCGGGTGAGCTGACTGGATCCTCAGGCCCTAGTTCAGGTAATTCAGATATATAAGGAGTGAAATCTTCTATCAACAACGGGGTGGTCTCGCGGATGACTTGCGTAAGTGGCACAATATCAGCGAAAGAGGGCCGCTTTGTGGGATCTTGGTCCCAACAAGCCCGCACAAGGTCCTGTAGTTGAGGTGTCACGTACTTGGAGCTGCTGGGCCATGGAGGTCGTTCATCATTGTCTAAAAGATGAAGATCGTGAGTACGAAGCGTACTTGTTTGGGGCTTATGAACCCATACCCAGAACCAGATGACGGATGGTCAAGTCATTTACATATGCCCACGGTAGAGCACCCCAATTCAAAACCTCAACACAGGTGATAGCAAATGAATATATGTCCATTTCCTTAGTGAGGTGTGATGGTCCACGCATCAATTCAGGAGCTTGCCAGCGGAGGGTACCATCTGTACAAGGAGTATCAACAAAAAGAGATAAATGAGGAAATTGAATACCAACGAGGAGGCGCCACACCACTGATACTAAAGGCTTCCGATTTCATTTCGCTTTGGCCGAAGTCAGATATCACACAATGAAGTTTGTCATCCACGAGAACGTTTGCAGTCTATATCAGACGTTAGGGCGCCAATAGTGAGAGCAGGAATGATAGAATGACCTTGAGATCACCATGATGTACGTTCTGGCTATGTAAATAATCCATCCCTTTTGCGATCTCATGGATGAACCTGTGTAAATCTTGACTTCGTCGATGCTCATTCGCGTTTTGAATTAGAGGGATCCTCGGTTGTATTTGTTGACCAGAATTCACACCTGACCAAATGGGGAATGTTGTTTGCCTTTCCGTTTTTGAGGAGCCGGGTAAACTGTTACCAAGTAAACTGTTACCAAAACGAGGGCTTTTTCTTGATCCAAGGGAAGAACCGGACGACCTTGTCTGACTTCGAACCTTTTTCAAGAATTCGTTCAGGCTCCCATTCTTCTCGTAAGGGCTAACGAAAAACCAGGGTGGATCACCAGCAGCACTGCTGGCACCGTAAAGCTCCAGTACGTTGGGGTGTTTGAGATTTTTCCATATAGCTACCTCTCGCTTGAATAATCCACGTGGAGTGGTATCTGCGAGAACTTTGATCGCGACTATGCGATTTCGCCAGAAACCCTTGTATACATCAGAAAAGAAACCGACGCCTATCTTTTGGTCACGATCAACTTCATATCTGGAGATTCGGATTTATTAGAAGCGGAAATAAGACACAGGAACGAGCTTACTTAGTGATTGTCCAACTTGGTAGGTTCGTATCTACACCTCGGCTCATCCTCACCAGTGCCTCGATTCCACTCTCTAAAAATTCTCTATCCAAAGTATCCTCCTTGCCCGCTGCAGCGAAACTTGCAGCAGAACTACTACTATCTATAGTTCCCGAGCGCTGTTGACTGGCAATGGCCTTCATGGAGGATCTTCTGGACATGGGAGGGGGCTTTGAAGTAAGAACAATAGAGCTTTGTCGCTCCCGGTCGCGTTCGGTGACCTGCTCAAGTGCGCGCTGAAGTGACTTTATGGCCTCTGGCATATCCTGACGTTTGATCTGGAGTATGTCGAGAATGTCAGCGTCTCTCGTGGTATGGAGAGCAAGGCGCATGAGTTGGCGTAGATTCTCTGAGTCTCGGGCTTGATCAGAGGCATTCTGAGCTAGGTGCAAGGATGCTATTCCGGCACGAAGCTGTTCCTCTGACATCTGTGGGATCGAATTCGCTGGAACTGCAGGATGCTAGAAAAGAGTCAGAACTAGCTCGAAAGAATAAATTTATTCCTACCTTCATTGAATCAGACTGAGGGCTTTGGGGTGGCGACGAGACAATGTCCTCCGTCATACCAGTTAACATGAGTGCATTACTGGAGTTCGGTTCTTGTCCCCTTTGAGAGGACATAGCAGCGAGGAGAGCCTCAGTCTCAATATGTCGATTTCTTTCCGACTCCTGAGTTTGCTTTAGGATGCGAATTGAAACAGAGAGCTGCGGATGATAAAAGGTATATATAAATGACGATAAACCAGAGGGGAAAACATACATTGAACATGTCCAATGCCGATCGTATGTCCGCATCGCAGGCATTAATTTTGCGCATGATATCGTCTCGTTTCAGGTAACGTTTAATGAAGGGTCGATGTGCCTCTTTGATCAAGAGTTGTTTGACATTTTCAAAAGCTCTGATGATATATCGTAAGATCCGGAATAACTGAACAATGGGAAATACCGACTCCTGCAGCTTGTTGAGAGGTCCCTGCAGCTCGACGGTGACGGAACTTCCTGCATCATGGACTTCCTGGCGAACTGAAATGAGAGTTTCGGCGCACCGTCCAGTCAGTCGTAAACAAGTCAAAGTATTTAGCTAAACATATCTGATGATCTATACAATTGGGCATTCCAGGAAAAGACTTACATCGACTTTCTGCACTGCATCCCAGATTTCAAGTAACGACCTTGCTGCAGGTGAGAGGCCCGGAATGGGAGCCAGCTCAAGAAAATCCGATCCGACGATGAGCAGCTCGTGGGCGACATCCAAAGATACACCGAGAACAGATTTTATTGCAGTAGAAACGCGCTAGGGACAGGAGGGAAAAGGACGGGTTAAAATTGTTTCTTCGCTCAGGTCAAATTGATATCACAGAATGATCGTCACGTCATGACCCATCGATCGAACATCCAACAAACTAGAGATGCACAGGATGCACAAGAGATGGTCAACTTACCTCCTTCGTATGATTCCATGATTCTGTTACTTCTGGTGATAAACCAATGACTTTCTGTGGTGGATCATCCCAAGACTTTACATTTGTGTTTTCACCCCACCAAGAGGCTGAAGGAGAGTCAAATTGACGTGTGGATGTGTCTGTTTCGTTAACTTTCTTTCGCCACACATCGCTGATGCGCCAAGACTGTGACCCCAACCGTGTTCTTTGGGAGAGACCTGAGGTCAAGAGGTTGCTTTCGTGCTGATTGGTGGATAGGGCGATGGCCGTAGATGTTGGGCTTGATGTGATATTCACTACTGGGTTGGAATTCAACGAAGCAGGAAAAAGCGGCTTTTTGGCGGAAGATATTGATGTGGTGTACGATCGTCCCGAAGGAGGCTCTGGGAAATCATCCAGTTCGTCTAGACCCGGTAGAGACGAGAGTGGCACTCCATTAGGCAAGGGAGAGGAAGCTTGTGGTGTAGTAGACAACGGCGATTCAACAGAGGAGGGGGTTAAAGTTGAATACCCTGGGGGGGTGGACATTTATGAGTGAAAAGTCGGCAGAGAAGATAGTCTCTTTATATCAGCGCTAAGCGCCACGAAAAACTGCGCGGAGTGCTGCTTTGGCAGCGTGAGAGTCAGTAGTCTGCCTATTACAGCATCTCAAAGTAGAATCTGTCAGTTATCACGTTCACGGTACCACAGCTGAATTCCACTGAACTTCACAGCCCTATTCTTAATGAGTCAAATTGGGGGTGAATCCTCCGTTTTCGGGTGGGTGCTCTATCCTAGTAGATCCAAGACCGAGTTGCTCGCTTTTTAATTTACTTCAAGTATGGACCCAACCTAGAAACAGTAAAGAGAGGATGACTCCTTACAGATGTGTGTTGGTCAAAAGGGGCATTAAAAGGCCTGTTTGACCTGACTAAATGACCGGAAGACCCAAAGTGGGGCTGCGCAGTCACAACAACTACACTTGCATAAAAGTTCTAACGAATTACACAAGCCTATCAAATTGTATTTTACTAAGGCCAAACAGCGCAATTTGTGTGAATCTTCGAGTGGACAGTATATGGATAGTTTTCTGTCCCCCTAAGTGGCTCTCTTCCGAAGAATTCAAAATTACCATGAAGTCGAGTCGATCTTCTACTAGTTATTGCATAAGCAGCCAAATGACCTCAACTTCAGTTCGAGGGACTGCATTTAACATTGTTCCACCTCAAGAAGCAGTATGCCCGGGCGCCGAGATGCCTTTGTTAGGGCATTATACGAACTCGAAGCAAATGGTATCAAAAGCCCGACAAGCCGGAATGCAAAGATCGAGTGACTCCTCAGAAAGAAGTTCAGGCAGGGACTATCCCCAAACTAGGGATGTGGGCAGTAGGCCCGAGTGGCACAATGCCGTATGACTTTATTCGTTCAACGTCAGCTACGCCCCAAAGAATGACCAGGACGAATGTTACAGGCTTTTCTGGCTTCCTGCCAGACAATATGATGACATCATACAGAGTCCTCCTCCCGCTCGCTCCCCATATCTTCTTCTTTTCATTCCCTCTCTGGCGCTGGTATTACAGGAGATACATGAGTGGAAACTGTTAAAAGCATGACGTGGTGTACCAATGATGTAAATTATACAACTCCGATGCCCCTCAAAAGTAACAAGGTTTGAAGTCCGCATCATTCCCCCCTATATCCGCAGTGAGAGCACCATAACATTCAATTGCTTGAACAGGCGGAGGCTATGACCTACTGATTCTCAGCGTCTGGCATTTTGTCCGATGTGGATGCCCCACTTTTTCTGTTTGCCTTTGAATGCTTCGACAACACAATATCAGCGATTCCCGAGAAAATTCAATTCCAATAGGATGAGTATGATCAGTATAAATTCTATTTTTCGACCTCAGGATAGGGTGAGCCACTTGATTCTGCCACGACAGCTGATTTGCCCAAATGTTTTTTTCGCCGTCATACATAACCGCTCCAACAATCTTTCTATCCGCTGCTTCACGACGCGCACCCTCCAGACTTTCACCAACCCGAGTTGAGACGTCTATCAAGCGACCAATTACCGCTTCCATATCTCCAGCACCGTGTTTTCTTGACCATCCCTTCTTGGTGCCCATGACGTCTACATAATCTTCATTGTCCCCACCTCCTCGGGAAGTCTGCATCCTTGCTTGACCGGCTGACAAGCAGCACAAGAATGAGAGAGTTACTGCAAATAATCTATTATAAGGTTCTTGGGTTTTAAAATAAACTTACTCTTGTTCCTCATGATGCATCGTGCGCAGGGGTTTTTGCCACCCATCCTAATGATTTGTCTGTCGTTTCCGTGGGTACAGACGCGTTTATCTGCATTTTTTTTGGACCAGGACAGCATGGCAACGTTTATATACTTCAGAGTTATTTGGGTCATGAAGGATACAAGCTCTTAAGTCACTAATTACTAAATGTTTTGTCAAGAATTTTACTTAACTAATAACTTCTGATGCTATAAAGTATGTTCTAATGAACAGTGTTGCTTGAAATCCATCCTAGACATGGAATTAGCTTATCAATAATCTACTGAGAGAATCTGGTTCGAAGTGTTTCCCAGGATAATTATCATTATCAAAGGCTATCCACACACTGCTGTGGCCAATTCATTCACCACAACTACAATCACACAGCCTTTTGAAATTTGATCCACCAATAAATTAATTATGTGACATTATGATTCTCAGTAATATATCTAGCTGCTGGGACATTATGGGCATTATAATTATTCCTTAAAACTTTCTCCATTTTCTCATGTCAAAGAATAGCAATAATGAGCACTACAATACCGCTGTTGTAGTGTCAGGGTCGCGCCTGCCAAGATTTCCTTATACAACTCAAAAAATGATCAATGTCCTTCCAGCCAACCAGACATAATCCCTGCCCTGCCATACGCAGCCATACAGGTGATAGTTCAACAACCCATGGGTTCCACAAGCTAGCATATTCAATCACTTTGCTGCATGTCAGTATGAGCACTGTGTAGAACAAGGACCCCAGGACTTGCTTTACCAAAATTGACAATGGCAAAATGAATTATGCGGAGGCGGAGTTAACTTCCCCCAACTGATGCCGACAGGAAAGTAGAACACATCACGAGAATCTGAAAATTGATTGCTTTTTGCATCCACGGTAAAAATTTACATAGTCAAACATCCTTATACAGCCTACATTCTGGAAAACGGTATTCGAGGTCCATAGGCTCTACAGAAATTAACAGGAATGAACGAATGTCAGACGCCAGTGTTCTGACCAGCAACAATATAGACGACGCGAATGAGCGAAGTTTTGTTCTACTTCAACTCGTACTAGTTGAATATGTGCTCCGTGGCACATCGGTATCTGTGGCACCAGAACCTTGTCCAGTCCCATCTAATTCAATAGGGGGTATCCTGCGTGAGTCCGACATAATAGGTTCGAACAGTAAGATGTGGGCAGAAGTGGTGGGAGAGATCAAAGAAGTCGAAGAAGACGAGGTTATTGTAAAGAATGGAGACATAGAATTGTCTTGATTATCAGGTGATGGAGAACCCTGCGAATTTTGCCCTAACGGATTGCTGTCGTCCGGGATGGACGACTCGTGACGGCGACGATCGATCCGAGTACCAAAGATAATGCCTAATACAATTCCGATTACGACAATATTGCTGAGGAGCACGATGAGTGCAATCCCCTTTTTCGTACGCCAGAACGGTATTCTCGGTTTGCTCATGTGACATACAGGTTGGTCGTCCTTAGTGTCGGCGCCTTGGAATGGGTACGGCTCGTAAGCTAATACGGAGACTTTTGAGCTGTTGTCAAAATGCAACGGCCGAAGGGAAATTGGTGGGTCATTGTAGTCAGGTGGTGGCGTCCGTACGCAGGCCACTGGTGCAGAAGTGTGAAGATGGTCGGGGAGTAGAGAGTTGGGCAATCCAGTAATAGAGGAATTCTAGAAATGAAATGAGATAAGGGACGGTAGAAGACAGGGACTATTTCAACGTCACCTGGAGCGAAGAGGTCATTTCCTGCTGAGCTGGCTTGTCCCATCGTTGTGCCTTGGTCATTACCATCCTGACTGGCTGAGTGGATGCCATTGGACTGCTGAAGAGTGAGTTTGTGTCGGAGCGAACGTAAATTCAAAAGAGTGACGGGGTGAGGGTTCAATCAAGAAGAAAGCAAAAATTACATTTGAAGAGGCTGCTTCGGATGGGCGTTATATAGCAAGCTATATCGAGACTAGGCGATTTTTATCTTTGGTCACAGTCCATCAAGATAGATGGGGGGCTCCAGGGTTCCTGATTTATTATTGAGGCGATTGACTGGACTTGAACTGTACACGGGTGCAATAGTATGTATGACGAATATGAAAGTGAGTGCCATTCTGTCAAAGGGCTTTCAGAAAACATGTTAAGGGTATGTGCTTGAGAGGAAATGCTCCCACATCAAGAGAGAATTATGTAAGACTTCCAAAATCGGCGTTTCCTAGAAAGGCTCCATAGTGCACTACTTACCGATCTCACGACACTGACAGATCAATTCGAATCGACGCCGACGCCGACTGAAGTCAAATTTTTTCAGGAAGACATTCTGGTCTATGAATCATGTATCAAAGTATCCTTCCACGATTGGGGAGAAGGACATTGGTCGAGCCTGTGATTGGAGCTGATGGGTCCTGGGGCTTAAAACTTAACACTAAATCATACTACCCAAAACGAACTGCTGTTACGGAGCTATCTTTCCTTATCCATTGCTCATCAACGAGCCAAAAATACTGTCCGATCGCTTATGGAGAATTTTCCAGACGTGAGACTTCAAGCTGTATGCCAAGACTAATCTTGACAGACATCTGCAGAGTTAAGACATATCTACAGCTGTGTGATTTATACCTCTTGCTTGTTACTTGTTCAAAGTGCTGTACTGAATATATCTCACAAAATCCTTGTAACCAAGATTTTCGATTCTTATCAAAACCTTCCAAGACAGGGTCAGCCTCAGTAAATTGTGACATTTTATTTGTTGCAGGCACCATAACACCTCCCGACTAGGATTACCATGCCTCTGGTCCAACTCCTGGGCAAATCATCTCTCTGAATCCAATACCTCCAAAGTGTATTTCATGCCACAAACAAACTCTGTCATAAGGATCAGCATAGCAATTGATAGTTTCAGAGTAATTCAATTAGGCGACATCTTTCAAACCTATGCTGGCTGCTAGTTAATTTGGCGGAAATTGAAACTTTGCACTACTATCACTACTAGTCCTCATGTTCATGTGAAATATTTGCTTTGCTGGGATAAGATGCTGCTTGGTCTCATATTCGCAGCTTTCTCTATCACGTGTTCCTAAAAATCGAGGGAAAGGGGTGCAGGAGTAGGTTGGTACAACCTACTCGAACGGTATACAAAGTAGGGGCAGCAGCACTCGAAGAGACCGTTCTCAATGTCGATGGCCCTGTGGACCCTTACAGAATTCAGAAGGATGAAAGCGTGACAATGTGAGAAGAAAGATGCTGGATTTCCACATGCCCAGTACATTCTCTTCTCGGCATACAAGACGTCAAGCACTCTGATTGTCCAGAAGACAATAATCTATTAAAAGCCTCTCCATCCTCTCCCAATATGACACCTAGAAAGGGGTTATCTGTCATTGCAAAATTGGCAATGTCAGTTGTTTCATCTTGATCTCCGCTTAGTTTATTAACCTCCGAGCTCTTCGGTGGCGGTACCCGTTTCAAACAAAATTAATTGGGCTGGACATTGCTAGGAGGAAGAAAGTTATTGGCTGAAAGGGAAGGACCCTGGTTTTGGATGGTTGGTGAGACGGTGTACGTGGAGTGATAAATTCTCCGTATCTGCAACCTCTCATTCTCAAAGACTGGATGAATAAACGGTTCATCAAATTACGAGCATCTGAAAAACGACCAAGATGGTCAAATTAATAACGTAGCGCTTCGTAACTGGAGGCGGTCTTACATGCCGAGAAATAATACCTGACCGTTGTGTTGGGCCTATGGATAGACCTGGGGTCCTCTTTGTGCGTAGAGTAATTTCTTCTAGAGGCAAGCGCATCTCTGGAGATAGCAATTCCGACTGACGGAGGCGTATCTTGTATATCGTTGGTATAGAATTTTCGACATCTAGTATTCTTGTGTAGAACCTTTTTTCCAAAGGAAGGGTCTAGTTGAAGAGAATGTGATGAATGAATTCGTTAGCCTCAACCGAACAGTCTGAGTCTTTGTTGAAGACAATCGTTAGGTTCAAGCGAAGTTGTGCATATTTTTATAAGTTCACACGCAACAATGTTGCGCTTTGTCGCCACAAGCGATGGCAGCACAGTCAGTCCAGGTATTTCCCCTCTACCCACTTACACTGCAGCCCCGCTGACTAACAACTGACACAGCGTAACGATTCATTGATGACCCGATTCATAGAATCGGTGCCGAGGAATTCATCTTCATTTCCACCTTCTCCAATATCGTTATCCAAACTTCATACTCAACCGCAACCGCAACTCCCTCCACTCTCACCTACATCGAATGAAGGAAATGTAGCAGGCCCAGTTCGATCTGACTCTGGCAGATCAATGCTGTCCCGGAGACTTCGCCATGCCTCTCTGCGTCCTTCCCCGACAACACCGGCACGCTCCAGCGCAAGAGACGATCACCACACACGAAATTCCTCCAGTGTGTTTACGCCAGCTGCCTCTCCCTCACAACGTACGGAACAACCCCAGCTTCCCCAGATTTCGAAAATTAATACGATAATTTCCCCGTTTTTGACAACTGGAACACCCTCAGAAATTATGTCAACTCACATTGTGACACAGGGAGACAACATTCTTACTTCATCTGTGACTAGAAAACACAAATCTGACGTTGAGGAAATTCCGCCTTCTCCAGGCTCCATAGCTTCCACACGGACTCTCACGTTGCAAGACTCCCAGTTCGGAAGTCGAACAGAGAATGTGTTTACGCGCGACAGAACCCATGATTCCATACTCCTTGCTGAGACTGCAGACAACTTGACGTCTAAGAGAAGCGAAGAAACACCGCCACAAGAGCATTCCATTTATTCCCAGTCGCAGTCCATCGGAGACACATCTCAACGCTCAAGAAAGCCAGGAATTCGCCTATCATTATCGCCGTCACATAGGTCCAGGTCTCAAAGAAACTCTTCCCGGCCCATGTCATTGACTCTGCTCTGATCAATTGCTCGAACAACCTCATTCCCTCGCAATGCAAACCTCAGGCCAACAGCGCGATGATCAAAGTACAAGCATGCTATCCTACGCTTCTCTACCTGTTAATTCAGGGCAACCGATTCAGCATGCCTACATTCCATCTGGCTCCATGTTTCTTCCATCTACCTCGAGAACTGCTTCGGATAACCAGACAGGAATTCTCAAGCACCCTCTCCAAGATCCTTTAACAGAGAAACTACAGGCCCATCAGGCTGGTGCAAATGCTGAAGATAGAGAGGGTGCGAAAGTCGCGCTGTCTAGTGTCACTGAATCCCCAAGGCGTTCCGTTTCACGATACGATTCTCCAGAAGGAACTGATCGCGTCACCGGTCTAGGCTCCAGTTCAGATCGTATGACAGCGCCCACATCTATAGGACCATGCCGGAGAAAGCGGGAGAGCGTTGCAGATCATTTCGTGTCCCCATTTGCGCGACGACAGCAGCCCGGGAATCTTGTCACAGGTAACCTTGGGGAAATTAGTGGGATGTCATATACAAGTTCACAAGGACAATCAGCGGATGGGACTCATACAAGTGGAGTTTCTCAACCAGCTCAAGCTTTGCTTTTGGTTAACCCGCCTCCAACAAGGACCTTGGATTCTGTGCGCAATCAAGTTGCTACTGAAATTGCATACCGTGCTGTATCCAAGTCCAACGTGGTTGATGGTGAGTTGACCAACTTGAAGCCACTACAGTTTTGTCATTGGACATCATGTAGGCGTGCGTGTGGCAGTGGCAGACGCTTCATCAGCTTGGTCCGGTCCAGATGATATCTCCTTCATTCACCTTATCTCATCATCCCTCAATACCTCGTCCATTCTTTCTTCTACACCTTATCTGTTCATAATCACGGCTACATCTTTCTCCCCTGCGTCCACTTTGACTTCCTGCTTTAAGTCAGAGAACGGTAGCGCCACTGCGGCTCCTGCCACTGGTCTATTGTACATAACTTCATCGTCATGCAAGATAACTTCGCGTGCTGTACATCTGACCTGTTCAAAATTCATCGGCCGCATAACATCATCCTCCTATACCTCTTCCACACCAAATATCGACATCGAGAAAGCAGGAGACGTGAGCTTGGGTCTAGCAACGGAAGAACTCGAGTGGATGGCCCGAATCAAAGAACTCCATTTTTCCTCGTTCGATTCAGACGTCATACATTCAATCCTTCTCACCGCTTCCCGCACATCGCTCGATCCTACCGCCCCTCCACCCAATTCGAAATCCATCGACACAGTACTCGAAGAAGCTCGAGCTCAATTGGCTAGGATCACACCCAGACAGGCGTTGGTGGAACTGGGGAGTCCTGTCATGCAAGTTCCAACATTATTGGTGGATATACGGCCTCAAGCTCAGAGAGACGAATTTGGTGAGATACTGGGAGCATTGATCGTGGAGAGGAGTGTGTTGGAATGGAGGTTTGATCCGAGGTGTGAGTCGAGGTTGCCTATAGCAGACCGATATGATCTGCGGATTATTGTATTTTGCCAGGAGGGGTATGCATCGAGGTGAGCGTGTTCAATTCAAGCTGCTTGCTACTGGAATTAAAGGTTGATCTTTAGTTTGGCTGCACGGTCGTTACAACAGCTGGGATTGTTGAATGCGACGGATATTATCGGAGGTTACAAGGCATGGAAAGATGCTGGACTGCCCGTGAAGATGAAGCCGTGTTCTTCTGTATCTGTTCCCAGGTCTTTACTTCGAGTACCCTAAACCTTATGTTAGTAAATATACCTGTCATACCCCATGCTAATTTCGGAAATTGTTTCCCCAGTACACGAGTATATTTGAGAACTAAGCGATGCATCGAAGGGTATACTCTGACATTTGCTCAGCATCAAATTTCTGCCCATCCCATACATAATCCATAAAGAACATTTGACCGCCATTTCACCCCAGCCTCCCTAGTCCAGTACCTGCAAATCCTCAATCATTTCCCTCGCTAGCCCCACTGTTACACCCTCCATCAAAGCTATTTCCATCGTTGTCTTTTCGGACCTTGTAGTGTGAGATGTGCTTTCAGTCTGGTACTGAACGCCAGTTGGGCAAAAGACGGCGTATGAAGCACAGAAAGGCCTGATTTGAATTTTCGCATTTGAATTTGCGGTGACGTGTATTGCGGAAAGAAGAGGGATTACCTAGAGAAACGTCGATGGTGGAAGATAGAGTTTGGAAAAAAAATTCGTTAAGTGAGAATGTCCAAGGACATATTCCAGAGACATACCGATCCCCACGAGCACGATTCCATCCGCCCCATAAACCTCGTCCAGAGCGACGATACCACGACTCGTGTATCATACCCTCGAGTACCTCTGCCAGTTCTCTGGCCACCCACTTTTCTCATCGGTTATCATATCATTTCGAGTCCGGCCGTATATAATATTTCGTTGGGAAGTGTTCATTCAACTGGTGGCGAATCTGTAGAACAACCAACTCATCCGTCATAGCAACATCAACATCAACAGTAGCAACAACAACAAGATGGGATTCAAGGAGGAGGATTGAGAAGACTGGAGTCGAAGACGGGTTTTAGTGATGAATATGGTAGGTGTGTATGATTCATCGCAGCAACAGTGGTAAAAAAGCCTCGTGTTGTTTAGGGACGTTGTCTGAGAATCAAGTAGTTGATTATTTTTTTTTGTGTGATAAATTTTATTTTAAAGATATTTTGATTTTATTATGGGATTCAATTACAAGGAGATGATTATTTGAGATCTCTCAATTCAAATAAACGGAAGGAAGGGATTACATTGTATAGGATCAGAGGGCGTTCAGAAGGTCTCACGCCAGAAATCGGCATGAGGATAGCGAGCTTTGATATGTTCAAGGACTCGCCAAGCAGCCATGGCAAACGTGACATGGGTACTAATTCCCTTTCGACATCCCAGAGTGGAGGATACCAACCAAACGACCGTCACCAGTGAAGATGGCCGAACCTGAGTCGCCCTTGGCAGAAAACGGGCCAGACTGTTTATTATAATTGTATATGGCCAGTTCCGTGGTCTCAATGCCAAACTCATCACAAATGTAAGCCTCCAATCCAACATAGCGTCCCACAGTAAGATCGGTGGTGTTACCGTCCTTCATAACAATAAGACAAGGCTCGCCATTACTGTCATAGCAATCTGGAGCAGCCAGGAGGTTGGCCGGGACATAACCCCGAAGCCTGAGCCAGCCACCTGGTGGAAATTTGAACACAGTCTTGCTGTTATAGTTGGAGTAGAATATGTTGTTCAGTTCAGGGATATTAAACTTCTGTCCTGAAGGTTAATTAGATGAGATATTTATGAGAAAGATGAGACGAACGTACCCAAATCCACAACATTGCCCTTAAATTGAGACTTGAACTTTACTTCATCAACCTCAAAGGTAGCAATGTCCTTGGTGTATTTGTGGCCATTGACTTCATCAATGGAGATCTTGGGAGCCCAATCAACAAACCCGATATTTCGTAACGTAATGTCGCTCCATTGACCGTAGACCTCCTTATAAAAATTCTCGAGCTGGACAATCTCCTTTTTGAGTTTGACCAAATCGTCCATCTGAGTCTTCAAGGTCTGCTCAATCTCCTCCGCCTCCTCTGGATCCTGGTTCTTCTGCTCGTCCTCCAAGCGACTGATATTTTCAACAAGATACCCCGCTTCAATTACTTTCCCAGCAATCAGGGCTTTGATCTCATCAAGGCCGCGCTGGAATCGGCGGTGTCCAGCAAGTCGGACATATTGTCGAGGTGCACCAGCACCCTTGAATTCATAATCGATGGTCGTATCCGGATGAAGCACGTGGTTGTTGCTGATACCAAGGACTCTGGTACTTGGGTCGCCACTCCGGGTCTTGTTTTCATGGAAAAAAAAACCGACGCTACCCTCCCTCTCCGCAGTAGCAATGGGCATGCCTAGCAGAGCAGTGAACAGGCGTCGGACATAGTGGGTGGAGTTGATACGTTCAGTGACGCGCAGAAGGCGAGGACCTGCTGATAGCTTCTCGACCATTCCCTCATACCATTCCACTACCATATCCTTGACACCATGGGCCTCGAGAATGCTGAGAATGGCCGGTGAAACATCACGCGCATTCTCAGCAGTGGTGGTAGAAGGAGTGGCAATCCAAAGAACGATGGGACCGAGGGTCTCCTGCCCGTCCTCACAGAGGGTGGAGAAACGAACTGGCTTGATGGCAGAGTAACGGATGCTGTGATCCTTCAACAACTTGATGATCTTGGGAACAACAGCATGCCAGACAGCACTGAGGGCCTTGTTGAAGACCCCATGGGCAGTCTTGATAGGGAGATGAGTGTATCTACCTGTGGGGATGGAGAAGGGGTTTGAAAGAAGATCTGAGCGCCAGAGAAGCTGAGGAGGGTCAGGAGAGATGCCATGGTAGTAAATAGTCCTCTCATATTCTGAGATGAGATGTGGGGTGACAACGGCAGTACTCAAGGGACTGCTGGACAGGGAGAAGGCAGCCGAAGTATCGCTAGAGACTGATGAGGAAGGTGAGATAAGTAATTCATGCTTGCTCCATTGGTTTTGGCATTGGAGCATAAATAGGCTCAAATCTAAACACGTAGCGCAGGCGGTAAGTATGTTATAAACACAGAAAGCTAAACAACTCACAGCCTAGGAGCCTGGGGTGCTTCTTCATTATGTCAATCGTCTGCGTGACAGACCTGGAAGCATCTACGATGGGGTTGTTGAATGAAGGGTAGATGTGCAAACGACAAAGACACTCACCTGTGCCCGAAAGGCCAGCATCTGTCAGTTCTTCATCCGTAAACTGAAAATCTTCTGAAGATGCTTGTCAGTGGCAAACGAGGAGAAACACGGCAACACTCACTCGTTTCATCCATGATGGATGATAATTGATGGATAATTTGAGGTTAGAATAAGCTCAGACGTCACTAGACAGCTGAGGGATAAAAGACATGGTCTAGCTATTTAAACAGTTAGAGTGTCTCAAGTCAATGACGTCAGGTAATAGCTAAGTTACCGGTAAATTTCAGAAATTGTTTCCCCTAGTTTAAGAACTAAACGATGCATCGAAGGGTACTCTATCATTACTCAGCATCAAATCTCTGCCCATCCCATACATAATCACAAAAGACATTTGGCCACCACTTCACCCCAGCCTCCCCTAATCCAGTACCTGCAAATCCTCCACCATTCGCATCAACATCCTGAATAACACACTCCGCATCGTCTCTCACAACGTCCCCGTTAATTTCAGCATCGTCAATCATTTCCCTCGCTAGCCCCACTGTTACACCCTCCATCAAAGCTATTTCCATCGTTGTTTTCGGACCTTGTAGCGTTAGATGTGCTTTCAGTCTGGTACTGAACGCCGGCTGGGCAAAAGACGGCGTATGAAGCACAGAAAGGCCTGATTTGAATTTTGCGCATTTGAATTTGCGGTGATGTGTATTGCGGAAGAAGAGGGATTACTTGGAGAAGCGTCGATGGTGGAAGAAGAGCTTGGAAAAAAAAATTGTTAAATGAGAATGTCCAAGGACAGATTCCAGAGACATACCGACCCCACGAGCACGATTCCATCCTCCCCAAACCTCATCCAGAGCGACGATACCACGATCGCGCATCATACCCCCGAGTACCTCTGCTAGCTCCCCAGCCAGTGCATTGACCCACATTTTCTCATCGGTCATCATATCATTCGTAACCGGAACATTGGACACCTGTAGCCCGAGTTGGGCAAGGGATGAACGAATGAAGATAGCTTCTTCCGGAAGCTCGTGTAGAGCCATCTGTGAACTGCCGCCTGTTTTGAGGGTCGGAGACGGGGACGATGGTACTGGAGTTGAATTCCCTGAAGAGCGATTCGAGTCGATCGTGACGGAATCCAGTCTCTCGTTGAGTTCAGCTGCGAGTTGGACCATGTCGCGAGCTTTGATCATGAGTGCTTCGAGGTCTTGAAGCGCACTTTTGAGATCTATATCCTGACCTTGAGCAGACGATTCCACCGATTGGAGAATACCGGCTATCATGAATGAGTATAACAGGGCACGGAGTGTGTCAAAGCGTAACATACTGATTCCGCTTCGAGCAATGGCATTACTATCGGTGTCGGAATTAGCGAGTGCATCAGGCTTGTACAGGGGTGTTGCTCGAGTCTGTCAAAAGCTCAGACTTTCGCTGAAAAAAAATATGTGAAGCAGGATACCTCCCAGGCCTTGCTCTTCAGACTTCGTTTCAGAGTCGTATGAAAGGCCTTGTCACCTCCCTTCCTAAAGCTGACTTTAATCATCTTTCTTCCTACCGAGTGTTCATCTTCATCATCAATATCAGGTGAACTCTGCCGTGTGGCTGGTGCCGATTTCGCAGCGAGCTTGGAACCATCTGTGGAAGTAACAGGAAGTTTCGTCTCGCAAATTTCGCATTCCGCGAGCGATGGATGGTTCAGGAATGTGCAGGCAGGACAGGCAACAGACGTAGTCGGTTGGGGATGGTTTAAAGAAGATGATGAGACGACAGAGCTAGAAGGAAGAGAAATCGAAAGGTGTTGTGATGAAGTTGACTGTGTTGCAGAAGAATAGACGACGCCGCAAAGCTCACAAATCTGTGTGCTGGAGGGACTGCGATCTGGTTCGTTTATATTTCCGCATACGTCGCATTCCCAAATGGTTGGGCCCGTGCGGCTGTGACCATCTTGGATAGCGAGAGGACTATCCGAGGCAGTCACGTTGAAGCCTTTGCGTGCGAGGTGCAAAGTGATCTTGGGCGAGGAAGTGAACAAACCAGCATAATAATCCGTCTGGGTGATATGTGCGAGATCAAGTGCAAATGAATAATTTTCCGGGGCCTTTTTGTCCACGTAGAATAGGCGATGGGATGTGATCGAGACGATGCCTGATTGGTGAGGTGCAGATTTCTGGAGACTGCGGCGTCTGTTATCTGGTTGTGTATAGCGTATGCAGGGTAGGCGTACCCGTCATAGATGCCTACACCTTCTTGCGATGCCAGTAGCTGTTCATTTGTGTAGAGGAGGGCTTGGATCGGGATTGTACCATCGACTGACACAGTGTATCTTGGTAGAGCCATGGCAAGATTATAAATAAAGTATTTGTTCTCTTTGATAAATCCCATCATGTTCAACTCCTTCAAGCGTCGTTTGGTAAGACGTCATTACAATGCCTTACTAGTCTGATTCCAACGTACACAGCCTAATATCTCAATCTTGTAAGCTGCGATTTGGTATCAATCGTCGAGAATCTGAAGCTGCGATTCATCAGTCACAACCCGTCCTCTCAACCGTCCACCAAAGCCCTTTCACTTCTTCGAAGCTCTTTATCTACTCCTTATCCGAGTGAAAATCCAACTTTAGCGCCATTACAGTTCAATCTCGAAGTGGTGGAATCACCTCCAACGGCTGACCAACTTGAAACTATTCTCTCTTATTTTCCGTCCAAAGCCGTGTCCCCTAGTCATGTCCTCATTTCGGCTCACCCTTCTGCACCGCTCTTCAACGACCGTCCAACTACGTTGAGTGGGATCGTGCAACTTGCCCAAGATAGGCCTCAGGCAGTGAAATGGCCCATTGTCGTTGACTGGGACAATGGGAAAGCGGCCGTTGGCGATATCGAGGGAGTCAGAGCCATTCTGGATAACTTGCGAAAGAAGAGAGATGGAAAAGTTCAGGAGGATGACGTTCACCAACCGAAGGGGTGGTTCACATGAATTGGCTCCCTGACGGTGATATGACTATGACAGAGTACAAGGTTCAATCTTGTTACTTTAGCTGTGTATAATGTTTTTTTAATATTGTTGCGAGCGGATTAACTGAACCAGGAAAGAATGTGGTAAGCTTTGATGACCCTAGCATGACCCAAACTAGGCCCATCATCACTTGTTCGTTCCCTCCATCTCTTTCCCACTGAGTGGGCCTGAAAGCAGGTGCATCCTCAAGAACATGGATTCTCCCAACACATATGACGAGAAACTGCTCTCGCAGGCACCTAAGGTATCCAAGGCAGATATACAGGTATGTCCACTATGCTTGGTATGCGGTCGTATTCAATCCGTTTTTCGAACAGGATGGCTACAATGTAGATATTCTTCATGAGTCTACTGGCGAGCGGACATCCACAGCGCACACGGTACCTCTCCGATCCAACTCTGTTACCCTCTACCAAGATCTCGAGTCCTCCCGAACGGCTCTATCACCCGGAAAAAACATTGCTGAGCCCCGCAAACCGTGGTGGAGAACTGTCAAAGGAATTGCGATAATTGCAGTCGTTGTCGTGGTTGTGGTCATTGCCATCGTCGTTCCTGTTGCCGTCACGACTTCGAGGAATAAATCCAGCAGTGATCAACAAGCCATCTCCCCTTTGTCCTCGTCGTTTTCGGCGTCAAGTACACCTCCGTCCAGTACACCTATTTCATCCAGTGCAGCTTCTCCGTCCAGTACACCACCGGTTGATAGTCAAGGCTCCGCCGGTGATGGCCAGAGTGATAGTGGTGTTTCATCAGGTAAAACGGAGCAGGGATCATCGGATGACGGTGCCTTCGATGGTTCATCACCCGTGAGTGGCTAGCGGCTTGAGTCGTCAAGGAAGTAAGGAAGTCGTGGTGAAGGACATCGGGCTTCCAGATATATGCTCTTATGTCTGAATTTCTAAACCAACTTGTTAATCTAAACTTTCTTTGTCTTGCTTCTGATATGTTGTGATAGTTGTTTCTCGTGATTACTGACGCTCTTTTTTTTCTCTTCTTCTTCTTCCGCTGTCTGATAAATTCAGAGGTAGTTGATGTGTATTTTGTCGGTACCTATCTCTTAATACTGTGTAAGTTTGGGTATCACCTTGTGTCCACTACGGGTCTCAAGTGTACGAGTTGATTCACCAGCTAAACTAAAAAGACAGCCGGGAAAGAATCTTTGACGATATGCATGGGCCATCACCACTGAAGTGACTTGAAGATAACGCTTGAAATTTATTCCAAAAGGGAAGAGGTGTACAATTACAAGGGCACCATGCAACGGTGAAATGAGGATATGAATAGAAATGTCATGCACATAAATGTTCACAAATGGAGTCGATCACAAGGTACGGCACTTGAAGACACAGCGTGTGTCCCAGGTTCCATCTAATTTTCTCTTGTATTTTTAGCGGTATCATAGCGCAGTAGTAGTGATTGCAATGGATCTCTCACGCGCTTTGTTCCTCGTCAGACTACTACCGGATGGATATTAGCAAGCGCCGGAGAGCGTGACAAGGTCTGTTAGTGAGTTATCAGCGATGACTGAGGACTTTAGTAGAGGTTGGTACCTACAGCCAAGCAGAATGACATAAATGCATTCAATCTATTACAGTGGCTCCATCTGATAGTTATAGAAAAAACCGGTGCTAGAGGGCAAAAGTACTGTGGTTGCAGTAAAAGGTTAAGCTAGGGCATCTTTCGACCTTGTACCTCTATTTTATAGACTATTAGACTTGATTAGATGCTGTCATGCACAGTTGAGTGGTAATTATATTTGTACAGGTATTGTGAGAAATGGGACCGGTAGCACGTGGCCGGGTCGTACGTCTGGCCACACATCCCTCGCCTAGCCTGCCTGCCGTTCTGGCTGCCGTTCTGACAACCTCGGTGAGTGATAATAACATGATCGGCAGGCACGTTTTGATATATCATTTCACCACAGAAAAAAAAACACCTACCCCAATGCCCTCGTTTTTTTCCAAGGTCTTTGGCCGAAAGAAGGACAAGAGAGCCTCCTCTCCGTCCCGGGGGCGTGCATCAGACGGCTCTCTTCTCGACGGAAAATTCGAGGCAGTGTCCCCAGTCAACACGCGCATCGACGAGTTCCCGGAGAACGCGCTCGGGGCAAATGGCAGGGAAAAAGTCCTTGCGTCCGGTCTCTCCAGAGCCAAGTCCCAGCGGTCGCAGTCGTTTCCTAATCCCAAGAGGGAGGAGAATCTCCCTCAACTGTCTCTCACTCTTCCACCACCAAAGGATGACACGCAGACTTCGCCTCTAGGTGTCGTGTTCGAGGCTGGTCCTGATGTGCAAATCCTCACAGACGACGCCATTGGTAGCAGACTTCTCACACCGTCCGAGACCCTAATCTTAGTCCGGATATGTTCGCAAGCTATCATTGCCCGAGGTCTGTTCCTTGCCTTCATCTTACGTGTTAACTCTAACCATGGAAGCGATCGTTTACCAGGTCTCGAGACGCTCGGACTGATGCACCCTCACTGGTATTCCTCTTCACCCGACGTTCAGCGCAGACTCATCTCGCTGTTCATACACTCCTTAAATCCTAATAATGCAATTACCATTCTTCCACCCAGCCTTTCATCGTCCTCGTCATTGTTTGAATCAGAAATCAACTATACCCGATCAACGCATGATGTCGCTGCCGTCCTTCGTTGGGGGTTACGACATCTTGAGTTAAATGGAGCAAAGTTTGGGAAGGATCAGCTTTGGTACAAGACTTTCTCCGAGGCTGAGCGCAGTTCAGAGTATCTTGCCGGATCCTACTCAACAGACCTCACTCCGCTAATCCCTCCAGAACATCTTGAGCTTCTTAATGTTATATTGGATCTCTTCTCTTCCCTGGCCGCCCACGCCGAGAGAAATGGCACTTCTGCGAGCAAGCTCACGAGAGCGTTTGGTTTTTGGTTGTTGGCGGCCCCGCGCATCGGAAGAGATGATGACGATTGGCCGAAGTTTTATGCTCGATGGCAAGACAACGGACGGATTCTTGAGCACCTTTTCCTCGCCAGAATCAGGTAATGCCTGTTTTGTCTATTTTCCAAATCAATTCTCATGATGGTCAACTTTTAGGGACGAAACTTTGAGGCTCAGGATGCCAACGCGTCTAACCGAGCTTGTTGTGCAGTATCCCTATGTCAGGGGTGCAACACCCGCAAATGACGTCTTCCTTCCACCGCGTGTGTCCTCTAGAAACTTTGACGCCCTACTCGTTCGGGTTGAAACTGAATTTTCCTCTTCACGAGACCAAGTCCGCTGTCATCCTCTCCGATTCCTCAAAGATGCTCTCGCTGCTGATGTTGTGGCTGGAAAAAGCGAGTTGTCGACTCTTTGGGAAAAGATCAGAAACGCGGGTAACGATGAGAATCTAGTATCTCCAGGAGTCTACCAGGGCTTGGTCAAGTTTTTGCAGACGAGACTATCCGTTACCTCACCCTCATTCCGGGTGATCACCCTCTCAAGAGAGTTGCTTCGTCAACTTTGAGTGTCCCCAGAGCTCAGCAAATTCCAACACGTCGATATGTATCATCTCCCGGTTCTTCCGAGACTGTTGGTAGCGATCGAGCCCTCAATGGCACTACGGTGACCAATGGCCATCGCGAGCCTCCCTCGTCACTCCCAACTACTGCCAAGTCGGTTTTGCCAACTGACTGGGCACAGTTCTCGTCTGCTGGTTTCTCTAATCTTTCTGCTCCCTTACCATTAGCCTCGACGCTATTCGGTCAGGACGTCGAGAAGACCAACCCACCGTTGCGCAAGACAAGCAGACATTCGATGATCTCTTCACCCTCTCGCAGTCCAAGTGAAATCCACAAATCTCCCGACATGGCGTATCAACGTCGCCCCTCCGATCCCTCTCAATCTGAATCTCCTATCAAGTTGGCGTCGAGATCGTACCCTTTGTCCGTGGTTGAGATTGACGAAGCGTTTATTGAGTTTTGGGTGGACGCGCTTCTGGACCCTGTTGCATCTATCTGGCGCAAGTTCATTATTTGCAAGTTGAGGCCTTCTCTGTCTGAGCTCAGCGTCGAGCAGAAGCGCGTTCAATACGTTGTTGTTGAGCAGGTATTCGTTCCCAAGCCCGTGCCTCAGGTACCTACTATCGAAGTTGCCTATTCTCAGCCGATTGAGATGGCAAGAGCTATGAGCCTGGACAAGTCTACTGTTGCTTCGTCCTTGGGTAGATTGTCTATTAATTCTGAGCGAAGTCGATTTTTTGGGTTGTTTAGTTCTTCGTCGGGGCGGCATAGCTCGTACGGATCACCGATTGCATTTATGAACACCAGAGGCAATAGCAACAGCAACAGCAACAGCAACAGCAACAGCAGGAAGAAGACATCGTCTGCGCATCATGTGAGCGATGTGGGTGAAGTGGTGGAAGGTTCTGTCAATGGGGAAAAAGACCAAGTCGGGTTCTTTACTTTTAGCTGTCACCAAGCCTGAATTGAAAAAGTCCATTGATGATGAATCTGAGTTGGTGGGGAAAGAGGGTGCCGGGAATGATAAGCAAGCTTCTGAGAATGAGAAGAAGAAGGAGAAGGAGAAGAAGGAGAAGAAGAAGGAAGAGACTAGAAAGGAAAATTTGAATGGCGATGTAGTCGGTGCGGATGTCGATGCTGCTGTCACTGTGACAGATGCTGCTGTTGAGGTTCGAGATGAGCTTTTGCGTGGAGGGGCATCTACGAGAATAGCTATCGGCAAGAATCTCGATCAACAGGCTGCGCGAGTCTCGGAGCAAGCTATACAGGAAGGAAAGTCTGAGACTATGGTTGTGCCTGAAGAAGCACTTGCTACTACCGAAACATCTGTTCCCGCTGCTGTCGAAAAATTGACGTACGAAGACGCGCCGTCTGGTAGCGCATCGGCAGTTCGGACATCTGAGATTCAAGGGACAGGTATGACTGTTCCTGGACCTGAAGCTATCAGCAAAGAAGGTATGTTGTACAAGCGTCTAGAGCTAAAAAAAAAGTACTCATTCCCAAAAACTCAGATATTTCCGCTCGTGACGTCAAGGAGTCTGCCGAAAAGACGGGTGCCGTCCAAGGATCAAGTATTGATACTACCAAACAGACTGAAGGAGATCATGAAACGAAGACGGTTTCTGTCAGTAGTGAAGAAGCACTCCCTAGACATCTGGATGGTATGTCGCTTCTTTTTTGATTGGCCTAAAAAGTGATTGTTCCGCTTAGCCAAGTATGGTGACGAACCCGGATCCGGGTGAGAGACATTCAAAACATTCATGTGGTCCGCTCGCTGACCATATATACCCGTGTCTAGTTCCAAATCCTGATCTTCCGAAAGATGTGTGTGCACACGAGAAGCTATCGATCCGATTCCTCGCCAAGATTGAAGAAAAGACCAATTGGAAAAAAAAAGCATTGACCTGTCATTTCCTCACGCCATCTGGACTATTTTTTCTCTTTTTACCCCCACCACTACTAACTCATTTTTGCTTTGATTTGGATTGCTTATCTGTCACTCTCCTATCCACGAGATCGTCATCCGGTATTTAGACGGCGGTATACCCCTTGCTTGGTTTCTTTTTCTTTTTTCTTTTCATTAATCTCTGTATTGAGCCTAGATTTCGTCTCGCTTCATTTCTCATGTGCTCTCAACAATCGTTTTTTGGATAACAGACATCAATTTTTTTTGTTATAACATAACCAAGGGAGAGATTGACTCTTTTAGATATCTATGGCTCATTTTATTACATCTATCCTTGAGCGAGGCACATGGATCGAGAGAGAAAGATTTCCACATTACATCGAATCAATCTCAGTGACCATACCTAAACGACGGATGTCGGTTCCAAGTTCCAGTAGCTCTCAGCGTATTCGAGAATCGCACGGTCAGAACTGAACTTGCCCATCTGAGATCAACGTCAATGACGATGAACTGGAATCATCATATAGACCTTACTACTCACCTTGGCGGTAGTCCTGATTGATTTCTTAATCCACTCATCTCTATCTAGATAGGCCTCGTCGACCATGGCCAAAGCAGCGATATAAGAGTCAAAGTCGTCAGTTATCAGGTAGTGATCGCCCTGGCGGATCGTATTGAGGAGACTGGTAGAATTGTCAGTCATCTCACTTGGTAAACTCAGACCATTGTCACTCACGGCTCATAAGGAGCTGCATCACCAAATAATCCAGCAGAGATCTGGTTCAAAACGTTTGCTAGCGCCGGGCATTTCTTCTCAACAGAAACAGGGCGGTAGGTGTGTTGGTAGCGCAGGTCCTCTACAGCTCTGAAGGCAAAGTCATCAGCCTGGGGTCATTAAATATTTATTAGGCGACTCACGGGGTCAAGTGACCGAAGAAGACTATATTGGAGAAGCGTGTCAATAGCATTGTACCAATGGATGAATGAATATGAATAAACAATACAATACTCACAGACATTGCTCTCTCCAACTTCCTCAGCAATTTCAATGTTGGCACCATCTGGAAATGGCCTTAAGGGCGTAACAACAGCGGGGCTGATGAAGACTACCTACCAACAGTACCAAGGAGAAGACCACCGTTAAGGCAGAACTTCATGTTCGAAGTACCAGAAGCTTCAGTTCCAGCAGTCGAGATATGTTGGCTGATATCAGAAGCAGGTATCAAGACTTCAGCAAGAGAAACAGAATAATCTGGCAAAAAGTAGAGCTGCAAAAAGTCCTTGGTATCCGGGTCAGCATTGATGACACGTGCAACGTTCACGATGAGACGGATCGTCTAAAATGAAAGTGGGTCTCAGAAAACAACAAGTTAGAGAAGACCCACAAGCTTGGCAATGTAATCTAATACGTGCTCAATATCAAATCAGTAAGCATCCTATATCAAACATAACCTCACATGCAGGAGCAGCTTTCCCGGCAAAGAAGACGACTTTACGGTTACTCTTCTTCCTTTCAGCAGGAGACATGCCTTTCAAGGTAAGGTATCGCTAAATAAAGTCAGAAAACAGAAAGAGGTTTGATATGGCCACTTACGTGTATGACACCAAGAATATTCAATGTTTGACGCTGCTACGTGTGAGTTTCTGATTCTCCTCTTCTAATGAAGCATCAAGTACCTTGTACTCATGCATACGCTAATCACGTCACATCAATGAGACAAATTTTTCTATCCTTGAATCCTCTAGGAATCTGACCTTGATTTGTACATCAAACATAGCATCTGTTCGGATAGTAAATCCGAGAGTGAACTGGACATATCTAGCAAGGCGTTCTTTGTTTCGCTGCTTGACAGTGGCCCATTCCTTACGGAATTTCTTGTCTTCTGCTAAAGGTAGTAGGTCCTCCAGATTAGTCAGATTCTTGAGCCAAACGCTCTTGTCTAGCTTCAATTTCTTGGTAATGAGATCACTCAATTCCGGATTGCACTGATCGAGCCATCGACGGGGGGTGACTGTTGGGGAGACTCAAATTGAGTTGTGGTCGAAATGTTGAGAAACACACCTCCATTAGTGACGTTTCCAAACCTGATTATTGTGCATAAGAAAGGGATGAAATTATGATAGATATAGTGTGGCGACATACTTGCTAAGACCTTCGAATTCAACAAAATCCTTGAGAATCGTCGTTCTAACAAGCTCAGAGTGAAGCTACACAAATTGAGCAACATCCATGATACAGATACAGAAGAATAGTTAGCCTACCTCCGCAACTCCGTTGACCTTGCGACTACCTATACCGACATCAGACCCAATCTGTAGCAAAACGTTCACATACCAATGCAGGCCAAGTGAGCCATCCTGATTTGTTTTGGGTATCCTTCTATAAAAAGGTAAGTGACTGCACATTGGTCAGAAGAAAGGGTAGCACACCTTCAATCAAGGACATTCTTGCTAGTCGGTCGCGATCACCGGGGAATTTTTTCTCAACAGCTTATAAAACGTTACAGAGACCTCAAATCTAAGAAATTAGATCATACCTTGCAAGAAATACAAGTTCTGACGAGCCGTTAATGGTCAACTAATAATGGTGAACAGGTGTTACGCACAATATCATAGATAATCTCCATATGCCTATTAGAATGGTCTGGGCATCAATATCGGACACAAGACACTACATCAGACGTCGGCTTACCGAGGGAGCACATGCTCAACAAGGGGGACAGGCCACTTTTCCAGGGCTTCCTATAGACATTAAATCTGAGGCAGAGTCAAAGTCGATTGGGCGCAATACACACTGGCAAAACGGTATGATTTGTGTAGAAGAAAGTGTTGGTTGCGATCTGCCATGCTTGATCCCACGAGACGTCCTCTTCGTCGACGAGAATACGCATCAGCTCCGGGAATTGCGAGAGTTGGATGGGTCTATACACGAGTTAGTGAACTTAATTCGAGGTGAGCTAAGCCAATCCCATACGTCGTTAAGCTGGATTGCAACATCTGAAGGGTCGTCAGAAGCGTGACTCGTTTCACCTAGTTGAAAGCCCCTTACAGTCAGGGAATTCAGAGATTGGTTTCCCGATGTTCTTGAAGCGTCGGAGAATATCTTGTAAACTGGCCGCAGTCCAGAAACTGAAGATACTGAGAAAAGATTTTACTTATTCATATTTATCTTACTATTGTTGCTTCAATCTCAACTCCTTGCCAACTTGATCCTCATTAACCTCGGTACGAAGAGAGAGAGAAATACCTACAAGACCTTCGAAAGTTGGTAAGCACAGACAGGAGTGCTTGGATGGGTGGAGATACTCACGTGTGGTCATTTGGATACAAAACTGAAGTGATAGCTGCCGCGCTATTCGAGGCTTCAATAGCCCCCTCGTAATTCCCGGCTGACAGTGTCATGAAATCGGAGTGAGTTCCATTGGTGCGAGGAAGACATACCATTGAAGGAATTGAGATCGAATCCACGCTTGGGCTTACTTTCCCAGAGTCTCAGATTGTTTGTAGTCTTCGTCTTATAACCGGGAATCATAACATCATATGCAATTGCCAGGACTTCTTGACCTCCAGTCCAGGTCCCACGACCACTTCCATCATTGAGACGCTCTGCATTGCCGTAGAACCTTACTTCATAGGTGACATCCAGGCGAGGAAGCTGTCATCATAGTCAGAAAAGGTCATAGGTAGATTAATTTCTATACCTCCCAGGGGTTCTGGTTATCTAGCCATGGATCAGGAGCCTAAGAAGACGCACTCAAGGTTCGGATAGGATTTAGAGCAAGAGCTGACGAACCTCGAGCTGGTCACCCTCAGGTGAGATAAGCTGCTGAAATATACCATATTTGTATCTAAGGCCATAACCCCAAAGTGGGAGCTCCTGGAGAAATAGATGTTCATTGAGTCATCATAGAGCAAGTTGATCGCGGATGAAGCACCTGAGAAGTTCCAGAATCAAGATAGCAAGCAGCCAAACGACCGAGACCGCCATTTCCAAGAGCAGCATCACGCTCTTGCTCAAGGAGGTCCTCCATATTGAAGCCGAGTTGTTCAACACCAGTCCTGTATTTGTCTTTGAGATCGAGGTTGAGTAGCTAGATCGCCAGATCAGCAAAGATCATCAAGATCTACGTAGTACAACATACGGCGTTGTCGAGTGTTCGGCCCATCAAGAACTCCAAAGATAAGTAGTATGCTCGCTTAGGAGCTTTACGAGTATAATTGAGCTGAGTCTCATTCCAATTGACCTACAACAACCCCCTTTGAATACTTTGGACCAATTGATGAATGTGTGTATCCCACCAACAGGTTGTCCCTGACGGACAATGCTGAAGCTTGATAAGCACCAAGGTTATCTATTATATTTATCAATCTTGATAGTTTTTGAAGTCATCGCACATGGGCATACCAAGATTATAAGCCTGGCGTGCAAGGGAGGTCTGGACATGGTTAATGATACCCTTGGTGATGCTGGAGACGTCTAGATAACATAAACAATCACACGGAGACATATAAGCGGATGACGCACCCTTATCAACATCACGCAAACCGGCCTTCCAGGTTTTCTCGTCTCCCTTGGGCCATACTTCTTTACCAGACGCGTCGGTGTCCGGGAGGTAGCCTAGCTAGCTTAGCTAAAGCGTGTGTCACGGATAAGGACATACCTGTGAGAGTGCGGACGTGCCTCCTAGGCCGTTTCGGCTTTCCGATGGACTTTGGATCGATAGTTGTGGTCATGGATGAAAAAGGAAAAGAAGTAAGGGCCCACAGATAAGGGTGTGCTATATTTGTCAAGCAAGATCAGTTAGTTTCAAATGAAACCTGCAATCTGTTGTCATTCAATCTTCCCTCTTTGGACTACGCTCTCATGAGTTACTCAGCCCTCTCACCTCTCGAATACAGAAGGAGTTCGAACTCTGGTCAAACTCTGTATAATTGTATCACTTTGCACACCCTATGGCTATCATGGCTATCCTGCAAAGTAGTAGATGATTAATGACCATAGATGATTTTATCTGATTTTAATCCCTGACCACAGACTGCGATCGAGCACCGTGTAATAGATTGGCGATTTTAAAAAAAGGTAGTAATAATCCTTTTTTATTTAGAGCTACTTCAAAAAAATACAAAATATAGTTATCCTCTCCTGCGGACTGTACGTACACCGTGTAATAAATTGTCGAATTAGAAAAAACCTTCTCCACCAATACATTCTCAGAATTTCCCAAATTCTCACGAGATGTCGCATGTTTTACATGGAAGTGGAGGGCAACATTTCAAAAATCAGCCATCATGACAAAGCAAAATCCTCCTTCAAATGGGATAGTCTGTTGTCCATGAAATTGTGACCATATTGAAGTAGAGCTACGTTTTCTCATCTGGATTCCATGGCCACGTCCGCCTATATGTCCGCTTGGAACACAATAAATCGGTGTTCCCCACATATACGACTAATAGTCAAGCGGCTTGTTATCTTGCTACTCGTCATCAATGCGAAATCGTGGCCTTTAATGTGGCATAGTAAGTCTTGACTCTTAGCTGTCCACGACTTGAATTTCGAACTAGATGAATAGTACGTGTTTTCCGACCTGTTTTCCGGATCAGAGCAGAGTATCTTCTATTGTTATGCCGTACTGCGTTGAGCTCGAGGAGGGCTCGAGAAAAACAAATCGACGACTGGTCGGACAGTAATCTACCCATTGGCGAAAATCCGTTTGAAAAAGTGTCGGTTTATAGGACAAGGTCGAGTAAGCAATCGGTTCAGGGTCCGGAAAGCATGTCAAGACAGACTTATGTTCTTGTTCTACAGCCATCGATGACAGTGACTTCAATGGACATTTGAGCAACTCCAGCTACGCTAAGGTGTATCTGTCGCCGATTCTGTCTCATATTGTCTCTGACGGTATCGCAGGCTCTAGACTGCGCTCGTTCCTATCTGATATTTGACATGTTTTTGATGTTTTTCCGATGTGGGGGCTATTTAGCTCTCGGAGGTAGGTGTCGTGTTCTTTTATCGTAGAATGACACTCACTAGGACACAGGAACGCATTTCCTCTATCTGCAACAAATACCCTGGATGGCACAATATGAAGTGAGGTCATCGATTGCTTGTTGGGACCACAAATGGGCAAGTTCATAGCATTAGTATTTGTGAAATCAAAGGCTTAGATCTGAGCAATAGATATTTTGTGTCCATAAGTTCGTCATAAAGTCTCAAAGTAAAAGGTCGGAAACATCCAAGTCGAAAGCTCCACAAAGTGATGGTCCACATCAGAAAGCTCAGAATGGGCACCATACTTCCCTTCCTAGTCGAGTAGAAGCACCATCCGTTCTCCCTCTTTCCGCTACTTCGCAAGATACCTCTATTGCTGTTGCGAGGCTTACATTTACAGAAGAACCAGATGGTGCCATTGTTCATGCCGTTGTTGTTTCAGAAGCTTGCTTCAAGATGGGCCGCATCACCGTTCCACCTGCGATAGCTTGTGCCACGAGCGGATTTTCTGCTCCTCCGTCTGACCTTGGCTCGAGCCTTACTCAGTATTCGAAGGCGAATCCCCCTCCACATTGGACAAAAGTCAAGGCTATTGTGTCAGCTTCTCTTGGTGGAAGCATGAAGAATTTGAGGGAATTTTTAGTTCGAGGTTGGCGCAACGTACCCTGAGGATGAGAGGTGGTGGGACTCAGCCTTTACTGGCACTGTCGAACAGAAGAGGAAAGCCCGTTTACAGGATGTTGGATCTCTGAGACGCAGGATGGAAGAAACGGCGGCTTTGATTTCAATCTGAGGACCTAGAGAGAACCTGGCGATAGATCATAAATAGGGCACTACTACTGGAGTTATTCACATCCAACCATAGAAATTAAGCGTATACAGGAGAAAGTTGTAGAATAGAGTCCAGGATGTCCATCTTGTGATATGTCTCTGTCTCTTTATCATGGATTATAGGCCATTGTTTAGCTAACACTATTAACACGGATTTGTGCAAAGGTTTTCATGAAGTCCGATGCCATCAGAAATTGTGTTAGTAGCGCTCGTGGTCCTACCCTCCCTCCACTTTTGCCAATCACAATTGACCTTGGCATGATTTTTTCAAAAAAATGGAATCCTGATGGCCTGGCAAGTCTATAGTTTCCGCATCCTTACTGGTTTGCTTATTTATTGTGATGTAGCATTGCTATGTAACAGGAGGTAGCCAAGGTCTTGGCTTATCCCTTGCGAAGCTCCTTACACGACATGGTGCAAATGTGTCGATTGTTGCAAGAGATCAAATCAAATTGGATAAAGCACTAAAAGAGATTGAGGTATGTAGCAGGGCTAGTTCCATGGTCTGATCGTGCCGAGCTGAGTCTTGTTTTCAGACAGAAAGACGATCGCCAAACCAGAAGTTGAGTGCTTATTCATTTGCACTCGATACTGCCAAGGCAGCGACAGAGGCACTTGAAGCTGTCTGTGAACCATATGATGGTGAAGCACCGGACGCGACATTTACTTGTGCGGGGGCTGCACGGCCAGGCTTTTTTGTAGAGATGACAGAAAAGGACTTGGCAAATGGAATGACCAACGGATATTGGATACAGGCTTGGACAGCTTGGGTGAGTGTAATCCGTTGTGTTAGCCTGCAAGTCCTGATAAGAGGCAAAGGCAGTCTCAAAGATGATGGTGAAACAGAACAGAAAGGGGGAAAATCACTTTCGTTTCTTCGACCCTCGGACTCATGTCCTTCGTAGGATATTCTTCGTACTCGCCTGCGAAGCACGCACTGAGAGGTAGGTCCCAGGTTGAGGATAGGCCTACTAACATTCACGTATTGAAAAGGTCTTGCTGATACTCTCCATTCGGAAATGTTGCTATATGGCATTGACATCCACATCTTCTTCCCACCAACAATGTATACACCAGGATACGAAGAGGAAAATAAGTTCAAACCCAAAATTACACTTAAGATTGAAGAGGCAGACGATGGTCTTACCCCAGACCTAGCCGCGCTGGCGCTGTTCAAGGGTAAGCACTCTCATTGTCTATCAATGGAGCCACTTTCCTCTATCCGAATTGCTTGGATAATTCCTGCGAGGAAACCTCAAGCACTTCCTGTTTTCCTTCGTGACATATTTGAGTAATTCAGCTAAAAAGGGCATAATCCTAGGCATCCAGGATGGACATGCGCACATAACTGGTGATTTCACGACAGGGCTCTTCCGAGCATCAACGCGAGGGGCTGCCCCAAGGAACAGTTGGTGCATTGATGGCATTTATGACTTGATTGCATATGTGAGTATCTGGATCTGCTTCCGTGTCTCCGGAGGGATTATCAACTGGGATGGGCATGTTTTAGTTCGGGGTTCCGATTTGGCGAGCATCTGTAGACAGAACAGTCACCGCGCACGCGGACGAACATCAAAACCATCTCAGAAAGCGGAATTTTTTCTCATAATCAATGTCATCTATTGGTTTTGATACCGATTCCGCAATGCATGAATTTTGAATCCTGGACTCCGGTCGGACCTTCTTAACATGCATATTAACCCATCCACGACGTGGTATTCCTTTAACATTGCTCATAGTTTACCTTACTGGATATATATTTTGATAGCGTCTGATGTCTGACTATGATACCTATGATATCAAAACAAGGTTTTCACTCATGCTTTCAGCATGTTCATACTATTAGAACAGGTACCTCAGTACTCAAAGTCACAAGAACTTTATGTACTCAAATACCTATTAGAATAGGTGATTACAAGTGATGCAACGCAAATACTAGATGAGCAGTATCAGAAAACTAGCTTCAGTACTTGAAGTGTTGGAAAATGGTCCAACCTCCTAAGTACCATGGTGGACTGATGCATACACATCAATAACAATTGTTCCATTGACCTTAACCTTACACATCCCCTAGATGTATGGCGGCCCAAGAACTAGCGTACATCTTATTTAATCCCACCAGTCATAAGCCATCCAACAAAATGACGTACCTTGTCTGAAGACACCAAGAGTAAATTCAACAACTAGGAGTAGCACACCGCCTCCCGGTGCAAGTCGGAGGACCTTTGGCACAAAACCCTTGTATAATGCTGCTATGCCCTCCTCACGCATAATCGTCACGAGTGCGGGATATGTCCAGTTATACTTAGGTGCGACTCCCGGGACGTGCTCTGCACCTTGTATACGAGACTTTACGACCTGTTGAGATATAAGGGGCTTCACATTTACTTGATAGTTATGGAGACAATGCTTACATCAAAACTGTAAATGCATCTTGTCAGTCAGGAAAATGAAGTGAAGGTAACAAAACATACGGGGTATTGAGAGCAGTTCCACAGAATCCACCGATGCTCCCAGAGATGAAAGTTGTTCATTAATTGATCTCGGGCAGTCTATTGCGGCAAGCAGGATTTGAAAAGAAACTGATGTTATTGGTACGGAATCAGCATACCTTAGCCTTTGGCATGTATTCCTTCACAGTGAAGATGGTCCCGAAATAACCGCCATTCCAGTAGAGATGACTATGTGGATAGTCAACATCTGATCCAATTTTATTTGGAGTCATGATACCGACCGCCAAAATGTGGACTCCATGCCAGCATAGAGACCAAGAATACCATTTTTGTGCACAATCTGCTTCACGACATCCATCGGGCCCTTGTAGGTACTTGCCAGATTTTTATCCTGTAATCTACCAAATGAATGAGTTCCCGAAAGAATTGAGACCAAAAGAACACACTTGATTTTGACAAGCTCGAACGGTACGACGACAAAACTTTCCTATTTTGAAAAGTCAAAACCTGATACGACAACTAACAATTGCAAGACATGCCGTTGCACCAGCGCTGCAACCAGTAATGATTGACAAGCTTTGAGTCATTTTAGATTCTCCAGACCACCCCAAGTATCTCTTTCCCCAGAAGTCATTGGCGGCACTAATAGCATAGGATAAGTTTAGCTCATACCAAAAAAAATACAACCACACACAATTTTACGGCACGCTTCGGGGCTTCTAACAAGAGTGGAGGGACGAGGCCTAAGATATCTCATCAGTGGACGAAGAGCGGAGTCATCAGGTTCGTACCTCGATAAAGCCGACCAATACTAGGTGGACGGATTTTATTCAGAGAACAAGACAGACGAATGTTAGCAGACATACCCTTCCTCTTTTACAATCGAAGAAAAAGTTCCTGCAAGCCCTTTAGACTTGCCGGTGTCCAGCTGCATCCGTGTTTTGACCTAAAATATGCTCGCGTGACGACAGTTGGCAGGAAGAATAACACATACGACATCTTGAAAGAGCTGTAAATTTGATAAGACAGACTTCGTAAACGAAGGATATACCTAGAGGATAAAATGTCAAGATTTCCGAGACTCCTGCAATAGCACCGGCCGCAAAATTAGCAATGAAAGGAAGAGCTATCCTCAGTCTGATGAGCAAGAATATTGAAATGTAGTAGATGTTTAGAAGACTCACGCTTAGGCTTGTGCTCTCTCTTTTGGTCTGCCGCCATTACGACAAGATATTTGAAGGCAGTGACGATCTGAAAATTAATACTTGGGAACTTTATCGAGGGAGTGACACAATATGTGACAACAGATGTGATGATGGCACTAGGCGTGTCAGCCGGCGGCAGATGCACGATGGTCTACATCCACTCCTGGCAGGAATTCCAGGATGCCGCGGAGGCTCTGTACACAAAATCTCCCAATAAGGTGCATACATAGCCTCATATGTCCTAAATCTCTGATCACTGTTTCTTAGGCTCGTTACGTCGTAAAATGGAAGTCAACTGAGGGGAAACTCGTGCTGAAAATCACAGATGATACCACGGCATGTACTTAATCGGTATCATATACGCTACATTCGCTAACCTTCGTTCAGTGTATCAAATTTAAAACTTTCTCTTCGATCTTCCTCAATCGATTTGAGGCATTGAACCTTTCTTTGATCCAGAAAATGCAAAATCGGCACCAAGAGCATCCGAAGTCAGCAGAGGAGCTACGTGTTCCACTAATGGAGGAAACTACAGCTAAATCATCGATACCTGCTGCTACTATACAACTTGCCCCCAGTGCTTCTGGTGTGGCCAAGAAGAAAAAGCCAAAAAAGAAGAAATAAATAAGGCGAACTGATCGCTTTTTCGTACTTCAGCTACCTTCTAGCGGCCATGGTGAGGAACCTCGGTCTATTTGATCTGTTAATTCTACTAAGAAATATCTAGTAATCGTAACTTTTCTTCCTCTCTCAATCTACAGAGCCACATTGGACGAGAGCTCCCAATTTTACCGACTGCTTATGTCACACCTGCTGCAATATCTGTGGTTACTGTGCCCTGAAACTGCTTCTTTTCAACATCCCTCTTCCCTCTGAGGTCAGCTCGGACCACCTATTTAGTTGGCAGCGAAGGACAGATAATCTGGATAGCGTTTTTGATCCAAAATTGGGACCAGTAACATATTGGCTTTTGATTTGACTACATGCTTTATATGCCTACAGTCCGATGGTGGTAAGCTGACCACAGACCACAGCTGCTTTGCTTGAGTTTCCCCTCGCTTCCCTCACACACATGGGTCACTCACTGCCACTGCCATTCCAGTTGGGTTCCATAAGCAATCCTTGAGATTTGAAACATATTTCTAGTGTTCTGGAGTTCCAATCTTTTGGCCTCGTCTCATCGCGTGCCGAATTCGAGGTTGAGCGGTTGTCCCCTGTCGAAGTGGACCAAGCGAGGGCCCCGATTGGGTCTTTAACCATGTATCAGATGTACGCGACTTCCGTTGAAATTTTCTCCAGGATTCAATCATGAATTGGTGTCTGAGTATCTGTCAAGTCGTGCCTCCGAAAATTCTTGGGCCTGACTTCAACCTCAGGGTTGTGTCACCCTCTGTGCTGTGCCCACAAAAATTGAAGGAGGTTTGGTTTATTGAGAGAAGGGGATTCCTACAGGAGGTAGGCTTAGTTGATATTGAAGCTAAAGGAATTTGTCTACTCTGTTGCTACTTAAATAAACTGGGGGAAACTATGTAGTACTTGATCATCTGGGAGAGTAGAGCTGAGGTATCCATCTAGAGACAAGATTTTGATTTGAATATTAGCAAGGGTACAGATAGGGCCCACTAAGGGTAACCCTAGGTCATCAACTACCCTCATCTCTACTCCTAGGAATATACTCTACATTGTAAGCTTGAAAGTGTCATATCAAGAGTATACTTCAACAGTATCTATTATTCTAAAAGCAAAGCACAATCATTTATCCCGAGTTTGAGACTATATCATACCCTTGACTTGAAGGGTAAGGGTAGAGCTAAGGGGCCTCTTACCCCACCCTTACTGATTTGTATCCCTGTTCACTGTGATCTGAGAAGGTCACTGTTCGAGATCCGCGTCGGAAATCTTCGGAGTCGCCCTCCATTGAAGAGTCAGATGACCCTTAGACTAGATCATATAAACTATAAACTAACCTCAGAATGCTACAATTTTCGGGCAGTCAGTATTGGTAGACAATGTAAATGATATTAGGCTCATACCACACGGCTCGACCCCGATCCAAACTCAATATCTGACAGATGAATAGTGTTTGCAGATACTCCGGAAGTGGCTTTGAGAGATCGCCTGCTGTTCAGAGTTGCCAAGAGACTGTTGGCATAGACTAGGATTCTTCAAATTGAGTGTGATGTACAAAATAGATGCAAAATGAATCAGGCACTGTACGCACGTTTACCAACAACGAAATCAATAGCCAGCCACCAGAGTGTATGTGGAGATGCAGAGAACTTTTAGGTGTGATTCAATTACAAGAATAATCGCACAGGATCGCACTCACGGCTATGACCTCGCCAATAGCGACCACACTAAAATCGAGTCAAAATTTTGGCCAGCTACCGTAGAAAATCCACACACGATGTTAATAGGCACCGATTGATGGCATAAACAATGAGTTTGGATACCAAAGCATTTGTACTAGCAGAAGTTCAGCTTGTTGGGGAATTTGGTCTTATGAAATCATACCGTTTGAAGCTTGTTTTATTTCCGTGTAGGAGCCAGCATAAGGCACCTGCAATGAGGATGTCTGAAAGCACAGCAGCGATGGCAAATGGAGTGGCTGCTATGAACTTCATGCGACTTAAGCTCGGCGCTGTACCAGTAGGGCCTCCACGTACTGTTATCTCAGAAAGCCTTGAGAGTTCCTTTTTTATGAATCTAGATCGAGATAAGACTTGGAGTCTTGCGGATCGCAAATAATGACGGTTACAAATATACGAGAGTTTCTGGGCCAAAAAATAAGTCTAACAATACCACCTAAAAGGACAACATACCCATCCCAAATGCCAAATGGGCTACCACAGTCACGCCCTACGACGTAACATACACATTTGGTCAATGATGTACCTGGCTAGATACTCACAATGATGCTAGTGACGAACCACCTCAAACCCGGTCTGCACACTGACAGGTGGACATTGAGAACCCCAACTCGGAAACAGTCTGCCGGTAAATTAAATCTCACATATATGGATTTTCCTCGTGAAAAAACTGAACAGAAACACTGCCATATCAGCGGGAAACAACTGCAGCTGCAGGGAATTGGCTAGCGTACCACTGGACAATAAAAGCGATAATTACCTAGGAGAATCGCATGATTATTGATTCATTGAAGGAGATTGGCCGCTCACATTGAAGGCAACTGACATCTGAATAAACTCAATCATTGATAAAGTATCAATCTCTGTTTTTCACACCGACTTACGAACAACGACCTATGAGAAAAGGTCAATTTTCAGCACGTATGTTTCGAAGTAGGGCCAATCTACCAGTGACCGACTCCCAGAGCGAGAGGATTATTGTAGTTGATTACCTACCGTACATGGTCAGCTCACTCATTCCTGCGTCGGAGAATCTATCTTACCAAGTAGTAATAGATGCAATAGGCAACTGGTATTTCATGATCAGTCTTTCAATGCCTGTCAGAAGGGATTACATGTCCACACCGATAGCCATATGAAGAGAATCGAGTACCCTTGATCCACATGGCTTGTCAGTCACCCTCATATGCAAGTCAGAGATAATCGTCACCAAATTAGAAATACCTACAAGACACAGTTAGCTTAAAAGCAGATAAGACCTGACTAACTCACCAGAAATTTAATATCGAATCCATCGTTTGTATAATGAACATAATAGAAATATGTCTAGATTCGCGATCAGTAAACTGTAAATATTACCACTTCGCGCACAGTACCTGCAGGGTTGTGAGTCCATACAGTCTTGAAGTACCCGTCCCAATCAGTTTGGTCAGTGAAATAGTATTCAGAACTGGACTGGCGTACATTGCTGTGAAAATAACTCCAACATAACCAGCACCTGATGTTGATTCTCGTATAGGTCTCAACGCAAAAAATATACTTCACTGACCGTAAGTGTCCTGTAAAGTGATTTGAGGGACCCCGGAGTCCATGTTTCGCTTTCAAAGAAAACAGGGAGTAGGGTCAGGTAGGGCTCAATTACAGGCACTTATTGAATGGATACGCAAAATCGTGTGAAACGGCTGGTGGTGTTGGGAAGGCCCGGGAGAAGCCTGACGCCAGGCTGTCCTGGATCCTGTGACATGTGAGTGCCTTAACCGATATACTTGCGAGGAACGATGACAATGTACGATAGCCTCACATCTCCTCGGAATGTATGGAGATATTGTCTGTAGTAGTTCGTCTTGGGGTGGAATTTGAGGATAGTTTTTGTATCCCATTGGAAAGTTCTCCCTCAAGCAACAGCAGTCGGAACCCCCGCATTTTCCGATTGGACAACTATACTTGTTGTCAAGAGCATGACGTCGGACCTTTTTTGAAGAACTTGCGCGTATACCCGTTTAGATAACCGCCGCATCGATAATCCTGCGGCAAATGGGATTGAAGCTCATTGATGTTGAAAGTGTAGTTGGGAAATGAAGAGGGAGACTACTTTGCTGATATGCCTTCAACTGAATTGCAGAAGTTACATTTCAGCGTCAACTCTAGATGAAGCAGATCCCTAATTGGTGCCGGGGGATAAACAGCGCCGGAGAATCCAGCTATCAATGAACATTAAAAAAAGTTCCCAGGAACTCCGTCAGGGCCATTGCTGAAGCCAGATCAGCTAGAAAGCTGGGGAAACGATATCACTTTTGATGAATCTCAATTTGACTGACTGAAACCAATCTAACACACAGGGAGATCCATTAAATATCGACCATCTTGACTCAAATAAACTTCACCTATTTTTTCTGGGTTAATATGTTTTGTTCCAGAGCTGCAGCACTGAGAATTTGTCGATGAACTCAGTGATCAATGCAAATCATATTACTGTGTACCTATGCTCAAACAGTAAATCAATGAAACATATCACATGCAGCACAATACTTTCATTGATTGCGGATGTTCCTGCCAACAAAGCACTGATCGCCAAGAGAGTCCTACTTTGACAAGAAATACTAGCATTTATGATAGCCCTGTGACCACTTACAATCCCTTTGAGTTTCTTTGGTTCCGTCCACATGATCACCCACTTGGCAAACCTCCTCTTGGGCTTATCACTCACTAAATTTGCACTACCTCCGGAAAGCCCGACCGATGTGTGCTTTGAGTCCACGACCAGCAAGACACTGGTAGACGTTATTAATTGCCTCGGCAATTTCACCGTGCGCCATGAGTTTTATGATCAAGATTCCTATAACAAAGCTCAACCGACTGCTCTTCAACGCGCGGCGTGGTCCACTGCAGTCTTGACACTTCTGCGCACCAATCACAATTGTAGCTCAGCAATTGTCCCTTCTCCTCTCAAAAACGCGTATAATGTTGTTCCATTTACGGACTCGGATGGACAGTCATTTTGCATTCTGTATGAACAAACTATCCTATCGTACCCCAAATTTTTTGAGAAGGGATGGGGACATATCATTGTCCCATCCTCACAGGATGATGTCGCTCGACACATTCATCTTTCAGCCCCTCATCCTATTTATGATGGCGACACGAGTTCCGGAGCAACTCATCTTTTCAAAGAAACTGGTGCAAAAAGCCTCCTCATCCCTGGTCGCACCAGGAATGCCTACAACGTTTCTTCAACATGTATCAGGCCAACCACGAAAACTTCTTCCTTGATGACGGATCCCGCACATAATGATGTATGTGATCTAAAAGCCTGAGTCACTACATTCATAAGAGTGTCGGCTTACCGTGGATTACTATTCAGCTCGAGCCTTTTTTCAATGCAAATGTGGCTATCTTGGATTGGCAATCACAACAGGGGGGATGTCCCTCAGCATCATGTGCCTTCATACAGCTTCATGGGAAAGCAGACACGACATGCGTTGAAGATGACATATTCCTATCAACAGGTCTTCGTAAGCACTATAATATTTCCTCTCCCTGACTTCCAACAGCCAAGCCTAATCCCATTTGTGATTCTAGGGAATAGTAGCTGGTATACAGACGACGTCGATCGTCCGATAAAACGCCTCAAGAAAGAGCTTCTCGGAGCGTTTAATTCCGGCTCTGACTCAATAGCACCTGTTACAGTCTCCCTCCCTTCTGACAGCAAGTGCATATTGACTGCGACGTTGAACGTGGTTGGAAGATATTTGAACCACTTCCCATCCTCATCTTCGATTGATGTCTGCATGCAAAGTGCTAAGGCAGATACAACTCGAGGTTTTTTCATTCATGTCGAACAGACGTGGCGGACTGCCTCACAGGTTGCTTGGATTCGGGCGATAAACAACACGTTCACTAAGCTAAAAACCTTGTAGAATCGGATTTGGTAGTACACATTCTAAATTCTAAACAGCTGGTGTAAGTAAGGTCCGAGAATAAAACGTAATCAATGAAAAACTTGTTGGATAGAGACATTTAGGAAGCTTTTTTTTACATAATAAAATAAACAGAACTATAGCCCACCGCGAGGGTCGAACTCGCAGCCTTCAGATTTCAAGACCACCTTGCCTAAGAGTCTGACGCTCTATCCGATTGAGCTAGGCGGGCCCTTGTTAGATTGGCAGAGCTAGTTTATATAGCTATATATCTTTGAAATAAGCAACGACCTTAACAACATTCGATTTCACAGCCTCAGGAGAGTCAACTCAAGACTCTCAATAGAAACGACAGCTAGTGACCTTTGGCAATTTCACCACATCTTCATCTCCAACTGATTCCTTTCTCTATCATCAAGATATACCCATCCCATAAACCGTCTTCGCACTTCTCAACTCCTTTTACGTTTATAGCTTTCACAAATGAACATGGCAACGACGACATTTGCATCCCTAAACACGCTACCTCCTCATCCGTTCGTTCATTCTCTCAATTAGGAGGAGTACTCATATACTGATGTAGTCAATTATCAATTTCACCAGCAGTCACCCAAGTTCATCTATGGCTATTGCCATTCACCGTGGTGCCATTGACAATACGACAGTCACGCAGAGACCGCCGAACGAGGTGATGACTCAAATTCGGGGTATCCTGGACTCCATTGGAATCTGTGTTCAGCCCGAGAGTAGTTTCAGGTTTCGATGCATTCGGCCTTCTCAGTCCTCCTATGCAAGCGAAGTCTCACATGAGACGAATGAACCCGTAATGTATCCCTTTGATCAAGTCGTTTCAAACTCTGATCGTTTCCCTGTCGCAGGTCACCGCAGAGGCTACGGCCAGCACTATATATGCCAAAAACATTTCTAGAGATCCGGCTGGCGAAGTTAGATTCTCTGTGGAGCTGACACGTCTGTCCGGTTTGAGCGATACGTATAGCCTCGATATCAGACGTTTAAAGGGGAACCTCAGGAGTTATCAATTCTTATATGAGACAATACGCGAGTACGTCTCCTCTCAATGAGCCAACGACAGAAAATGCTCATATGTTCCTCCGATAGTCGAGCTCAACTTTCAGCATAACCAGCAGATCATTTGTATTATACTTTCATCTGTCCAATCTGTTTTATGAGAAACTCAAATACAGCGCGAAACACTCCGTCCATCACCAAGACTGATTTATTTCAAAATTGTAAAGAACACAATATTCTATGATAGAGTTTGTATATGGTATCAGACACACGAAAAGCCCCTCCGAAATAAAAAGCGACCACAGATAGAGAATAAGATACGACCTAAGTCCGGGCTATTGCCTTTGACCCGTTCATATGATGATGATCATGCTTCAACATCAGAAATCGAAACCGCCTGAATGACCGCATTCAGTTCCAGGCTCGTCTCCCCATCTTCCATACATTCACCCTCCACTATAATTTTCGAACCGCCTTGAACAAGTCCAAATTCAGGAATGATTTCATCGGCTGGAGTGATAGGAGCAGTGGTGAAAGGCGTGCTCGTCATCGATGCTGGTGAAGCAGTACCAGTACCAATAACCAACGATAAACCAGACACATTCGATCGAATACTGGCCGCTGGACTACTACTCGTACTTCCATCATCACCCTCCCTCCAGAATCCGCTGCTATTGTTGATGTTTTGGTCGAGTAAGGCTGATCCAGAATCCAAAGTTTCCCTGAAACTTATATATTCGCGGAAAGTTTTGACGGAATCCAGAGCCTCCAGTTTCGAAGATGGTCCCAACAGGCTGCTTCCAATGGCGACGGGTCCAAAACCAGGCGAAGGAATCTGGGAAGAAGTTTGCATGTCAAGTTCGCTTTCAGTGTGTAGAATGTCAGAAAGTGGGATCTCTCTCGAGTTGGGTGAGCCATAATCAACAGAATTGCGCATAGAAGCAGACAGTGCCACCAACAATGGATCAATGGGCAGTTGACCATTTTCATCGTCCTCAAGTGTCGGTGAAATTGGCTGGGACCGGTAATCCTGGGCCTGAGGTGACATAACAGCGTTCGAAAGGCTGAAGCTTCCTTCATATACTTCGTGAGCCTGAAAATTGACGTAGTCCTCAAAATCCGCTTTAAAGAGTGGAGCAATCTCAGGTATCCTAGGACGAGTGCGACCAAGAGAGGGGTCATAGGGTAAAAGAGGGGCCATTCGCTGATACTCGACACACTCGGCATATGCGCTTCCGTATTCGACGTTCTGGTATTGCCAACCATCAGGTAAACCGTTGTAAAGGGAGACCTCGCGTGTCATCGGGAATCCAGCAAGAGAGCTCTGATCAGGCGATAGTTGATTGTAGCATCTGAGCTGATCAATAGGTGTACTACTTTCCGTGTGGATGAATTGCGACTGTAGCCCATGAAGTGGCGTGCCAGGCAAGGAATCAGAACAAGAGTCTCGCGGATGGCTCTCGATGCCATCAAATTCATTAAGATGTTCCCTCAAGGGCTGTAAAGGCATTGTAGGGCCTTGCTGTGGGGCAAAGTAGTCGACAGAAGGCTGAGTGGCTGAGATGGATGGGGATCCTGCAGAGGTCCCGAGACTGGGAGAAAGAAGACTAGGTTCAGGGTGTCCACACTTCTTCAAGATACAAGTAGGGCATGCTTTGATGAACTGAGCCACGAGGTCCTTGGGCACCCAAGTGTAGTGCTTGCGAATGAGCGCACAGGTTTTATCCCGCCCACCGTGATTAGTGCTGCCATGACAAAAACAAAGTAAGTCATAGATCTGTTCCCGGACTGCGACAAGGAGACCATCATGCAGTAAGACCTCCTGCTCCATTGGCTGAGATCCACTAGTACCGAAGGAGACCGTATGCGATTTGCTAAGCGTGAACATCTTGCGGGCCCAGAACCGAAATTGTGCATTTTCCTTGACATTATCAGCATTATGCAAGACGTCCCAAACCCTGTCAAAGAGCGCCTGTGAGATAAGAGCTTTTCCTTGACGGCGTGGTGTAAGTGATTCGAGGTATCCTCTCTCAATCAATTGATATTGGGCGCGGGTCGGAAATCCTGTCTGACTTTCGTCTACCTGGGATGTGCATGGGTATTCTAGTTGGGCGAATTCATTTTGGTCCTCGGTCGATGGAGAAGGACTGCGAGTGTATGGCTTTGATGTAGCTGCTCGTAAACATGGTCGTTCTGGAGACATTAGCGGATATGATAGGTATGGTAAAGCTGGAATCAATAAAGACTGGTAGGCTGTTGAGCATCGGCGTGAAAAGCAGTCATTGTGAGTGGTGATTTGAGGGCTTACTGATAGACTGGGATGTGATAGGAAGACGAAACGAAGGTGGTTGTGGCTGACAATGGGAAAACTGCCAACAAGCATTATCAAATAAATTCGGATTTTGAGATCACACAAAATTTTATGCATCAGTAATAATAATAAAACAAACATAGATGTATCTGACTACAAAGATGTGAGCACAACATAAGGCAGAAAGATGTTGTGCAGTAGAAACAAAGTACAAGCAAGCAGAATCAGATTGAAAAAAGACCATATGACCCTATCCCTGAATCTGCCCTTCCGGCTTCGTGCCTACTGCACTTTTGGGCGCGACCGTCAAGGACCGATGAATGAATGGCATAACACCACCACCAGCAATCGTAGCACGGACTAAGATGTCAAGCTCCTCGTCCCCTCGTATGGCAAGTTGAAGATGACGAGGTGTGATACGCTTCACTCTCAGATCCTTTGACGCATTCCCTTTCAGAGATAACAAGTCAGGTTTGCCTAAACACAACCTTGTACAATAAATATCTTACCAGCGAGTTCCAGAACTTCAGCAGTAAGATACTCAAGGATAGCTGATGTATATACCGCGGCCTTGGCACCAATACGAACGTTATGTTGCGTCTTCTGCTTCAAATAACGGTGAATACGACCGACTGGAAACTACAGCATAGGTCAGAGGAAACACAGTTGTAGTCCTGAGACAGACATACCTGAAGTCCAGCGCGAGCACTTCTTGTCTGGATTGATCGCTGTTTTTCGGGAGCATTGTCATTTGTGGCACCTCCAACCTTTGCTTCTCCACCAGTTTTCGGAGGCATTTTAATGACTGATTGAACGAAACATAAGTGTAAAACCACGTTGTTTCAATTTTCATCCGGATTGAGCATGGACGTACCCAATAACGCGTCTTTCGAAACAAAAAAGCAAATGCGAGGCTCCTTAGTGGTAGGCGGGCACGCAAGTAGCGGTCGTGGTGGTTCCAAAGAAAGAACTGATTTGTTTATGGATTCAACACGAATGTTACGATATCACATGCTGCGTCACACATCCAGGATGGAGTCAGAAATTTTCAATGACTTGGTATCTGGATTGGTATCTGGTGGAGTATTGAGTCAATTCTTGATCTTGTGGAACATGTGCTCCGCTTTCTTTGCTTGGCCTGATGATGTGTTAGTGACGACCTCTCTTTTTTTGTCGAGGTGGCTAGTATTGTCACTCTAGGGACAGATCTTGGTGTCGGTTGAAATAATTATATGTACTGATGGCTGCGGGCCGAAATGGTCAGGGGACTTCCCAATACTGATCACAAACAATTCACGATCAGACAGAATTCCTGAGTGATTATACTTTTCCGACTTGTTCAACCCCTAATAAGTAGTAGGGCGCTAACACACGATTCAGCATACGACGATGGTATAGTGCTAGTGAAGTTTAATAGCCTGAGGAAGCATTTTTCAACGCTAATGTTGATAGTCCTTGTCAAGGGACACTACGAAAGGACAAGCCAGACAGTATATAAACTACTGATACATGCTTATTTTCCCAAAAGATATGCAGATGTCCATCTCATCGAGCCAGAATATCTATAAAGAAGATATGATGCTGGTTAATAAGAGGTTGATAAGAGATGGCCAGATGACTGATCAGGCCACAACGCCCGGCTCCTCTCGCACTTGGCTTACAAACTTCCTGAAAGCCTCTTCCATATCACCTTCCAACTCCCAGTCTGTCAGCTTCCCCCGGTGAATGCCACTTTCTTTCGAAATTTGGCTTTGATTCTGCAAACCCCGAGTGACGAGCAGACGATGAAGGACCCTTCCAGTCTCCTCATAGTCACATGCGAGAGAATACATCCAATAAGCAAGATATGCTCCAACGTAACCAGCGTCAGAGTCATGCAAAGCAGCAAGAGAACGACCAGAAGGAGGCGGTTGTCGAGGTTCGCTGGAGTGCCCAAATAAATTTGGAGGAAGTGAGGCAAACGACAACTTGGGCGACTGTGCAGAAGACTCGAGCTCGACCTCTGTCAGAGCCTTGTTAAACTCCTCGTGTACTTGTGGTCGTGATCGATTTCGTTTGTGACCACGTCGCAGGAGTTGCGCAGATGTACCAGGATGAGGATCCAAATCAGAATTGGATACTACTACCGACTGAGTTTCATTTTCATTTGGACCAGATACCAATGTTTGCTCCACATCTTGTGCTGCAGTATCAGAAATCGTGAGAGAAGATGCCATTGCTGCAAGATCATGTGTTGCAGACTCATTTTTCGAATCGCCAAAGTGGCCAGAGACTTCGAATGTTGGGACAGCAAACGCCTCCCATGGGACTGTGGCGGCACAGTCCCAGTCTAGAACACCAACGATATGACCAGTCTTGTCGACAAGAACGTTTTCACTGTGTAAATCACCATGACGCATGGGAAAAGGTCCACCTGCATCTCGTTCATCGACAAGTGGCATCATTGCCGTCCTCCATAACGAAGCAACAAATCGTCGTTTGAGATGTTCTGCAGATCGTTCATCATCACTGCTCTTCTCAACATCTTGTTCACTGATGACTTCCGCGAGATTCTCGTACGCCTCCGCTTGGACAGAAAAATACTCTTTCGCGGTTTCGAATGGTCCTAGCCCAAAATCTGCACTAGGCCCCACCGTTACATTTCCTTCCCCATCCATGACAAACCCTCCAATCTTGTCAAATGTGATCCGACTCAGTTGAACATGTATGTCCGCAATATCCCTTAGATATTGCTTCAAAATGGGTCGTTTCATCTCATCCCCCTTTAACGGATCTGAATCGGGATCAACATGTCCTAATTCATGTATCGCGATGCCACAATCTTCAATCGTGGACCCCCGAACAGCTGTCATCAGAACAAAAGCTGGAAAGTCAGGCCCAAGGGGGTGAGGACCGTGTGAATATTGGTATTCAGAAGGCTGAGTATTGCCAGCAACGGGATGGGATGCAATAATCTGGGGTACGGGGATGGTGGTGCGTGAGCGGACAAGTTGCAGGGCAGCCGCCTCGTTCATAATTTTACGCTCGAGCTGAGCTGGGGTGTTGAAACTGTCACCTATTGGTGGCATCGCAAACCGAATGATCCACGACTCTTCCTCATCTTGTGACCCGTCGAATACGATCTCGAAAACCACAAAAGACTGCCCCCATGTAAAGTTGTCCTGGACAATCCTACATTTTTTATTACAGGGATGCAGACGGGTTGCATATGATTCGACATCGGAGAAGTGTGGCAGAAGCCAGTTGACGAGCGACCCCACGCGGTCCACAAATTCAGGTGGATGAAACTCGAGTGCAATCTTTGCATTTGGCCACGTATCGCTGATCGGTGCCATATTCAAACTCTGATGTGTGGTGAAGGATGGCTTTTAGGATAGGGTGGGCTATTATACTTGAACGGGTGTTCTATTGAAACAGGGTGATCGTTAGGCCGAGTTATATATGCCCCTATAGATGACTGCGTGACAGAAGTGTGGGGCTATCATGACTAGCTGCGCTATGATCAAAGCGAACAATGAGGCCGTGCATGGCAAAGGCGTGCATCGCCTCCCGGGCAATTCACCCTTTTTCGGTCATCAATCAGAATTTCTTCCGCTCCTTTTCTGGGTCATTCATCAAACAATCTTATTCTGGACTAAACCCTTACTTCAAAAATACTTCGACCTGATCGTTTACTATTTCTTGACCATTTCAATAACTTCAACCCATCTCTTCGGTATACCTCTCTTCACAAGGTAGTCTACAACAGGTTTACTCTGCTTTCCCTGCACGACGACCTTTAGCCTCTGTCGACTCGTCCCGGGAATCTGATAGGGAGAGACTGTTTGAAACGTCCCAGTTTTCGGGAGTAATAATGTGGTGGGAAAAAAAACATGCAATGGTCAGGGCAGCACACGTTACGCACACGTTACCCAAAATTGGGTAAGGAACAAATGGAAATATCACACACAATGATCCAGGAACCAATCAATAAGCAGAGTTAGCGAGATATAGTCATATACTACTAACCTGAAGTGGAGCCCGCGCATATCTTTCTGAAATCCTCAGCCATATCATCTCCGTCAACCACTAGGAAAGGCTCAAAACCCGTAATGACCGTGATAGCTTTTCTATTATGTTTTGATTGCACTTCTACTTGTATGGGCCTGATTTCACCTTTGCTGCAAAGGACATCAGTCAATGCTCATAATGGTTATCAAAGAGCAGAACTTCAGCTGCGTAGTGCGCCTTGATGGAAGCAAGAAATCAATCACCTTGTCACTTCTTTTCCCTCAGCCTTAACCTCGTACCAACTTTGCATGTGTTCCACGATCTTCTTCAGTAGCTCATCTCTCTTCATGAACTCCAACGGCGGCTGCCCCTCCTCCTGGCCACCTCTTCCCGCTTTCTTACCTGACTCTCCAGGAGATTTGGATGTAACGCAGGCTAGGAGAGGAGAATTGAGGTTGATATACGCCTGATCAACTTTGTTTATGAGCCCCTTCGACGCCAAGTAGGCATTGAGCAACGCTCTTATGTCATTGAGTGAATAAAGATCCGAGCCACTGTCAATGTACTAGGATTTGATCTTGATCTGGCCCTCTGTATAATTGGAATACTTACCTGGCACCCATATCCTCAAACAGACCTACACTCATCAAATGAGGCTTCCACACCTGTCTAACTTCAACTTCTTTCTCGCTCCTTTCCCTCTCTTTTTCCTCCCTGGCCTGTTTCTTTGCCCTCTTTGCCTCGATCTCTGCAATGGTAACGTACGGTTTTGCAGATACGACTTCTGGATGTTGAGCGTTCACGCTGGTGACAATCAAATCCCCTGCGGATTTCTGTTTCGTGGGCTTCAACGAGAGTAATGAAGACTTCTCTGCAGCTTTGAGAAAGGTAGACAAAGACTTGTGTGAGGAGGCCTTGATCGTGATGTCGGAGGGATCTATATGGATTTCAGCGGGATCAACTTCTGCGTCATGATACGCCAAAGCTGCAGCAGGCATCAAAACAGAGGTGGGATATGCAGGCCGACATGGTAGTATATAGTTCGCGTAAAACTGTGAAGAGGGGATCGGAAAAGAACTTTTCGGAAGAGAGGACAGTTGAACTGAAATTCCATGAACGAGCGATCCAGTAAGTAGATCTGTGATTTCTTGGCTATTATACGTGACTTTGGAAGTCGAGTCAGTCTCATTCGTTTCGTGTTGTTCTTCTCTCGTGGCTTCGGTTTTTTGTTCTCCGATTTGGACGTTTTCATCCGCCGGGTTCTCGGTAGTCCTCCTATCTTCAGCATCTAACTGAGTGCCCGGTGGAACATGGCCTTTTTGCCCCATCTCCCACAAATTATCTTGCCATGTATGCAACACTAGCACAGCTTTACCTTTCTCATCGGCCTCTCTCTTCACTTTCAATTCGTGACCTGAAACCGCCATTCTACCAACAGCTAGCGGCGGAGAAACGACACGGATTCCCGTTCCACCACCATCATTTTCCGCACTTGAGAACTGATGAATTGCAACAACTTGGTTTTGAGAGAGTTCAGCTGGTGAATGTGTGATGACTGATTTCATTTCAGTGATCTTCATCCCTCATCATATATTGGAGGACAGGACTAACTGACCCCCCGGTATCATGAGATCAGCGCCACCGACAAGGATAGGAATCACCGCAGCTGGAGTAAGCACAGATGGCAAAAGGCTCGAGTCCTGAAGTTTCCATAAAGTGTAAACCGACGGTATCAGGTCGTCAGATCCTTTCCCAATTGTAAACCAAAGAGGATTCCCATTTCCAGGCTCTAGGTACAGGATCTGAGAAGATCTAGCTCTAATCTCAAATAACTCAAACACGATCAACAGACGTACTCCAGGTTCTTTTGCATACGAGAAAAACTTGGCCATCAGAATCCCATCTGGTACGAGCGTATCACCATCTTCTGGGTTAACCGAGAACATAGATATAACACGTTGTTTGAGTTTACGTCTATCTGAGGCGCGTAAAGGCGCTGATGTTTTCAGCTGGCTAAGAGGTTTCTTGAACATCAGAGGTAAAAAGCTTTGGCAAACGAATTGTGAATCAAATCTCTCAAATCTCTCACGCCAATTAGCGCTTGCGCCCAATCTCTGCCCAATCTTCTTTTACTCAGAGGCGCGCACATAGGATCATTACAATATTTAGCCCGGCTTCGGGAGAGAGTATGAACATCTCTTTATCATTCACTCATAGTCCAACTCAGGCACCTCCCCATTGTCGGGTATCAATCTCTCATGATGGCGTGAAAAGTGAAAAAGACCTACTCACACTTGGTGGTTCATCTCATCTCAAGAGATGTCATCAGAAATCGAACAGCATGTATGAAAGGCATTTAGATATCTTCCGTTTAGGTGTTTGTGTGTAGAATGATTGAAGTCAAACAACAAAGCCATTTCCATTTATTTTACCAAAATCGCAGGCTAGAAGGGAATCACCTTCCGCATTGTAGAGGTCTCCTAGATCTACTCCATACTAGTAGAAGATGATGAATTTCTACGTCATTGTACAACCGTTGGCCCCTGTATCGGCAGGTAAAGTTCCGGCATTTGGACTGGAAGCATACTTCGGCAGACTTTCAACAGGCCTTGCAATTAGGAATCCCTTCAGACGCGCAGCCTTCTCTCCCTGTCTGCCAAATCCCATTCCTGAGAAATCCCTCTTGAGAGTCATACCACTGCCATTGCTGCCATTGCTCCCAATACTATGCTTGCTTGACAAAGAACTCTCAAATACGTGCCCGAGTTTTTTCTTCTCGTCATCGCTTCCCGGCCACATGCCAAGATGAGATGATACTGTCTGTACAGCGCTCAGACCTTGTTGAACAGGAGCAGGAAGAGCACTTTTGGCTTGTTCCTTCCAGGATGTTATGGATCGTTTCGTCTTTGCACGTTCACGGAAGATAAGACCGAGGAGGACGTTGAGGCATCCAACCGAAAAGAGAAAGAAAGCTGACACAAGGGTAAACGTGTCAACATGGTGCGAAAGGATTGCTGCCCCTATGCTTTTAGACATGCCTCATTAATATTCGACACAAATCAATTTCAGTATAAAATTCTTACAGCATCTGTATAACACCCAGCGCACCCAGTCCGAATTCTTTTCCCAAGACAGGGAAGAATCTGCTGAAAAATTTTGCAGGCCAACTGAGTTCAGAGAAGAGCAGGACGACCACTTGGCCAATAATTAGCAATCTGTTAAGTACTGCCCAAAAAGCGCCAGCAGGCTGATCCGGAACAGTGCTCCCACTGTCAAAACCACTCAGGGATAAAGTTCACCAGAATAAAGAAAGGAGAGAAACCACGCACGGAATATAATTCATATTCACCATGATCGAATTGTCATTACTTTCTGTCATAGGGTTGTTGCCTTCAGTGGCTTCAAATTTGTTTACAGCTTTGACGTCTTCTACCAGGGTAACAATATTGCTCGCCAGAACTAAAATACAAGCAATCATACTAAGCAGCCGGACCACATTGAGACCAAGAAAAACATCTGTGCTCAAGAGAAGGTCAATATCGCAGGGAGACGACGGATGAGCGAGAATAACTAACAGGCGCGAGGGGGCAGCATAATGGATTTCCAGACTATTTGAAATGTCCAACGTCAGGATATGAGTTCAAACGAGTGTACAGGGGCGTATTTCGACAAAGTAATCGTCAAGAAAACTTGGGTTGCCCAGAAAGTTCAGAAAATAGGATCGTGTCCAGCACGACTGGAAAGAAGATTGCACAGGATTTGAATGTGCTTGAAAGTTTAATCGATGCACGACGATGAGTACAAGGAGAAGATGATAAAACGGCCATATCTTTGTTTCAAGTATACCGAGCAAAAAGGAAGGGAGAATGATTGGTCTCACGCTTTGGCATTGTTCTACAAGCCTTTCGTTATTCTTTTCTATTTATAGAAGCTACAAGTCACATTCTCGTGACAGAACAATAAACTTCCCAGTCACGTCTCTGAATTTGGATTGCACCGTCAAAGTCATCAATATTATATGGTATACGGGGAAGGAGACTGGGGCCACCGACCTCAGAATGTATCAGTAATGAAGTACAAACGAGAAACAGGGATAACTTGATGGAGAAAGTGGTCGTCCGAACCACTACACCACAATCAGACATGAGCATACACTATCCATGCAACCTCTAGGCAAGAGTCCCAATCGGCAATGTCAGTCCTAACCTGGAAGAGTTTTCTGCGGTAGAGGTGGCAAATGCGGCACAGCAGAAACACGGTTATTCCTATTCACTGCCGATGTAGCACGTTTCGCCTTCCTTTCTTCTGCCTCTCTCGCTCGTTGTTCCTGTTCCGCTTGCATCGCCATTGAAATTTGTATCTGTTGGGCAATGAAATCTTGTGTCCTTGGTCTGATAGGGATTAAGTCAGTAAGTGCAATATCAAAGATTGAGCTTCAAAGATACCTCATACGGAGAATTCGCATGATGGTCTGCTCGCTCGTGGGCTCAGGCTCCTCCTTCTTTTCCTTCTTCCTCTCTCTAATAGTCCCAAGATTTCGTTGCTGATATACACTTTTTGCGCGTTTTTTCATCGTGGGTGCTTGTCTCAAGTTCTGTTGCATCATCCGTACACATTCCTCCATTAATGCATCCCTACAATCAGTCATCAATCGAGCCGAGTTAGAAGCGAGGTAAATCATCCACTCACGTGTGCCAGTCATAGTACAACCGGATCGAAAGTACTTCACGATACCTCTGATTTTGTAGTGATTCTAGCGGAACAGGTCCTTCACCGTTAGCATAGAAGTAGTCTCTCAAAAACTAGAAGAGGCCACATCAGATCAGTCTGACTGAGAGATGGAGCAAAAACATCGCTTACCTTTAGCCAATTGAATACAATGTCCACTTCCTTATCACTCAACGGCTTCATATCACTTGGCGCATCCGAAAGCGGAGGAATCAACAACCCTTCGATCACAGTCAAGATTTCCTTCCACACTCTCGTCATCACCATCTCTTTTGCCGTTTCACTCAGATACGTATTTAGTGTCTGTAAATTTGCATCGAAGTAATCAAACAACGGCAGGATGGCCTGTTCAATCTCAACATCTGTTAGCTCCTCTGGTCGGACGCGGGGCTTCTCATTTGATGGGAGTGGTATTTGCGGATCAGCAACGTTGGCACCAACGGCGGAGCGATAGAGTGCTGTCACATTGCCCAAGGCTTTGTTATAATCTATTCCTTGTTCTCGGGACTTGAGGAGCGACTTGACAATGTTTCGAGACAGGCATTGTTGAATGAAAGGAGACATCTATGCGTCATCAGCCAAGAATCAACGACGAATTGATGAACAGCAGACATAAATTTACCTTGTCAATGAAAATTCTGAGCATATCAGCCTCAGCTCTCTTCAGTGACCTAAACGCTCGGCCGAAATAAAACTGAATATCATCTTTCTCCCCTTCCATGCTCACTCTTACCAAGATCCTTCCTTGAGTATCCAAGTCCATCCACAACTCGTGTGTCAATAAATCTCCAAATCGCCGAGGATCAAGGCACACATATGCTCGTCCAACGATGTCGTGTTTCCCGACTAGAGCCCTGTCACGTACACTGACCATCAGCCACAGCGGTTTCTCAACTGAGATATCGAATGTCTCATCCCCTATGTGCTGCGTCAGCATATTGAGGAGAACGAAGCAGGAACATACATCTTGGGTTCAGTGATTCATATATCGTTCTCGTCTTAGCCATCCTCTTTCCATTCTCATCACTCAACGTCACAAAGGTATCAAGTTTACTTGATGGACTACCATCCAATGGCACCAAATCTTCTGCAATCACAATTTTCACCGAAAACAAAAATGTATCCCGCTGCATCTTTTCAGGTATCGGTGGTGCCTTCTTCAACACATCAGAAACTTTATCTGCATCCATCTGCTGGTACATGTTATCCAGCAATTTTCTCGCAGCTTCGATGTTGTTGAGTTTTACACACGATTGTGGCAAGAAGTTAAATGGCTCCACTTTCTTTTCGCCTTGAATAGCGAGTTGCCGTGCCTTTTCCAGCCAGGCGGAAGACTTCTGGGGTTGAAGATAGTCATTTGGTCGTGGATACATTTCTGTGAGGAAAAGCGACTCGACGTTGCGGCGATACTGCTCCACAGCGCTTGATATGCTCTAGACAATTACATTGGTTCGTGTGTGTTGTTGGTATTATAGAGAACCTGCCTTGGAAAGATGGGTGAAAAAACGTGCTTCTTGATACTCGTCTGACCATTGCAAATCTTGCAAGAAGTTGATTGGACTTCGCAGCGAGTCAAACAAATCAACGATAGAAGAACTGTGGCCCTCGGAACCTTCAGCTTCAAATTTATCAGCTGCAATAGCCTGATGATACTCATATCAAAACATAATGCAAGGATAGTGTAGATAATACGCACTGCTTCGACCCATTGTCCAGTCTTGTTCTCTGTATTTAGCAACCACTGCCGTACGTAAGGCTCAAAGTATCCGGAGAGGTTGAAGGGGAGGTCACGCCTAGATCATATTGTGATGAATTACCACGCCAAAGCTGGATCTACTCACTGCGGACAGAACGCCTGATGTACATCCAACATGACTTTTGTCCGTCGATACAACGCAAAAATATCCTGGATTGGTACATCCGATGTAGGACCATTCATTGACGAATCAAAAAGCTTCTTTTGTGAGTTCTGTATCTCCGTCACCAGATATGGTACTGTTATCTCAACAAACAGTGACACAATATCAATCTGTCTATACAAAAACAGGTCAGGCTAGCTTATCACAAAAAAGGACGTAACAGATGACCATACCCCAATGCAGGTTCCGGAAATCTCTTATCCAACAATTTTGCCGTCTTCTCAAGCTCATCCGTCATTAACAATAAAGGCAAGGCCCTGTTGACGCCAGGTGCCGATTGTAATTCTGCCATCTTTGTTTCGTACCACTGTGCTGTGACCTGTTTTGCACGTTCTTGGATATCTCCCATTCGCGCTGTTATATCGATATCTGACCTTTCCAGCAATCCGCTATCTCGTATCTTTTCCAACACAACTACGTACGAATTGACATCAGCTGCCTTGAGATTTGGTAAAGCATCCATAATGTGATACAGGGAGGATAGGAAGACATTGAAGAGACTCGTGCAAGTGCTCACGAGGTAGTCGATCTATGAACAACTCCGTTAGTGAATAGGCACAGGGCATTGAGAGGGAACACACGTCTGAAATCATCCAATACTCTAATGAGGTTTCACCCAATACTTTGAATACCCCATGCAACGCCTCCGGTATACACTCCATTGGAACCTCATTCCTCTCGTAAAATTGCATCACCAAATCCAAGAAGCATACCACTTTATGCGGATGTCCAATCCGCCACCGCAAAGCGCATTCATTGATCAACTCCAAATGTGCATGTGAAAGAATCCCCAAAGACACTTCGTCATTATCATCCACTTCAGGGCTCAGCATGACCTCCAAATCCGCTATCAGACAATACTCAACAAGGCGTTTGTAGTACCTTTTCGGGTTTGGTGGGATATAAGTGAAATGGTGACCCTCAGGTAGGTCTTCATTGTGTTCATAAAGGTCGCTGGCATTAAGATCGTACATTGATCGTCTTCCACTGATTGATCCATGTCGGGAAGCAGTTTCGTAAAATGAGACTGGCCGAGCAGAGCTGTTACTGGGATAACCGTCTGGTGATGTTGATTTGGCGAGTTCAGGATTCACTTGAGCCATCGCAACCATAAGCTGTTGAAGAGTCGTAGCTTCCAATGTTCGCCAATTTTGCCACGCTGTGTCACTCTCAAAGTCCTCTCGACATCCAGGAAACGCCTCTCCGGCAGTAATATTCTTGAGACAGGTCTAGTCCAACCCTGATCAGGCTCAATCCCAGATACAGCTTGTGAGCCCACACCTTGAGATCTGCCATAGCAGCCTGTCAACATGATAATTAACATACTTGCTTTTTCTTGGAATTGAAATCCAAGATGAATTCTACCTTATCTGTCACAATCCTATTCTTGAGCTTATCCACTTCCGCTTGTAAATCATGATCCGACATTTTCAACAGTCTCGCTGCCGTCTTCGCCAGTGGCATGTCCGCTGTATTCATGCCCATGGCACTCATCCTGTTCGACAGCGAGTATATCGAATCTCTATCTTTTGCCGAGGTTGAGCTCGAATCGTACCCGGAATCACTATTTGTAGTCGCAGGTGCCAGCTTCGCTGTATATGAATCTAGTCTCGAAAGAAGCTCTGGTGATACATGATTCACGTTCTTCAAGCACTCTCGGAGCATTTTGACAAACATCGCAATTTGATTGTTAAGCTCCAATTTCCAGCCATCTCCACCTGATAAAGTCGGTTCTTTCTTAAGTACACTGGTTGCATTTGTCGCAAACATGAGGATCAGGTCTTCAATTTTACGATTCTCTTTCATTTGACGCTTGAAACTGTCAACTGAGAACTGGCCGTAAAATCGGGCCATGGTACGTCGAACTAGTTGGTCTGAGTATCTGTGTCATAATGCCGGGAAAATTTGAGCTTCTTTGTATAAAACGCAAGGGATAAGGGATACCCTGGCTCCTTGCCCCATAGCGATCGCTTGCAGCTTCTGCTCCAGAACTTTCACTAGCTTCTCTGGAAACTTGACGCTCTTAGATCCATCTCGGATACTATCAAACATATCGCTCAGCGAGAAATTAGAAAGCGCCGATAGCCTCGAAGAGTGTTCGCGTTCTCGAATGGTATCATGGCTCGGGCTTTGCTGATTCCCTAGCTTGGGCGAAGTGATATGAGCAAGTATACTGGGATTACATATGGCTCAACATTCAAATATGAATCAGGAATTGAAAGAGTACTTACGAAACGCGCAACACATAGCTGCACGATTCTTGTCAGAAACAACGTCTGGACGCAATGAGAAGACCAAACGTACTCGAATAACTCCTCATCCGTCACGCGATACTTCGAAAGACGTTTTCTTTGGGCAAAGTCATTATAACTGCGCTTCGACATCGACTACAATAAAACTAGAGAAACAGGCGGAGTGCGCAAGCAGGAACGTATTATAATGAGATTGAGGTGCCAAGCGGCACTTGATTGATCAGGGACATGTCAAGCAGCAACAAATAACGAAGCATGAATGATTAAATCATTGTATGTATGTATGTAAGCTTGTGGTATGATCATGGCACAAAAACCTCCCCACTCTACAGCTCGTCGTGTTGTTGATCCTGTTCCGGCGGCGGTGACGATCCCGCTTTTGACTCCTCCGTAGCTTGTGCATCTTCTTCTACTTTCTTCTTAGCTTTCACTTTCGGTACTCTCCTTTTCATAAATTTGAGAAGTTTTGTCTCGAGTTGTTTTGCTCTTGCCTTCATTTCAGTCGTTTCAATCACTGGGTCCTCGTACGATTTGACTGAACGCTGTTTCTCCACCCACTCGTCGAGCCATGCCTCGTGTACTTTGAGTGTCTGTTCCAGCCCATCAAGCTCTTCATCAGTCCATTTGGAGGGGACACCAGCCTCAGCTTCCGCTGTGAGATTTTGCCGTGCTTCAGCGAGGAACATCCGTGTGTGCCAATTCCACTTTTGACTGTTATTCAAAACCTCAGGGAACGATTCGATCTCCTTGTAGCGGTGCACGATCGGTTTTTCCAGTGTTCTGACGCAGGGGTTTGAGCATGCGTTTTGAGTGCAAAAAGAATGATTACCTACTCGAGGGCGATGCGCTTGTCAAGGAGCTGAGACGTCTCAGCCAAGTCGCCACGCTCGAAGAGCCATTGGAATGAGTTATCGAGCTTGACAGCAATGGCTTTGCGCTCGGCCTCGGTAGAGCACTGCTTGAACGGCGTGTCCTTGTTTTCGTCGTCTAGGAGATCACGGAGACGGTACAAATAACTCTCAAAAGTATTGCGAGCTTCCTCCCTTCGAACCTTGGCTGCCTCTTCCTGATCAATAATACGAAGCCTACATATGACATTAGCTGAGTCATTGATTTATGTGACCAAAACTCACTGCTTCCGCGATTCCTGCTTCTCCGAGACGGTCATAGGTGCAATAGTAGTAAACTTAGTATTGACAGTGAGGGCAATAGTATCGTCAACAGATACTTTCTTCTGCTTATCTTCTTTCTCCGTCTTTCCTGTAGGTGTAGACTCGGGAACATCAGAGGATGTCGATTCGGTGGTGGAGGCAGATTTGGTCTCTCTGGGTGGTATATTTTCTACTGATTCGGTGGAAGTCTCTTCGACTGAGGAGCTCCCTACAAAGAGACCCTTGATTTTCCCTAGTATCAAGATAAATAGTGTAAGGATTTTTTTCAAAGAAATCCCCACCAGAAATACTGTCATCCTTAATCTCACCAAATGCAACGGCATTAGATACGCTCACAAAACCGGACTCTGAAAGCGTGAGGGTAGCCTTCACGACAGGATCAACAGCACCAAGCTCAGTGAGATTGGCAATAGCTTCAGCTACACCGACAATCTCGGCTTCCAATATACGCGTTGGGAAACCCCTAGTCATGAGCCTTACATTCACTACTGATAGATGGGGTACTCACTTAGCGAAGGGAGTCCTGTAATCCAAATTGATCGTAAAATCCTCCTTTCTCTTGAAAGTCAGAGTCTTCTTTGTACCGAGTTTTGATCCTGTGGGGAAAATCGAGGTAGTAATACTCCTTGGTTTCGCATTGGGGGAAGTTGCAACAGCAGCGTATGATGCCTGAATATCATAAACACCAATATCTTGAACCTTGATATTCTTCGTCTTGAACTGTCTGCTCAACGAAGCACCGTACAACGCCGCACCCAGCACCGCTGCTTCGTCTGCATTCACATTATACGCCAACTTATCCTCACCGACAACATTTTTGACCGCAGCCTGAATCATCGGAGACCTGGTACTTCCACCCGTAAAAATCAACGATGTCACACTGTCCAGATCAATCCCGGCCACTTGAAGTGCATCATCTATGGGTTGGACAAACTTGGGTTGAAGATCCACACAAGCTTGTTCAAAAGTAGTTCGCGTGACTTTCGTCTTGAAATCAATATCCCAAGCCAAGCTCTCTATACTTGAAGTGGCTTCCTGATTCGCACTGAGGATAGCCTTGATCCGATTCGCTTCTTTCCACAGCCTGGCCATACCCTTCTTATCCCTTCTTATGTCCTTCTTATACTTCTCTTCAAACATCTGAACCAAGATCTCTCTCAAGCGCCTATCCAATTCCAATCCACCAACATCCCTGTCCCAACCAACACCCATAACCGAAATCTGTGTTCCTGTACCCTCTTTCTTATCCTCCACACTCGAGAAGCCAACAACCGTAGCACGAATTGATGATGCACCTGCATCATAAATGATATGATATTCCGGCACAGCATTGAAGCTCCGTGTCATTGCGTAGTTGATAGCAACAGCTGTACCATCGTTGACCAACGCCAAAGTTTTGAGACCCGAAACCTCAATAGCATCAACAATAGCATCCCTCTCGAATTGGGAATAAAACGGCGGAACAGTAACGACAACATCTCGTACATTCTCCTGCGCGAATGACTCTGCGAGGCCCTTGACATACGAGAACTGCATTGCAATCAATTCTTCCACACTCCACTCCTTTCCATCACTTTGCTTCAAAGCGACGGTTTGGCGTGAAGTTTCTGAGACGTCGGCAGTTGAAATCTTCTTGTAAAACGACACGACGTCAGAGTCAAATGGAGCCGCTTGAAGTGTCTTTACATCCAAGAATATATCACTTGGAAATCTCGACGCCTGTGCCATATCACCCAAATTAGCACACCAAAACCTGAAATAAAGGCGGTGGCAAGCATACCAAGTTGAGTGCATCGCTTGCAAAGACTCTATCTGTCTTCTTCCACCCAACAACAGACGGGATCTTCCTCTTCGAGTCCTTATTCAATAACACATCAAACGGTGTCCCGGGCTTCATTAACGACGCCTTCATAAAGTCCGCGCCATAATCGATAGCTAGCACTGACGCCTCTGCTACTAGAGGTGCCAAGAGCACTAGTGTGCTCCAGATAGTCGCAATCCGCATTTCGTCGCAGAAGTCGAGAGCACAGCCAAATATGGATTGTCGTGGCAGACACGTCAATTATACGGCATCACGTGCGGACACTTTGCTTATCGGAAACCTCCGATAGAACTGCGACTTCAATTTGTAGTGGATCTCTTTTATGAGACAAAGAGGTGTATATATGTACAAAGGAAAATACGATGAAATAGCTGCCTCATGTGTGCCTGTTGTACAAAGAGAACTGATACACACCATAGCACAAAAGTATTATGTGACGTCTTTCAATCTTCAGCTTTTTTGATAAAGGGAGTAATGAGTGGGTTACAAAAGGTAATACCAGTCTGAAATAAGAAAGGGAACCAGTCCAAGACATACCATTCATAATCTAATACCTTCTGAAGGTGGATTTCTTCAACCCCACAGAATAAGAACAAGGAACATCTAAAGTCAATAGAATATAATTTTTCTAATTAATAACCTATTTCATAGTATATGAAAAATAGTCAATGGTACAACAGCCTCGTACATCTTTTCTAAAATTCAGCCCCCCACATATGCTGCTGTAACAACGTATAAAACATCTAAATACATAATAATAGATAATATATGCGCGTAGCGGATTCTGTAGCACAGCATCCATTTCACAAATGTCAAGGTGAAGTAGATACAGATGCCAGGCAGCAACGAGAACAACAAGGGCACCTAAGCAATAGCAGTAGGGTAGAGTTTAGCATTCGGGAACTGGGCCTGGACACGAGACCAGAGCCACCACATGGGTGTAACATAGGTTACATCTGAGAACTCGGTCCTGCCAGCGCCGCCATTGAGCACGCCACTCATCCGACCAAGACCATCAGCGACCATGGAGTCAGAGTCACCAGGGGAAAAAGGGCTCACTCTAGAGAGAGAACAGAGTGTGTTCACCACTCACTCTGATCTGACTTTTATCATCTTAAACATTTACTTATGGTCACAGCGTAGTTAGTTCTCAAGCAATATATTGGAGTTGTCTACTCGATTCGGAGATTTCACTGTTTCTCAACAAACTCTTAACAAATACAGATCTAAACAACCATTCGATCTTAATTGATCGTGGACGTTGTGAACGGAGTAGTCGCGAATCCAACAGCACCAGTGGCAGAGTTGTAGACCGTATAGAAACGCTCGAGGAACGTCATGCCGTTTATGAAATCGAAACCTTCACCACTCGGGGTCCCGAGACTACCAACAATGAGATACACACTGTTGGCAGATCCTCCGATAGCTGCGTTAAGGGCTCGAGGCCAGATTTGAGCGTTGGCTGTCATCTCATAAGTGACCTGGCATTCGTCAAGTGAGCTGAGATCATGCATTATTGATAAGAGAGAAGGGCTTACACCGTTGATGGTAAAGAACAAACTCTGCAGGTTTTGGAATTGTGCCGTAGTAAGGCGAAGCAAGCCTGTGTTGTTATCGGGAACAGCACCTGTGGCTCGCTGATAGGCGGTGACAGCATTGGAAGCAAGAAGAGTGAGAGTAGTGCCTGACGATTTCCACGTTGAACGTTAGAGAGCAGAAAACTTGAAGGAAAACTTGTTACCAGTGTCAACAATACCAGCGGTAGTTGACAAGATGGTGGTAGAGGTGCCATAGCGAATGGACTGATTGATACCCCAATAATCCCTGGCCGGCAAAGTAGAGGTGTGAGGACTGATATCTGATATGAGCACCGAGTCATTGCGTCAGATAGATGGGGTCATACGCCATGTTGATGGTCCCAGTGAACTTGCTGGAATCAGTTCCGCCTGAAATCAAAACAATCAGCATGGATATTGTCATATCCGGAAAAGATGACTGACCCCATGTAAGTTGACCGTTTTCGGATTCGATGGAATCGGTCGGCTCGAAAGAGATACCGATCTCATTAGCGGTGATAGTACCACTGCTGAACAAGTTGTCGGTCACGGTAGGTATGAGGGAACCGGTGGCCGGAGACAGCGTTCCTGAAATAGCTGCATCAGCAACATGTGAAAGTTGATATACAATAACAGCACCTTGCGTAAGATCGGTGGGGCCGATGCTACAACCAACAGGATTGAGTCAATGCTCGATTGTTCTGGTAGAAACCCACCCCAAGATACCGTCTGTACCTTGAAAGCCACTTGACTAATTATCATAATAAAAATGAGTACATTGTTCATCATGATCACATCGCTGGTATTTACCCTGCTTGCAACACCGATAGATTGTCTAGAGATAACCAGCGAGCCAAGGGTAACAGTGTCCGTGAACTCGGTGCCTAAGAGACAAATCGGCTAGTCATTCAAACCGCGTCGACAAACTGGCATACCTGAGAATGATCCCGAACCATATGTCACTGACTTCAAAAGAAGATGAGTTTAGTGAATTGTCCTGCAAGAATCAATTGTACATACAACACTGTTGCTTGTCTGCACACTGGTTGATGTTCGAACGTATGAACGCCCAGATCCGACCCAAGTATTGGAACTAAAATGACCCGTCGATATAAATTCATGCTAAAAAAAAGGATCCGTACCTCCCAGTGTCGACGATGAGATCGTCTGTGATAGAAGAATGATCAGTAGCCTCATCGTCACCATCTGGACCAGAGCGTACAGGTCGTGGCAGGAGAACCAACACCGACAGATGCGATGTAACTAACTAGTTGATTGTCAACAGGCTGATTGACAACTGCCGCCTCTTCAACGGTGAGTTCGCCCCCATGGATTAATTTCGAACGGGCCTTCAACGCCTTCGCACGGTTCAGGTCATGTTGAAGGAGGTTGCGTGTGCTGGTCGTGTTGACACGCCTCGAGATAGGAAGTGTAATGGGGGAGTTGCGGACCTGAACGACTGGGCTCGCAGCCACAGACAGAGCCAACAAAAGCGCAGTAAGAGTAATGGTTGGGAACATTTCGCCTTCGAGCTGCTTGCGACAATGCAGTCTGTGAGAGCCTTATATCCTCGTCTGAGCACCAGCAACCACATGGACTCCCCTGCCATCTTGTTCAGTCTGAGAACGTGGAATATGCCTTTTTTTCCGGAAAGGCCCCCTCCTGCACTGATGATCATGTTACCATATGTTACCATATGTTCTCAGATCACGTATTCGGGGGTCAAATCCTGAGGACATCATTTTGATAAGACTGGGTGAGACAAAGAAGCCTGAGCCAGACAAGGACGAGAACAATTCGTGCTCACAACGAGCTTCGCTAACACGAGGATTCTTCGACACATGCGCAATGGCACCTCGAGTATCAGTTTGCGCTGGGAATGATAGCAAATATAATGGGTGATAGACGAGTGTGTCGTACTCCTCAACCAATGGTGATATGTCCATGTTTAATCCCATGCTCCCGACTCGTCTTTCTCTGACACCTGATCGATATAAACTCAATGAGAATTTCCAGCTTCTCACAGACGAATCTCATGCATAAGAATAACGTACACAATGTAAATTTATCGAGAGCAGTACATGAAGCCTTCCATGGTGGATACTTGAGCAAAGCGAACCTTTTTTTAACCTGGACGACGGGAGAACAAAGGTCAGGTCATCATCAAAAGCACTGGTGCAATTGACGCACATATCAACCACTAATCTTCCGACCAGGTTCCAGTTTTTCTGCCACTTCATCTCCTTCGGAGCCTAACTACGTCGCTTTGATGGTGCAACTCTGGGGCTCCACCAGCATCTGCCATAAAGCCAACTTGCCGGAGCGGCACAATCATACATCAACTTACGATGACTAAAATCTCCTAAAATCACGAAATCCGAGTAGAGGTCCGAGATAAATCCCACAGCGCACATTCAGATGTCAAGTCGCCGCTTGAATTGGGATGTTGTTAACCGAACTGACAGTGTGGTGTCTTCATCTAGACTTGTCACATAGTCATGCTCTGCCATATTGGCTACACCACTAGAACACCACTGTTACATGATCTAGAGGTGGCCAATAAAGGGGGATCTCTGTAGATTCACAGACAGCAGCAATCAGACAGAATGGATTTGTTACAGCCTGAAGCTTTTGCCACTCAGGTTACAACCTTTGGTGGAAGAATTTGTAGAGTGGAAGAAGAGCTTGTATTGTGTTAGGGAGGAGGACAAGAGATTTGAGTGTACAGAATTACACTGCAGCACTAAGACCTATATAAGTAAGCAACCATAGGATGATGAGTCAGTTAAAAGTACTAGCACAGAGAAAGCTTTAGAAGGCTAAATTGCCTATGCATATGGGAGAAGTGATCTGAACAAAGGATGAGAGTATAGAAGATATTTTAATCATGACAGCATTGACCAAGGATGGTTGAAGGAACTTGAGCAGAAGGAGCCCAAAGTGCCAAGCTGCATATCCTTATGTACTATTACACTTGAACCATACATTTACATCTCTCAACTCCATGACATCTTATGCCAATGACATCAAGAAAAGTCCTGCTATTCAACCCTTTTATGGTGAACCACAAGACTTTGACTGTGTTTTTTGCTATATCATTCTTTTTCTTTTTTGTTGAGTCTGCTGCCATGGTAGCAAGAGGCAAGGGAGGGGATGTATATGGAGAAGCCTGGGAGAGGCCACAACAATGAAAATCCTGAAAGGAAATTCATGCTCGGCATCTCGGCACAGACCAGAAAATCTGACATCAGATTTTCAGTCACCCACTTAGTCCGAATAGTCGGCTGTATTACCCCTGAGCGAGATGTTCTTACAGTTCAAATCCGCCGATGTCTGCCGGAGCTTGCACTTTTCATCAACCCCGATTTTTTGCGTCTTTTCTCTCTTTTATTCCACTCAGGATAAGCGCCTCTCGAAGTGAAGTATAATTCGAAATGGCCTCTATATTTGTCGATATGCTGGCGAGCAGCGCAGATGTTCAAAATGACCCTTGGCGCGCTTAGGTTGATACGTATACGAATTCTAGGTCCAATTTGGAACCTCCCTGTCATGGCGGAGTTAGCTTCAATCTATTCGTGGTACCGGCTCGTACATAAACAAGCCTGCGAGAGCACGCTCACATAGAAGCCTGGATTCCTGTCTTCGCTCCGTTCCTACTTCACCTTCAGAAGGAGAAAGCTCCATTTGGACCAATTATTACTATCGTACTCGAGCTCGAGTCACGAGTCCTGCCTTCTTTTCATAAGTCTCTCGTTTTAGTCAACCCCTTAATTCTTCCATTCGAGATATCAATTATGTCTGGACTTTTCAAGCTCTCACTTTCTGTCCTCGTCATTGGACTGGCTATCAGGATTATGAGGCGTAAAAGCAGGCTTCCTCTACCACCAGGTCCTCGCGGACTTCCAATCATTGGGAATACATTCGACATCCCATCAGTCAACATGGCACAAACATACTTGAGATGGACAAAGACTTATGGTACGTGTTATCCATGTCTACCAAACAGGTAGAGTGAGAGGAAGGATGGTTTCTTAGGCTCAGACATAATTTATCTGGAAGCACTGGGGAGGAAGATAATCGTCCTGAACAGTTATGATGTTGCGGTTGAATTACTCGACAAGAAGAGCCATATCTACTCTTCTAGGTGGGTTCTCTTTTTTCAATTTCTTTCCGAAATTTAACCGCAAATAGACCACAGACAACATTTTTATGTGAGCTGTATGTTCTCTACCCCAAATCCTTACTTCGATATGACTCATTCGCGCAGAATGGACCTATGGTGGCCTTTTGCAATCATGCCATATGGCGAAGATTGGAAACTACGACGACGAACTTTTGTGCAACATTTCCCTCCGTCAGATGCCCATATTCACCAGCCCAAGGAAATTCACTTCATTCGCACACGATTTCTTCCTCAGCTTGTGAAATCGCCTGATCAGTTCATGGATCACGTTAGACAGTTAGTCATCTAATCTTTCATGGTTGGTCCTTGACTCCAACCCTAATCCGATTTGATGAACTCCTCTGCAGCTTGGTCACTGGACTCTTGATTTCGCTGGCCTATGGAATTATTCCCAAGCCTCAAAATGATCCCTTGATCCACCTTGCGGGGGAAGCAATGAGAGTGTCTGCAACTGGCGCGATTCCTGGGAAATTTCTTGTCGACGTGTTGCCATGGCTGAAATATGTGCCGGAATGGGTCCCTGGTGCTAGCTTCCAACGCCTGGCAAAGGAATGGAAGGAATTATGGAGAGATTTCACGAATACCACGTTCCAGATGGCAATGGCGAGTATTGTGAGTTTTAAGTCTAATTGTCAATGACAATAAGATATGAACTATGACAGTCACAAGGAACTGTTGACCATTCTTTTGTGTCCTTTGGTTTAGAGGCTGCGGATGGGAAGCTGGATACCGAGAAATGGAAGGAGATGATTATACAGACGGCTTCAACAATTTGTGCTGGTATAGTTTTTTTTTGGACTTTGAGTCTATGTAGTGCCTCATTTGAACTTGCAGCAGGAGCTGATTCAACCGGAGCTGCGATCGTCGTTTTCATCCTTGCCATGGTCTTGAATCCAGATGTCCAAGCCAAAGCACAGGCAGAGATTGACCAAGTGCTCGAACATCGGAGGTTACCGGAATTCAGCGACCAAGTCTTTTTACCATACGTCACGGCCATTATGAAAGAAGTCTTGCGGTACGTCCATTTCTGGGACCGGGTCATCTATTCGAATGCTCTCTGACACAATGACGTACACTCGACAGATGGCAGCCGGCCAATCCACAGGGTGAGTTCATCCTCTTTGTTGATCAGTTGACTGGCAATAACTTGAACAGCTGTCCCACATCTCAATACACAGGATGATAATTATTTAGGGTACTTTATTCCCGCAAATTCCATCATCATTCCCAATCTCTGGTAAATAATACTTTCATTTCAACGGATGAAATATTGAAAGTAGTCGCATTCAGGGCAATGTCTCGGGACGAAAAGCGCTATCCAGAGCCCGAGGTGTTCAGACCCGAGAGATTCCTAACTACTGATGGGAAACTCAATCCCGACGCCGATGACCCGTTCGACTTCGTATTTGGTTTCGGAAGAAGGTATGTTACCGTCCCTAAACCGAACTCGAATCGACAACTAACATTGAGGTTTGTTCAAGAAAATGTACTGGGAGTCACATCGCTTTATCCTTGCTCTGGATGGCGATAGCCTCCATGCTCGCCACGTTCACAATCAGCAAACAAAAGGATGAATTCGGGAACATCATTGAACCAGTTGTGGATTTCAAGTCCGCTAATATCGTTGCGTGAGTTCTTCTCCTTCCGCCTGTAACAGATACCAGTGATTTACTAAGAGACATCAGACTCCCTTTACCATTCAAATGTTCAATACTGCCACGCTCGCAAGAGTCCGAAAAGTTGATTATCGCTGCTGCGGACTATGACTCCTGATCCATATTTGTACATTTGTACGAGAAAACAACACGCTCCTTCCTTTACATGTAGAATTTGCAAAAACAGGTCTTGGATGTAATTACATGCCTTAAGTTATGTTACCCTTGTCAACCCTTCCATTACGAATGAATGCTTATCGGCCCGGGAACATCAATTGCAACATAAGGAAACGGATTGACTACTACTTCGCATTACTGTACAATGGAATATATATATAGTGCCGTCATAGCTAAGCGTCCGTGCCTAATTACGACCTGGAATTCTGAATTGGTGAACCTGAGATGCCAGTAATGGATGGATGCAATAAAGACTGAAAAAAGATGTGAGAATGAGCAAGACAAGGGACTCAAAAAGTGATGTTGAATAGCCAATGGCCATCGACACTCATACGAGAGGAAGGAGAGGGAAAAGAAAATCGTATTCATACGAACCACAAAAACATCGAACAAAATAAAGGATGTAATCAATAGAACAGAACAGCGGTATGTAGTAATGGTACAGCACATGAAGATATTGACAGGTCTGCCTTGAGCAGAAACAAAAATGGGGGATACCGACGTCATGACCAGGAAAGCGTTAACAACCAAAAAGAGAAAAACCACCGAGAGAAAAGACAACGCCAGAATTACTAAATCCGCGCTAAAAAAAAAGAAATGTAACAATAACAGGCGTCTAAACACCAGTTAAGGGGAAAACACATAAAGTAAACGTAGTCGTGACCAGAAGAGAGAAAAAAAGAAAGGAAAAGAATCTATTACATGCTACAGGCAAGAACTTGATAGTGGCGGTAACTATGAACTGCGTAATAGGTGGAATATTGCAATGCCTTCCTTCAGATGGCATACAAAAATGCAATTGCAAACAAGTCGTATCATCTCAAAGTAAAAAAATGTAATGGTGTAATGGAGAAAAAGAAACATAGAATGCATGCAGACATCAAGAAAACTGAAAACTAGAAAAAGAAAGAAAGCCAGAAGGGACAACAAGTTCAGGAGAAAAAAATATAAAGCCAGACTGAGAACCGATTGTCCGAAGCTAAGCTGTGAAGAGTTTCTCAGCGTGTAGCAATTTTGATCATCTGAACAAATTCAGCATAGTGCCCTTCAAAATGAGTCAATTGCTGGGATACTCACCTCCCGTGCCCATTTTGAGATTTTCTTCGTTTCACCGGGCATCTTGGACTTGCTCCTCAGCTCAGTTGTAATCCACTGTGCCGACAATTGTTGGGTAATCTGCCCATGTGGGAATGTACACGCCAAATCTCCTAGAATCCCGTACGACAATCTCATCGTCGCATCAGTCTTGTCTTCATCTCTAAGGCATCGTCGGAGAAGCTCGAAAACATTGTCAAGATACGGCAATAGCCGTGGTGCTGTACTCGAGATTGAGTCAGGAGGAAGGCTTGTTGACATGAGAAATACCTTTGTCAGTATTCTTGAAGCCGGAGATAATACCAGTGTAAGCCTCCAGGATACCTTCTCTCAACTGGGACACATAATCCACAAGATCATAGTCAAGCTGTAAAATACCTCTTAATCCTCATACATTTGGGAAAAATGGATGCACCACTCACCGGGTTGGGCTCCACCTGGCCCGCCTGCACAAGCACATTCATCGTCGTATCAAAGTAAGGGTCAAATGCCGGCCCAATCGCTAGAGCAATGTCTCCAAAGCACGACAAAATTGACACCTTCACGCTCCTATTCATGTCAACTTGCAAATCCTCTAACAACACCGTCATAAACGATTCCGCATATTGCGCACTTCCTTCCCCCAACGCACGGGAAATATCACCGATAAGCCCAACAGCAGTGCTACACAACTGCGTATCCTGATATGCTTGGAGAGCAGGGAAGAGGTAAGGAAGGAGTGCTGTCACATAAGGCGCAAAGTTGTTGTCCAGGGCAACAGCAAGCGCTCCGACAACCATGAATGTATCTTCCGCGATCATAGGGGACTTGATTGCAATTTTGAGAAGCTCAATGTTAATAGTCATGATTCGATCTGCTCTAAACTGGACATTGGCTTCCAATTTGCGGATGACGGACTAAAAGTACCCAAACACCAGGATTTAGTCCACAGTCGCTGCAAAGCGTCCAGATTACCCACCATAACGACATTGCACAGGTTGCTAATGAGATCGCTCCAATTGTTACGATCATCGATACCGATGATTTGATTCTGGTATTCAGTTCAGCCACCGATTCAAAAAGGTGTCAAAGTACATGGGCTGACTTACATAAATGGGTATCAGATGTTCCATGCGAGCGAGCACAGAATCTAGGACATTCGAGACAAAGGCAAGGCTATCAGGCGTAGCCTGACCTAGGTAAGCAGCAATAGCTTGATACGCAGCGGTGCGATAATTGGCCTCATTAGATCCACTGAACCCCGTCTCATCAGCATACAATCACAAAAAAAGGATAGACACCTTTTTCTCACCTCTCCGTCGCGCGCATCAGCGCCTCAACAACACCTTGATAATAAGGTGACAAAGGACCACTCGGACTCTCATTCCCATCCTCATCATAATAGCTACCACCAAGTTGCTCCGCAAGATTCTTGAGCGCCCAGCAACAATTTGTCGCAATTCTCGGCGAATCTCCCAGCCCATTCACAAGCGCAGCAACCAAAGAATGCAAATGCATGTCAGCCTTGATAGTCGTAACCAACAAATCGCAAATGCGACCCAAAGTCCATGCTGTGGTGTCTTTGACATGAGGGTTGGGATCGTTCATCATGGAGATCAAGACCTGCAAAGCTTGGTTGGCAAGAGAGCTTAGGACACTAGGGTCAGGACCATCTAAAATAGAACCAAAAGCCATAACCGCGGCTTCACGGAAGTGCCAATTATCTGTTTTGATATGGGCCTCAATAAACGGTATGACAGCTGGTACGATTGCGTCCTGAACGGCCATTGCGAGGAGGCTAAGGCATGTCGAAGCTGCCATAGATATATTCCATTCATCGTCATCGGCATCTTCTTGCTGTTTTGTGAGAAGCTGCAATATAACAGGCATGATCTCGGGCAGGGCAACCCTGGCAAAATGTTTAGATTCTCCTTCGGGTTGTTCACCGTACTCCAACGCCTGTCAAATGTCCTGGTCAATTGCGCCGCCCACTGGAAGAAAGAAAACAATAAACGCACCTCCTGAGCTTCCACTGCAAGTTCAACCTCCTCTTCGCATACGGTAGACCAGAACTCGACTGCTTGCAAGGCAACAACCTCATCCTCATGCTTCATTCCCATGACAGTCAACTAGATCAAATCCGGTGACGATAAGTAATCTATCAAGCAAAAGCCAATCAAGTGACGTACACCAAAGAGGGCTTGTTCCATATACAACGCCATTTTATCATAATAGATGCCCATGATTCTCACGAGGCACTCGAACGCACTGACCTGAACATTCACATTATGATTTTGCGTCGCCTCGCAGATAACCTGCATGATATAATTGCGTTCACCCTAAATCAATCCATGTTATTGATCTGATTAACAGTCATGTCAACGACATCAAAAAGAACTCGGCTCACCTCGCGTTCGAAATTCTCACGAATGAATTCCAGTGAATTGTAAAGAGCACGGATAGCCGTGAGTTGAACTTCAGACGAAGGCTCTTCTTTTCTCGCACCATGGATAACAGCCGTCAGAATTTCGTTCGAGCGCAGACTCAACAACTCTGGTTTCTGAAATAAAAATAAATAAAAATAAGAAAAAGAAGAAATTGCACAAAGCACACAAGACGCACGATCACTTCACAGATAAATCCAATCGTCTGAAGAGTCGCAACTCGAACGTTTGTCGTTGCCTGATTGTTGACAAAGCTCAATAGGATCTCAATCAACTCGCCCCATTGGTTGACAGGGAGTTCGACAGCCGCGATGGCAGCGACGACTTGCGAAGCAAAATTTCCAGCTTTTTGTATGGGCGATCCGAGCGTCATCAGAGCCTCTTGTTTGATCTTGTTCTTGAAATCCATGTTGAGCGAAAGCCATCTATTAGCATACTCGGCCTGCGTCGCTGCTTCCTATAGGAGCCACGATGCGACAAAAAGGAAAGTCAGACACGACGCGATTTCAACCAGAAAAAAAGGGGAGGGGACATACACGGGCTGAAAGAGCATTTTTGAGCGCTAGTCCAGCTACGTTCCGCACATGTAAAGGTTTCGTCTCATCATTGAGCACCGATGACAACATAATCATATATTCAGGCTAAAACTCTCATCCGTCAACAAAAAAAGATCAATGAAGAAGAGGGGGGCAAGCAGACACACATAGTTTTCCCTCGACGCAGTCTCGAGTTTTTGAGTAGCATCCTGACGCGTATTCGCATCTAAACAGGGGGAAAAAAATCTTTAAGCAACCCATTCTTCCTCCCCCATCCCCCTGCCCCTCCCTTCCCCTCCCCTCCCACAGAAAAAGAAAAAAAAACGCACCAGGAGAAAGCGTATTGGCGAGCAGAGTTGTCGGATCCATAGAAGCAAAAACGAAAAGCAAACAAAAAAGGAGGAAGAACGAGGGAGGAGAGGAATGAAGTGGAGGCGGGTCAAACAAAGGGGAGGAAAAAGGAAACAAGTTCAAAAGTGATGGTTGACTATTATAATCAATTTTCACACATCTTCATTTCCGTCCATCATGGCCGATCGCGTGCGTCAAAAATCATTATTTTATCCCTAACTCATTCCCTTCTCCCTCTCTCCCTCCCTCTTTGCTTCATATGTTTTCTTTCCTTAGAGCAGGAATCACCCAACGCGTAGTGGAGGAACTCTCGGAGCCAATGACAAACCCAAACGCGAAGCCATCCTCGATCTCTCCAAATATGTCAACGAACCCATTCGCATCAAACTCATGGGTGGTCGACAAGTAGAAGGAACACTCAAAGGCTACGATCAACTGTTAAACCTCGTCCTCGACAACGTCGAAGAATATATTCACGGTAAATCTTTTTTTTAGTTCAGCAATACATGCACATACACATGTTCACATACGCATACACGCACACGCAACAGAACCAGAACCACACACTCGATCATTGGGACTCGTGGTGGTTCGAGGTCCCCTTATCACTATTGTCAGCCCTATGGATGGCTCTGAAGAAATCGCTAATCCTTTCACGGTCCAAGAGTGAAGAAAAAGTTGAGAGAGGGAGAGAGAGAGAATTGTATTTCACATAATCCCAAGAAGGTCAATCGACCCTTGGTCCTCTTAATCGTTAATCCTTTCATGGTCCAAGCGTAAAAAAAAGCTCGACCGTGGTTAGTACCATACATCATCGTGATGTCAAAAAAAGAGAGCGAGAGAATTCTATATCCATATACAGCAACCAGTGTGATATTCGCATGATTGTCGCATGATCCCAAATTTAGGAACAAGAAGCCCATCCTAGCATAGTAACAATACAATCAAAAAAAAACAAAAAGAAAAGCATAGCATAGGGCTGAGCAATTTTTTTTTGCCTTTTGTTCCTCCATCGCCATCGCCATCGCCATCGTCATCGCCATCGCCATGACCAAACACAATTAACAACTACCTATACAATTAAAAAAAAATTCTTTTTTTAGCACCCAAAAACCAACGATGAGAAATACGTTATAGATAAGAATTACAGCCTAAAGCATAACCGAAACAAAAAAAACCTCCCTTTTCTCAAAAACGAAACAAACAAAACAAACAAAACAAACAAGAACGACTTCAATTCGGAGGATCCCCATCCCCATCCCCATTCCCATTCCCGTTATTATTCTTTCGCTTCTGTTTTCGTTTCTGTTTCCGTTTCTGCTTTCCTTTGCCTATACCATCAGCATCAGCATCAGCAACGTTTACACCTCCCACACCCTTCTTTCCGTCCCCCTTGTTCTCTACACCGCCCACCGTCCTCCAATCACCATCACCACCACCACCAGCATCCACGCTCCTATTCACATCCACACTCACACTCTTCTCCACACCACTCACACCCTCACTCATCATATCTTCTCTCTTCCTCCCTTCACCTGTGCGAGCGTGAGTGTCCCTCCCACCATCAATACCAGGGAAACAATCTCCTCTTTCATCATCATCATCATCATCAGGGACCACCGTCCCAGGTAACCTCTCTTCTTCTTTCAATACCATCGGGTTTAATGGCGGCGGTGGTGGTGACGGTGTTGTTGTTGTTATTGTCGTTGTCGTCGACTCCCCCTCCTCCTCACTCCTCACCAACGATGACATTCCCAATCCAACCCTTCCGCTCAATCCACCACCACCATCCTCATGCTCATCCTCTTCACCCAACAACAGCCCACCACCACCACCATCCTTACCCTTCACGCCCTCCTCACAGACTCGACTCAAAGAAGAAGAAGGCTCACACATCTCTCCAAACTGCCTCGACCGCTCCTGATACGGCGTCACCAACAGCAAAGGTGATACGCCACCACTCGATACTCCCGTCGATGATCTCCCACTTCCACCCATCATAGCACCACCACCACTACCACCACCGCCAGTCTGATAAAACACCTGTTGCACCTCTCCTTCTTCACCCACACCACCACCACCACCACCACCACCATATCTCCCACCAGAAACAACCCTCGAATACGTCTGCTGTTGCTGCTGTTGTTGTGGCTGTTGTTGTGGATACTGAGAATAATGATGTCGAGGCCCATACGTCATTCTCGGCGGTCCAAAAGACGACGAAGACGGCGACGGCAACAGTGACAGTGACGGCCTCATCATATACGTTTCCCTCGCCGCCGCCGCCGTCGAAGGCGAAGGTGACGGTATCATCGACGACGACGACGACGACACGACCACGGGCGTATCTTGCAAACAAGACGAATCCTCCCACACCCCCAACAACAAAGGTGAACGTGAACGAAAACTACTCGTCGCCATCGTTGGTGTTGTGGGCCATGGTTGTTGAGATAAAGTAGTACTGCTCTTCTTCTTCTGCTGTCCTCTCGTCGTCGTCGTGGTTGTCGTCGTCGAACGAGAAGACGACGATCGTCTTGACAGTCCACCCCCTCGACTCAACACATCCACATTCGTACCCACATACGTATCGAGTCGAGGTACCCCAGTATTTGTATGACTACTACTACCAGCGACAGTATCGATAGGCGACGATGTTGACGACGACGACGACGGCGAGTCTCCTTCTTTCCATTTGCCTTTGACCAAAGACGGCGACGGCAATGGGGACGGTGACGGCGATGGTGGTAGTATTGTCGTTGTAGTTACGATATTCAGTGTCGGACTAGATAAAAAGGTCAATGAGATCTCTCGTGAATTCCAATCCCACATACACTTGCCCAAGTAACTTCCTCTCACCCAAAGACCGATGTTCTCTCTCCCTCAAAGACAACAGTGACAACGACGCATCCTCCTCCTGCTCCTCCTGCTCTTCAGGCTTATTGACCTCCCCAGTCGCACTCCCAAACGTGGAAGAATAACCACCGCTCCTCCTCGTCCCCAACTCCAAACTCCGATCCAACTGACTCTCATACACAACGCGATCATCAAACGACGCATCTTCAGGAGGCGGAGAAGTCCATTTAGATCGCTTAGGCAACATGTGGGTATGAGAAGCAATATGCGGCGGCGGCGGCAAAGTCTGGATATAAGAAGGCGGTGGCGGTGGTGGCGGTGGCGGTGGGATAAGAGGCGTCGTAGCAGGGGTATCGTTGCTGGTCGATGGAGATGGGGAAGGATGTTCAAGTAATGGCGAAGGAGAGTTGGACCTCGGGGAGTCGATGATGGGAGCACCAGTGTCAGTTCGTCTAGGATCCCGGATGACGAGAGGCACAGATAGAGCAGGGGCTGGCTCAAAAAAGGAGTCTCGTTGGGGAGTGAAGTAGGGTCTGCGAGGGGGCGCAACGAGTAAATCTTCTACTTTCCGTTCTTGGCAGAGATCTGCTAGAGCGATGGTAGCTCTTTCTGGACGGGTAGCAAGGATTCTAGATGCGCGCATGAATTCTCCTCGGATCTACAAAAAGGAGTTGAGAAGAAGACGTGTGCGTGAGGGAAGTGTGTAACGCACGGTGTAGAGGCCGTCTTTGGTGACACATCTAGCGACGTTGTAGTCTGTCTCGAAAGGATCTTCTATGCAAAACCTATTTCTGTCTGTAGGAGGAGCTCTAGAGGAGGAATCTGAGAACTGGGGAGCCTGTGAGATGAGAGTATGGAGGAAATGACAAGACATGCCTCTGTGGAAGAAGCCCAGCCTTTGGAGTCTTTCTTGATGAGTCCGAGTCTGATGCTGGCGACGCCAGTGTTGTAGGGAAAGTCTCTTGAAAAGTAGCGAAAAAAATCGATCAGAAGTTGGGCAACGGAATCAGAGTTTTCGGAATGCCAACGCTGGGCGAGGAGATCGGTGTCATCAAAGAACCTAGGAGGGGGTGGGATGAGTGCGAGAGGGAGGGAGGGAGACTGGAATTGACATGCCAGACGTTGTAGCCGTTAAGGGTGGTTTCGTCGGTGTTGATGGGACGGAGAGGGGGCATTTTCTGGAGATTGGGGAGGACAGGCGGGTTCTTGACATGGATGAGAAAGTAGATGACAAGGAGGACATAGCCGTAGGAGGAAAGAGTGCCTTTATAAGGGGAGTTTATTTTTCTGGGGGAGGAGAGGGTGAGTGGCAAGAGGAGAGCGGGGGTGGCAAGTACCTGCGTTTGCTCCAGATTTTGACTGGAAAGAGGTGAGCGTTGGAGAGAGAGAGCAAGGAGAAACGTACGAAACAAGACAAGGGTTCTTACGCGAGTGGGGTCCATTTTTGCATAGGAATAGAGGAGGCGGGTGTTTTCGATGGCGAGTCTGTTGTCAAAGCCGATGTCACAGGCGATGCCAAAGGGGAGGCCAGGTGCGGGGTCAAGGGAGAGCTTGACGATGGGAATGCGTGCATGGGGGAGGGGCATGACGTGAAAGTTTGTTTCTGGGGGAGGTGAGCAAGGGAGGAGTGGCGGAAAGAAAGACGGACCGCGCTGGAGGAGATCTGCGCACTTTGTGACGAGATCTGAGGGACTCTGCTTGGGAGAGTGGAGGAGACAGCAGAGATCCATATCTGGAGAGGATATAGGTCAAGAGCTGCGAGAGAGAAAAAGGACAGACCCGAGTTGCGGAGAGAAAAGCCATTAGCAGTGGAACCAAAGGCGAGGAGGACGGCGTCTGGCTGGAGAGTGCGGAGAAGACGCTGCAGAAGCAATCGGACGTCGTCTTTAATTGCAAGCTCTGCGTCTGGAGGCAGCAGCTGCACCACAAAATCAAACAGCGCCTGCGAGAGCCTTGCAGCAAATCTGGCCTGGCGTGGCATGGAGAGAGATGCTGTGCCGAGATGCCGAGCCCAGTATCCATGCCGTACCAATGCCGAGATTCTATGCCGCGTTATCATGCCGTGATCGCCGACATGCCGTCTTCCTTCTGCCCTCGATGCCACCACCCCGACAATGCAGAAACATTGTAATCTACGGCCATTGCAAGTACCAGGACAAGGGATGCACCTACCACCACCCAACACTTGCCCCCAATGCTCCTGTCTTTGTCCCACGCACTGCAGCCCCTGCTGACCCCGTCTACGATTACATCGACCCCTGGTACACACAACCCCCTCCCTTTCTCCGCCAGCCTGTCCGTCTTTTTATTTTCAAAACTTGTCCCAGCTCACCCTTTTGCTAGCTCAACTACCTTCTCTACACCCCCTCGCAGCCTGTCTCCTCAGACGCACCCACTCACTTCGTCCCCGCTTCAGACACCTTCCGCCATAACCTCCAAACCCACAGCGAGACCATCCGTGCAACTGCTCCTCCAGGCTCTTCTCTTCCCATAGAGTGCCAGGGCTACCACTCCTTTGTCCCCCTCGAACCTCCCCCAGGCCCCGACCGCCGCAAGCTTGCAAACTGGCACTCTTCCGTCTACAGGGCCATCCGTTCCTCCGACGGCAGGCCCTACGCCCTCAGGCGTGTCGAAAGTGCGTTTTCCCTTTTCTTCTTTCTACCCTCTCTCACCATCAACAGACTATCGTCTCATCCACCAGTCTGCATTCTCCGCAATCGAGTCCTGGACCTCCATTCGCCACCCCTCCATCGTCCCCATCCACGAGGCCTTCACTACCACAGCCTTTAACGACAACTGTGCGCACCTCCCCTCTACTTATAGTTGACTTCTCATCCACAACAGCCCTCGTCGTCTCCTACACTTACTATCCAAATGCAACCACTCTCTACGATCTCCACTTCTCTCATTCCCCCCCTGACCCCGCTTCTCTCATCCCAGAGCGCACCATCTGGTCCTACATCGTCCAGATTGCCTCCGCCATAAAAAAAATTCACGACATCGGTCACCCCGTCCGCATGATCGACCCCACTAAAATCCTCGTCTCTTCCGACAACCGTGTCCGTCTCGGCTCCTGTGCCATCCTCGACCTCCTTCTCTACCCCCACAACGACCCTTCTTCCATCAACCCCATGAGTGCCGCCCTCTCCCACATCAACAACATCGCCCTCATGCAAGAAGACCTCACCATGTTCGGCAGGCTCCTCTTTTGCTTGTCCTGTGCCGGGAACGCCAATGCTTGGACCGCTCCCCACTTTCAGAACAGCCTCGATTCCATCGCGAGATGGTACAATCCACAGCTCAAGAGCGTCTGTCTATGGCTCATTTCAAAGCCCCCGACCGTCAGGCACCCTACTGCCTCTGTCAAACACATCGACCAATTGTTGGACATGATCAGACCCAAGATTATGTCTGAGATGCAAGAATCAATGCTGCGAGTGCTCCTTTTCTTTTCCTCCCTCTCAACCTACCCTCATCTTCTCTCCTTCTAGTGCTATAGATAGACTCCAGGCTGAGCTTTTGAGCGAACTCGAAAATGCAAGACTCGTTAGGTTGTTGTGTAAATTTGGTTTCATCAACGAACGTCCAGAGTGCTTTTTCTTTATCTTTCGTCCTTTTTCCTACGACTCACGCGCCCTTGCTCAGATTTGCTCTTGAACCACGTTGGTCAGAAACAGGAGATAGATATATCATAAAACTATTCCGCGACTATGTCTTTCATCAAGTCGACGAGCATGGGAAACCACTCCTCAACATGTCACATGTCTTGACCTGTCTAAACAAGGTTCGTCCTCCTCTAATGTACCTCGTCTATCCTATTCATTTCCCCCCTAGCTGGACGCTGGTTCAGACGAAAGGATCATGTTGGTTTCCAGAGACGAGACCAGCTGTTTGGTCGTCAGTTACAAGGAAATCAAAGCCTGCATGGAGGGTGCTTTCAAGTACGTCCTGTCCCCTTCTCTTTCTCAAAAAACAGAAAAAAAACTCGAATTCATTGGGTTTAGGGATCTTGCGAGACCGAGTGAGACGACTCAGGTTGATTTTCAACCCGCTCGATGATGTAGTTATACTAGGTTCTTTATTGTATCCTGTAACTGTAAAGTAAATTTAGAATTTCCGATGTGAGAGCCGACTTCCAGAACGGGCTTGTGATGACGCTCACTCGCTGATAAGTAGGCCCCAAATCGATCAGCTTGTCTTATCTTTTTTTTTCTCCTTCTCTCAAATCCAACACGATATGGTTCGTCTTTTTTGGTTCTGCGAATGTGAGTGTGGATCCTCGCTGACTGCCAATGATGCACGCACGATAGGTCAAAGTTGGCATTAACGGGTAAGCCGTCCTTTTTTCTTCTCTTACGTTGGGCAGTACCCCGTGCTCAAGTGGTTTCACACAGTTTTGGTGACTTTTTTTTTCGTTCGTGGTTGTCGTTATCGTGTTGATGATGTTCACAAGGTCGTATCGGCCGCATCGTTCTTCGTAATGCTCTCGAGCTTCAAGACATCGACGTCGTCGCTGTGAACGAGTAAGTTTTCATCCCCATACTCGTACTCGGTGTTTTCTCAGCATTCAATAACCAAAAAAAAACTCAGTCCTTTCATTGATCTCAAATACATGGTCAGCGGTTGTTGTTTTTTTCTTTTCTTTCAGCGGTGGTATATATCCGTCTTAGGTCTACATGTTCAAGTTTGATACCGTTCATGGCCGCTTCTCGGGTACGATTGAAGAACAGGATGGCAAGCTCGTTGTTAATGGCAAGACTATCATGGTTTATGCCGAGCGCGATCCCGCAGCTATCCCTTGGTCCTCTGTCGGAGCCGAGTATATTGTCGAATCTACGGTATTTGTTTTTATTTTGTTTACTGATATGGTTGGATTTATATCACGCATTTAGGGTGTCTTTACTACCACAGAAAAGTATGCGTTGCCGGTGTCGTTTATATGCGTTTCTGATGTGAACCTACCCAGAGCTTCCGCCCACTTGAAGGGAGGTGCCAAGAAAGTCATCATCTCCGCGCCTTCATCTGATGCGCCCATGTACGTCGTCGGTGTCAACCACGACAAGTACAATCCTCAAGATAAAGTTGTCAGTCATGGATTCATCACGCAGGCTGTGAACGCTCTCTCAAAGTTTTTATACATAGATCTCCAATGCGTCTTGTACCACCAACTGTTTGGCTCCCCTTGCCAAGGTTATCGATGACGCATTTGGCATTGAGGAAGGCTTGATGACCACTGTTCATGCGACGACTGCTACTCAGAAGACGGTTGATGGTCCTTCTTCCAAGGACTGGCGTGGTGGTCGTGCTGTCAACAACAACATTATTCCGTCCTCTACGGGTGCTGCCAAGGCCGTTGGAAAGGTCATTCCCCACCTCAACGGCAAGCTCACGTACGCTTTTTCTGATGATTTTGGATATTGTTCACTGACAAAAATATAGTGGCCTGTCCTTCCGTGTTCCGACTCTTGACGTTTCTGTTGTTGATCTTGTTGTTCGTTTGAAGACGCCTGCTAGCTATGACGAGATCAAGGGTGCTGTCAAGGCTGCTGCGGAAGGGCCGATGAAAGGGATAATGGCGTATACGGATGAGGATCTTGTATCGACTGATTTTATTGGGGACCCGCATTCGTCTATTTTTGATGCCAAGGCTGGGATAGCGTTGAGTGGTCAGTTTGTGAAGTTGATTGCGTGGTATGATAATGAGTGGGGGTATTCACGACGTGTTTGTGAGTTGCTTGTTCATGCTGCCAAGGTGGATGGGCAGGTTGGGAATTGAGATGGGGTAAATGAATAGAGTTTTTGTGTTTTTTTTTATGTTTTTTTTGTATGTGTGTATGTGTGTGATGTGTGTGTTATTGTGAAATTTGATTTGATTAGAGTGATTTGCGTTTTTGATTGGGGGATGTTGTTGGAAATTTTGGATTGGAGGGTGTGAGATTGTAGATTTGAAGGAGGACTTTTGTTTTTCTACCCGGTAGGTTAGGAAATTACCACGAGTTGAGCGCTGGAATAAGTGCGCGTTTCTATTGGAAGGGACAGTCGCACTTGCTGTGATGTCGTAATGAGACTGGTGTGGTATTTGTTGGACTAGTATTTCTTTCGGTATGGTACTCACTGATGTGGTGCTTGGATTCCTCTGTTGGACGTGTTGCTTGAAGGCTGTGCTTGATTCGTTCATCCCTCGGTTGTCTGCTTTACTCTGTGACGCCTGAGCTTATATCGTATTGTTCTCCAAGCACGATTGAATTTGCTCAAGTCTTGTCTTGCCCCCTTGGATTATCCATCCACTTCACACTCGTGCTAAAACTTAGCTAAAAATTGGTCAATTAGCTGCTTCATTCTCACATGTTCCCTTTTTTTTTCTTTCTGTTTTTTTGTGTGTATTCAATGGGAGCGCTTTGAACACCAGTATACCATGGACTGTCGAGGTGGACCGCGTAATAAATTGATGAATATAAAATAGCTCTTGTCGTTTATGGTAGAGTCACTGTTTCCTTCCTTCTCCACAAGAAGGTTCTTTGATCAGATCAGACGCATATCTTGAGTTTGGATATTATGAAGCCCGTTTTTTTGTTTTTCACTTTCTTGGTTGAGTGTAGTGTGTATCTAAAAAAAACTCCTTTTTAAACTGGAAAAGAGATTTTTGAGATCCTTGCCGCTTTGTTCTGTCAGGCGCGTTCCCGATGTGAATTGTCCGTTTTGAAGTTTCTGCACTCGGATTTGATGTGTCCCTTTTTTTTTGCAATAGTGGTATGTCAAGTTTTTCTTCTTTTTTGTGTTGCTGTTGTTTTGTTGGACCTGGGTAGGCTTCTTTCCTTTGTGATGTGCTCCATGCGAATTCTCCATGCGGGATTTTTCCTCTGCTAGTATTTGGTGGATGACGAAGTTGGTAGTTAGGGTGTTCTCGTCCTGCATGGAAAGACGCCGCTGGAGAGATGAATATGATTCTGGTAATGAGATGATCATGGCCGTTGCGATCAGTGAATCCTTCAAATCATGTCCGAGATCCCGAAGCCTATACACTTTGTCGCACATGTCATTGAGTTGCTCCTCTAATGGAATCGTATCTACAAAAGTCACCCGGAATATGTCGTGTATTAGCTGAGCCAGGGTGTACTGTTTCTCGTAGCGATTCTCCAGGTGATCCCACACTTCCGACGCTAATTCGTAGTGGTGTACTGCCCTGAGAGGTTCCTTCCCTAGCATGAGTGTGATGTCTGCTTTAGCTAGTAAATTTTTGTTTTGCCACGTCTCGAGCGCAGCGGTGGCACCCGGTTGTTCTTTTGGGTCAGCTGCCTTCTCTGGAGGACATGCATCCGTGCCGGTCACGACGCCCCACAGGCCTCTCAAGCGTAAGAGGGCGGAGATCTTGAAATTCCAGTCGTCGTAGTTGGATCCTGTACTATCCAGTGGAGGAAGGTCATATGTTTGGCTGAATCCAGCATCGTTAAAGTTTATCATGATTTTGGTCATTTGGATTCTCGAGCGATTGGTAAACTTTTATCGTTGTAATGGTTTAGGCTGCAGAGCCCATCAGCAAATAGAAGTTTGATAGATCTGTCAAGGAGAACTCTAGGTAACTGTTGAGTTCAGTAAGAAATGAAATAATATACCTCGGTTCCGAATGCGCAGAACTGAGGTGTCTTTACGTGACAGACCCTGTCCCTGTCTGATGACTAATTAATGAAGAAAATCAATGAAATGAAAATACGGACTGCGATCGAACACCGTATAATAAACGGGCACAGACGAGATTGACAAGAGGAGCAGGTAAAAAATGGTCGTAAATTTAGCACAGCCGCTATAGCTCTCGGCACGTGGTTCAAGTTCAAGTTGTGATAAATTTGGAACGTAGACTCTATACCCTATTCTCTCTTTCTCTCTCGCACACACGCACAACACGCTCGTGCGCATTTTTGCAAGTGTTATTTTTGCCATTTTTTCTCTGTACCTTCTCGTACCCACGTGTCACGTCGCGTCGTTGAAGAAGAAGGATGTGGGCTAGATTTAGTTCAGCGCTTAGGTCGACGTCTTCGAGACATGGTTTGGAGGACTCGTCTCAACAACAGGAACAGGTGCAAGTACAAGAGCAAGAGAAAGGTCAAGAAAAGGCACAAGGACGATCATCCTTAGACTCCTTGACGAGGATGTCGAAACAAGGTCTTGGCCTTCAGACGGGGACGTTTGGTTTCGATATGACGAACAGCGTTGGTTTTCACCGTCATCATCATAATAAAGATGCGGTATCAAACTCGAGTTCGAGACAGGGGTCTATGGATATGGATGTGACGATGATGAACCAAAGTCATACAGAGGTTATGAATATCTTGACTGATATGTCGGATATCAATCATGATTCTTCACAAGATGGCCATGGTGCTGGTGCTAGTGACAACGACAGCGACAATGGATTTTCGCGGAAACCGGAAATGATACTCCCACCATTACCACCGATTCCTTCATCATTTACACAACCAGTTTTTCCCCCTCCGTTTTCACCGCCATCACGCCGTGCGTTGTTTAAACGTGGTAATTATCATGATAAAGACCCAGATTCTGTCCGTGGTTATTCGGGTTCGCTCAAGTTGTTACCGAAGAAGATTAGAGGGAGTTTACCGTTTGGGATTGGTCCACAACAGCCATCTTGTACGTATGTGTATCTATGTGTGCGTAATATACGTATTTTTGATCTAACATTTCTATCGACACCCAATCAGCATCACGATCGTCAATATCAAGTCCAACAGCTGAACATGAACCTCGTCAGTCGCAAGAATCGTTTCGTCCGATTGGGAATAGCGACCAAGTTGAACGACCTCGTCTCGAATCGCCTGCCGCTGCTACTACTGCGGAAAATCAAACCCACGGGTCTGTTCGATCGATTTTACGTGATCCAAAAACCCCTGGAACGGGACAGAATGTACGGTTCTTTCCAAATGACGCCTTCAAAGTGATGAGCAGTCCGGAAGATTCGATGGGAGAGAATTTTTTTTCTCCGTTTTCTCAAGTTGATGGTGATGCATATGATCCTGTGGCGTTTGTGGATCGATTAAATCAATTGGGATCAAGTCACACGAGCACACCCATGTCGAAAGCGTCCTCTCCTGTTCCTGCTCCTAGACCTCGACCAGCTTTGGATGGGATTTTTAGTACGCCTGCAGATTCGGAGGGTGATCTTGATATTTCAATGTCTGGACCTGCGGAACCTCCAAATTTCAATGCGAATGGATCGTTGGATGCGGATCGTCCTACTGCTGGGTTGAATCTTGATATTGACTCCCCTTTGCTTGATGATGATAGTGCTGTCGATTTGGATTTTTTGGTGACAGGTGTCGTCGATTCTGATGAGGGTAAGATGACGTCTACGCCTTTTATTAAGTCTGGTCCAAAGAACGGGAAGAGGCAGGAAAAAGAGAGGAAGGAGGAGGAGAGGAAGAGGAAGAAGGAGCGGGCTGCAACTCCCCCAGATGAAGATGAGACGATATATCATTCCATAGAACGAAAACCTGTGTTTTCGCCTCCTTTACATGAGCGAAGTCAGTCGTTCAGTTTTGGACAGACTGTCTTTCAATCTATGAGCAAGAAAACACCGTCATCTCGAGATGATAAAACGGACTCGGTGGGAAAAGGGTCCGGCAACGCCTCATTTTCTGCACGCGAAGGTAGAAGAAGATCGGGAGGAGGAGGAGGAGGAAGACGTTATCGTGCATCGAGTGATACTGTTTTTCAGCCCATGACACGTGCTTCCTCCCCGACGCTCGACAAAAAACGTGAATTGGCTACACCTGAAATCGATATTCATGACGAATCTTCTGTGAATCTTCAAAGTTACACTAGCGCCACTGAACCTGATCCTTTCAATGCGAATGCGAATACGTATTATACCCCCCAGACGATGATACCTACTACGCCACCTGCGGGTGCACCACGGCACGTGCGCAAGACGTCGAAAGAAGAAAATCTTATTTACTCTCTTCAAGCGTAATTGACGCTGCAGACAGAAATTTGTTCGCAATTCGAGGCGGACCTTCGGGCCAAAGATGAGATGGTTGAACTGTTGGGGAAGAGATTGGCTGATATGGAGAAACAAGAGAATCAGCGAAAGAGTGCATTGAAACAGTGGAAGAACAAGGTACAAGAGCTGGAGAGGGCCGTGAGGATATTAGAAGAAGAGGTGGATACGTCGAGGCAGGAGAGTATGGAGAGGAGTGTGATGGATGAAGCGAGTGGTGAAGCTTTACGGATGCTTCATCGTCAGATTGCAGGTTTGGAGAAAGAGAAGAAGGATTGGGAGGATAGAGAGAAAGTGATAATGACTGAGATTGGGACGTTGGAAGCGTTGATGAAGGAACGTTTGGCAGAGGTTGTGAATTTGAAAGAGATGTTGTGGAAGAAAGATGAGAGTGAGAAAGAGCTTGTTGATAGGTTGAAGGAGGCTAGGGAAGAAATTGATACGCTTGGAAATATGAGTGTGGGAGGCGTTGACGAAGACGAGTTGAGACGGTTGACGGAGGAGAGGGAAGAGAAGGCGCAGGAGGAACGACGGGTGTATCGTGTTGCTGAGATGAATTGGGAGCAGGAAAAGGCAGAATTGGTTGTGAAATTAGAATCAGTGCAAGTTGAGAAGACCCAGGTTGAAGAACAGCTACATTCGTTGAGACAGGAGTTTAAGGTCAAGAACGAGGAGTATGATATCATGAAGAGCGAGCTAGAGGCCCAGTGGAAACATACTGAGGTGGCGTCAGATAAAATGAGAGATTTGCAGCAGGCAAGGAAGCGGCTGGAAGAAGAAATAGCGAGGACTAGGAGGGAGAAGGAAGAGGTGGCGCAGGAACGGGATGAACTTGCACAAAGGTGCGATGAAGTCGAGCAGCGCGCCAATCACCTCGAAAATGATTGGAATGGGAGTGAGAATAAGAAACATGAAATTGAGTGTGAGCTTCACGAAGTCTGGGACGAAAAAGAGGATCTTGAAAAAGAACGTGGAAAGGTGAGGCCCAGCTTTCCTTGAAATCACTCTGTGTTGAGATTGATATATATCGCTATTGTTTTTAGCTCGAAGAAAAGCTCTCTCAAGAACGTGATCGAATTGGAGGTCTCATGAATACGATCAAACAGTGTGAAGATCGTATTAATCAGCTTGAGCGAGAACGCCAGTCCACTTCCGAAACCATCATCAGCCTTGAGAATGGCACCCACCAACGTGATGAGGAGATAGGTCATCATACGGAAAGGATTCGTGCTCAAAAAATTCAAGTTGAGAATCTTCGCGATGAAGTGGGCGACCTGAAGCTCGAGTATGAACACGTTGTCGCTGATCTCAATGAGCACGCTCGTGCGTTGAGCCAGGCTACTGAATCGAAGAGCGATATGAGGCGTCAACTTGAAGATCTGGTTAGTCAGAAGGCTGACATCGATGCTGATTTGAAATCTCATCAAGAGCGTAATGAATGGCTGGAGAGTGAGACGGAGAGGTTGAAAAGACATGTGCATGATATGCAGCAGGAGAGTGCGGACAAGGAGATCAAAATTATCCAGCTCACGAAGCAACATGGTCAAGATAAGGAGGATATTCAGGGCTTGAACATTGCACTTGATGCTAAACAGCAAGAATTGGAACTGGTGCGAGTTTTTGCTTTATTCCCCCTTTTTTTAAGCAAATTCCGATATTGTCTTCTATAGTACAAGCGCAAGGCTGGGGATCAAATCAAGTTCTCGTACGTCTGCGTCGTCATCATCGTCGGCTCTGAAAGGCCTCCACCGTCGCGACTCTTCTATTTTTGACGGTACTCCCGCAGCAGCACGACCACCCTCTCGTGCAACCTCCGTTGTATCCGAATCAGAGTCCAATAAAGGCGAAAAAATTCCAGCGTTATTAGGAAAGAGTAGTCGGGTGAACACGTTCAATAATGGAACATCGGCGACAGGATCCGCCATAAAGATTGGGAAGCGTGAAGGATCTGTAGTAGTCGGATCAAGAAAACGCCTATCACTGACATCGGCTACTCCGACTCCGGCATCCCGACCGGGGATTGTCGCTTCACGCGCTGTCAAATCACCAACCGGGATGGTGGTACCTGTGCGTCGTGCCCCTGGGACTCTGGAAAATCGGGCGAGTGTTATCAGTCCAACACCGAGCATTCCGGAGGAGTCAAGTGACAAAGAAAATGTGACGGGTCCTGAAAGTGACAGGACGATACGACGGAGTATAGTTCCCATCCCTTTGTGAACGGTGGGGTCTTGGCGTCTTTTTTTACCTCTCTCGATATGCATTTTCGGCAACGAGATGAGTTTTCATATGGGACACATCTTTTTTTTTACTTTACTCCCTATACGTACCACTCAGCGTATAAATGGTCTTCTTGTCATTGTATATTATTTGCTCTCTCTCTTCTTTTCCAGCTGTGGGCTTGTCGTAATGACATGACACCCAGCATCATGATAATGATTTTTTTCTTCTTTTTTCTTCTTTCTGATTTATCTTGGTCTGATTTACTGGAAACCATTAGACACAGGTGTATTCAACATTACCGTAAAAATTCAATATTACAGGTGTAATATTATTTCCCTGTATGAAAATATGTTTTTGTTTTAACACCTTTTCCTGGTGAAGTAATTGAAGATAGTTGGATATTGACTTTGTTCTATGCAGGATTGGAAATCTAGTGTTTGATTGTTATTACTGCGGGCTTTGTATCCATCACATTTAAAGTGGTATGTTTGGTGACGACAAAACCTTATTCTAGGCAATACGCTTCCCAAGAGGGTGGTGATTTAGATATATCCAGTTTGCGTTCTTAAGAACAGTAACCAAACAAGTCAAACCTCTCCCGTTCCAATTTTCTTCGAGTCCATGTCAGTGCCTTGTTGAACATGTCTAGGAGACGAGTAAAAGTTGTATCTGTCCCAGTGGCTTAATCGCCACCCTCTTTCACAGTCTACTGGCCCATTCACCATCTTTCAGACAGGCCTTGCGTTGCCAGACGCTAACGCAGCTTAGCATGCACCAGAGTGTGTCTGTGACCCCCTTCTCTTCTTGCCAACACTTGCACTGGTTAGGGTCATGACTCCTTTGAGAAGCCAACAGTGATAGCGTCGTGACAATTGTCTGCGACGATTTCTCGATGTCTCTTTGGGGGCGCAAAGCACCTGACAGGGAGTCAAACACAAATCCTGTTGCCCGCGAGGAGTCCGCCGTTCCATTTTCAGTCAAGCAATCACTGCTCAACACTTCTCCCCTCACCCATCATCCACAATAGTTTCGAGCCAGACCGTCTCCCTGGCCTAACATCGCAGGGATCAGAGGGCACATCCACTCGCAGTCATGATGCTGCTATGCCAAGTTCCGAGTCCGTACAGTGTGTTACTTGAGCTGCAAGAACGCTGTTTAACCAACGGAGATGGTTCCCTTGACTCAGTCTTTCGCGACGCACTCATTGGCCACCTCATCTTTTCTGGTCCCTTACTGTCTCCCTATTTCCTTAAGAGACGTACAGAAGTGACTTGGCAGAAACGTTGAAAAGTCTGGGGTTCTCGCACCTGAGCTGAGTGTCAAATCCCACGCCCATTTTCCACGAGTCAAGGCGATCTCTTGTGGACTCAAGAATACGCTCAAAACTCTCCTCAGGCTTCTTAAATCGACGTATATAGTCTCCTGGTGGTAGTGCTTGCACTTGGATGGGGTGGAGTAGTCTTGTCGAATGATGCAGTTGAAATATAGGTGTCTGTACCAATTTTCATCCGTGTCAGTGGAAAATGATATCAAAACATCTATTGAGTTGAACTTCGAATATTCCTTTGATTTCCTCACCTCAAAGGCCAAGGGGCCAGCGTGTCCTGTATTTGAAAGTATCTAGAGTTGAGGTGAGGGGAATCGGCAAGCAAAATCTGTCAGTGTTGCTCTGCCTTTCGCCCCCTGCTTGTGGTTGAACCATTCGACTGACATTATCTTGACTCTTTCTTTGCACCTTCATATCAGGCTTGGACTGTTGCAACTCATCTTTCCTACATGACTGGATATCTACCAAAGCACGTTGTGACCATTCATTCTAATTACTTTGATACAGGCTTGGCAGCTGTAAGTACAGGAAAATTGGGTGTCCATAGACTCGCTCAAGTGAAAACGTCTTGAGACACGGACTTTGCGGAACTCGTTATGCTTTCTAGTTCACTTATTCATTTGAACACCTTCAAGTACTTTGGCTGAGGACAACACGCACCTTGTTTTCTTACTCCAGCAGGTTTCCTATCTCCTTCTCCTTCTGCTCGAGTTCTCTCAGCCACCCTTTGTCAATGCATTCCGTCCACTTACTAACGAACCTTGAATTAGACAAATCCAGGGTTGTTGAGATTTGGAGAACCCCGATCACCTGTCTGAACGGTGACACACGTAAATGTTCCCTGTGCTCGACTGGGACCCAAAACAATGGCTCATCATCCCGACCCATCATCCATCCATCTGTCATGCCTTGTAGCATATGCTCATATCCATCAGTAGAATTCCGGTGTTCATTTGTGAGGGCTGCTATGTCCCAGACTCTCAAACCAAAATCGCGGGAATAGTATGCCAACGCTGTTCCATCTCGTACAAACGTCATTTTTACTCTTGCTTGACCCAAAATCTGAGTGTACAGATGACCGGTATAGGCGTCAAAGAGACCTATGGTGCTGTTGCCTTTCAACCTAAGAGCAATGAGTCTGTCGCCAGGAGAATGGTCAATCACAAGAGGTGAGAGGGCAATTCCAACCACCTTGGATGTTGTAAGCTTGGAAACAAGTCGACCAGTTTGTGTGTCCCAGACTCGGAAGTAGGAGTCATTGGGAGACCAACATGCCAAGAGTTTCCCGTTGGGTGAGTACTCAGGATAACTGAAGCTCTGAGATGAAAGGTACCAGCAAATATGCCCTTGATCGTCAAAGTGGACAAGATCAAACTGGGCAGTGTCGTGATTCCACGAATAACACGTGGCGGATAAAAGGGGAGAGGTTTGAGGCACGTTGACGACGGTCAAGCCATCGGGCGCCAGGATTGGGCGCGGAATTCCGTTGACGTTGACGTTGAAGTCTAGTGAATAGGTGCATTCGAATCCTGCAGGATCCTGCCGATGCCAAACTCGCAGTAATCTTGGGCCACGACATAAGGCGGCGCAGATAGCCAGGTCATTACATGTTTGGAAGGCGACCTTCCAAAACCAGACTTTTTCCGGCCAGGGATTGAACGAGACGCGCTTCTCCGGGTGCATTATATCCCATATGGTGATGAAAGAGTCCGACAAAAATGCTACCTGTTCTTCATCTGGGGAAAACGCAATCTCCATGCGGCCTCCGTACTCGATATCCGTACGCGCTACGACTTCCCGAGTGGTTGTATCCAGGAATTCAATGTTGTGAGATCTCCGTAATTTTGTAACCACCATCTTTCCAGAAGCAGAGACCGTGATAACTTGTCGGGTAGCTTGTCGCATATCGGTATCATCTTGAGTGTCTCTAGTGTCAGCCCGATTTCCCGTCGAATCCTCTAGATCCACGTTCCACATCCTCACTTTTCCATCATAATAACCAATCAAAAGCCTGTGGCCATCGCGTGATGGACAGATACTTGTTACAAATGAAGCGGCTAGAAGCTTTGCCTCCCAGATCATTTTTGAGCCTGTCACAGAGACGTCCCATATCTCCACTCTAAAATCTCGTATGATAAATAAGTAATTGGTGAGGGGTGAATGAATAACATGTATCGCATAGTCGAATTCATGGCTGAAGGATACCATCTCTTGTGTGTCCAATCTCCAAAGGTAAATATGGCTAGGTTTTTCCTCAAATACGGCCATCAAAGTGTCACTGGTTGGAGAAAAGCGGAGTGATGACAGTTTTCCACGAGGATACGTGAATCGTCGGGGATCCTTACAATCCTCCAAGCTCCATAGCTCAATGACATCCTCATACTTCTTTCCTACGGCCAGAAAACGCCCATCCGGAGAAAATTGGGTGACGGCAACATCATTCACCTCCAACAGGCTGTTGGATATTAGTGCACCGTTGCTGGCATCCCACAACTTGACCAGAAGACGAGTTGAGCGTTTGACTTCAGAGCCGTCCGAGGCACCTTCATCTACCCAGCGTGTGTGTGTGGAGGCAATTCTTCTGTCATGATGAATGAAGGCAAAATCAGAGCCCTCGATTCGCAACTGCTCCTTACCCATCTCAATGTCCCAGACTACTATATCAGAGTCAAATTTGAGTAGAATACGCTTCCCATCAGGACTGAAGCAGGCATTACGTCCAATCCCAAAATATGGCAGCTCATATGGACCTGAAATACAATGCCCTGTCTCGGAGTCGCAGACATATATAGTTTCAAAATGTCGACCAGGCGGTCTTGATATGGAAACAAAAGTGCTTTCATCCGGCGAGAAGGACACATAATACACAAGACCCTTGTGATGCTCTGCAGTGAATACCACCATTGGCCATTGACTAAGTTTCCCTTCAGTGACCACAAGAATCTTGGGAAATCTCGAATGGAACTTTCTGATGACACGAGATTGTTCAGGCGCGAAGGGGAGCGCCGAGATGTACAAATGAGGGGCAGATCGTGAAATTGGAACGATGAATGCAGAGATGAATCGGAGGGCATCATGGATAAATAATATGAGCTCATTATCAAGGCTGAGGGGCTGGCCAGCCAATATCAGATATATCACAAAAAAATAACCCTAGAGACATACCTTCCATGATAAAGCCTTTTTCAGGATCGAAGACACCTCATATGCTTTACCCGATAGGCTCATCGTCTCTATCCAGAATAGTAGCTTCTCATACATCACAAACTTGACCACCTTGATCAACTTCTCGTCACGCGGAATATGAACAAGGTGTTCGGCCCAAAATCGAGACGAATATAAGATGAGAGGAGGGATAGTGGACTTAACAGTGGCCGAAATATCAATATTCTTTATGGTGGAAGAAGCCAAGCTGCACATATTGAAGTGGAGCTCGGATGATACCAAGGTTTTGAAACACAGCACAGCAAGCTGACGCTCGTGATGGCCTCGATTCTGAATAACAGATAGCTCAGGTAGTTGTTGTACAAAAGAAGGCGAGAGAAGATAATCTTCGAACGACTTGTGATGGAAATAAAGGATACCATCAGAGTCAGAGTCAATGACCGACATAAGACCTGTTCGGATCAATCGCATTACATCTGAGTCCCCAATCTTGACTCCGGGAAGCATCACAAGTACATCGTCGCTGAGAGGCTGCTTTGCATAGATCATGGTGCCCATAACAGAGATTATTCCTCGGACCTCTTGCTTCGAAATTTGTCCAAATGATGTCTTGACAACGGTGGTATACAATGAGTACAGATCACCCATTTCCTCTTTGTCATCCCCTCTCTTCCTCGATTTTATGATATTAAATCGTGCTCTAGGATTACCTTCAAGAAAATTGGCGATAGTGGTTGCCCAGATAAATACACCAGCAGCCCCAGGAACCAGATAGTTAACAGTCTCAGCGACCCATGCGAATCTTTTTCCATGTTGTCGAGTCGCGACTTGAGGAATACACGGATGTCATTTGAGACACTGTCTCCCGGCTTGACCTCCTGGCCAGAAGGAATATCATAGATGTTGATAGAGTCGGGGAAGGTGATACGGTCGTCTGGCCGGCTGGTAACAACCAACTTGAACCTCTTCAAATAATCAGCCTCAGCCCAACATTCGAGCATGCGCAGAAGACCCTTGTAATCGTCCTTTCCAGACGAGTCATGCCTCATGCCACCGCACTCGTCCAATGCATCGATTACAATCACCGGAAGTTCCTCATGTGGTACATCATTGAGTGTGGATAATGGCATCTCAATCAGGAATTTGAATCTACCATCAATGTCAAATGGGTCCGGAATCTTATCGCTTTGGACTATATCAAGCATGTTTCGGCGCACAGAGGGGTACAGGTGAGCAAAGCCAAGGGCGACGGCGCGCCAGAGTGCATCTGTAGTGATGGTGGCAGATTGTGTGCGGTCAAACCGGAATGATATCACATGGCGATCCTGTTCCCGTAGTGTCTTGGCCAGACTAGCTGCCAAGGCGGATTTCCCAACACCAGGCGATCCTCTTATCCAAATTACATTGTGGCCATCGACATTCTTGATTTCATTTTCGATATTTCGTAAGATACTGGTGCGGGTGCCTTCCATACATGGTCTGCGCAAAGAGAGCCTATTCTCCCCGAGGGCATTCAGTAGCTCCTTCTTGTCGGCGGCTGTCTTCGCATTTTCTGCCATGATGGTTGATACCAACCACGAATCAGTCAGATTGGACAAAAAATATCAGGCACAAAGACCAGACCTTGCTCTGTTCGGATCTCTATAAGGAGATGCCGGTCAAAATTTTGCACAAATGCATCCAGTTTCTTCTGTAATCCAACTGCTTTGTCCTTTTGAGGGACAACAAGGATATGTTTAGCTATGAACAACAACTAAGTCGCACTCCATCTCACCCAGGTGAATACGCACCCGACCAACTTTCCAGCCACTGCTCAATAAAATCTACTACTTCTACCATCATTTCAGAAAATTCACCGATAATAGAACGCAAATCGTCTGATTTTGGAACTTCCTTGAGCCTGTCCAGCTGACCAGCCACTTTACTCATGCTTTCTGCAAGATCTTGCATTGCTTCCTGAGATTCTTCTTGAGCTTCAAAATGCTACAAAGCCGATCAGTCGTGTCATTTGTGTTGAAAGAGAATCGGACCAACTTTGTATGCAACTTCAATGCAATTGACCACTATCTGAGCTGCAGAATTGAGCTGTTTCAAGTCAGATGACACACACATGCTAGAAAATGATTCATTACCCCACTGATGACCTTCCCAAGCTCAAGAAGCATCCCAGCGCCAGCGTTCGCAGGACCAAGGCGGCTCAAAACTGGTTTGAAGGATTTCAAGTCTTCTGCTGCACTCTTGATCTGGGCGTCTAGAGCACGTAAATTACTACCGTGGGCCTATGATTCCATTTCAGTAGGAGATCTACACGTAAACAGTGGTGTGCATACCTCAACGACGAGCCAAAACTGTAATCTTGAAATCGGATTAGTGAATTCCACCTTAAAATTTGCTAAGGTATCCTGAGTAAATGGGAAATGATAGAGCCAAACATCGGCTCACAATTGGTGTCTTGCTGTGCTTGAGAGGCCAGATGATCCCATAAATCGTCGAATTTTATATCAGCTTGACACAGTAAATCACTCTGTAAGGTGCGCTTGGACCTCAAGATTGTCGGCCGTTTGAAATGCTTGTGTATTTCAATTAATAGGCTGCTTCCTTCTCCAAATATCCTACATCACATGAATATGTAGGATCGCACAGGCTCAAGCTCCACTTACAATCCACTGTGGGTCAGCTTTAAATACTGCTGGATCCTGGTTTTGTTGTCCAGTTTTTGCTCAAGTTTGTGATAGTCCTCTTGAGGACTATCGGCCTTGTCAGAGTACATGACAACGAGCGGCCGTTGAAATTGATCCATGAGCTCTCCAATGAATCCTAGGAGGAAATGTAATGACATCAACAGAGCCGATGGGACAATGTGATACTCACCAAGGACTCGGATGATTCGTACCATAGAAGCTTTTTCCATTGTTTACTTTGGAATACAGTGGATAGGAAGAGATATCGTGAGTGTGGGGCGTATATCAGATAGATGGCTAAGAACAAGACACAAACACTCCTGGCTCGTGGATGTGAACTTGATCCTCTGCATCTAGACATATCAACACACGGTGAGGCTGCAAGTGTGGGAGCAGTTACAAATGCCCCGGCTTGCCTCCGCCGTTTTATTTCAGCTGACATGATCTCCTGTCATAGTTGGTTAACTCGCTGCGCCCGTTATAAAAAGTACTGTTGGATCATCTTCTTTGCAAGGAGACCTCACGCCTTTTGAGTGACTATTTTAACATTCGTGCCAGTCTCCGTGTCAACCGCAAGTGCGAGTTTTGTAGCTGCTAAATTGGCGTGGAAAAGAAGAATAGAATGCATAATGCAATTCATCAAACCTCGCTGGATCACTTCTGTGCCGTGTACTCGATAAAGGCGGCCACATGTAAAGAAAACAATATATCGCATCTCTTCGAAGGTTTACATGCTCCAAGTCTCGTTTATGAGCGTAGGCCGCATTGGCCTCCATAAGGTGAAGGGTATCCTCGAGAGGCTCAACTACACAATGGAGTTGACTGATGCCTATCTTCTCTGTGCAAATTGGATGGTCTCGATCTCAAAGGTCAGTCAGATCATCTACCTCATGCTGGTCATCGTCGTCCGATTCGCTCATAGCACCGTTATCGGCGAAGCCAGATATAGTTAAATTACCGACACCTCTTTGGAGGCCGACAGTCCGCATTGAATAGCTGCGAGTTATTGACGCAAAAAGAATTCTTTCTGTTTCTTGGACAGGGACTCGTCTACGGCGGAGGCCATTTTCTTTGATACCTCAGGTATGAAAGCCTTCTTGAGGAATCAGATGTCAGCTGCAAGGGACAAACAAGTGCTGATATCTGAGGTGGTTAGCGCGGCTAAACGGATTGTGTAAGAAAAAGGAGAAAGGGGTGACAAGGATTGGAACCGACCCAATTTGTCGCTGTAGTCAGTATCGATGCTGCCAACGAGAACATCGGTCATTTAGGAAATACGAGCGTCGACTACGTCTTCGAGCATGGTTGCGATCTTGATGTAGCTGTGTTTCCTGGCGGCATCACGAGAAAATCTGTCAAGAGGACTGAGAGCGACCTGTTTAAACCCTACTGCTATTTCTCTGTTTGGACGGGAAAATATTGGACCTGGAAAGAGGGTAAAAAAATTGGAGGATTGGGGGGCGGGGGTGGAAAAGTTTCATACGGGCGAGACTGGACGAGATAGGGCTTATTTGAGCTGTGTGTTGGAGATTGTGCGATGTAAAGGACTCGTGCAGCTTTTCCCCATTCTGTAAGGGCTGGGGTCGCGTTGTCGAGTGGCGGGGAGAGGGCAACGACGGGGAGAGTGTCGGAGTTGTCGACGAGATCAATAAGGCTCCCACTAGGCGCACAGGCCTGTGCCGCTTAGTCATCCATCAATCATGGGATAAGTCTGGTTATTAGGCTAAATTCAATGCAAAACACATTGAATTCACAAACAAATTTGACTCAAATAACACAACTATGGCCACAGCCTTTCCAGCTGACTACCTCCCTGCTGAGGGTTATTTTGAGTCGCAAGAGACCCTATATGTGTCAATTAATGGACTAAATCAAGAGGCTATGCATTTACAACTCAATATGAGACAAAAATGGCTTCTTAACTGTTTACTATACATGCAATCGAAGCCACCAGCCTCCCAATATACTAGACAATCCCCTAGGTGTAGAAAATGTTATGCAATTGGCCATAAGATGGCTTGGAGGCATGGCCTTTACATTATTATAGGTATTTTGTATTGAATTTGCACTTATCCCATTACTAATGAATGACTAAGCGGCACAGACCTGTGCGCCGAGTGGGAGCCGATCAATAAGGGCGTCGCTGACGTCATTGTTGACGGAGAGTATGAGCCTCGGACGTCGGGAGCAAAATCGTTGGTTGCTGCACAGTGAGCAGATGGGAAGCATGCATGACAAATAACTACAAGTGGCTCGGATGCTTCGGCTTTTCATTGGAAAGCCAGGATGATCATTAAAAACCGAACAAGCTTCATTTTTACTGATTAACTGATTCTGCTATATCTTTACACAATGCAATCTCGAGAGCCATGTACCAAGAGAATGAAATACGTATGCAAGAGAGTTCTAGTATACAGCAGTTATTTTCAAGATAACTGCAACACGTCAACATTTATCTACCACGATTGATGGACGCTCTGGAACGGATTTGTTTTATCACCTCTATCTCCGGATCGAGTGGGTACTTCAGACGGCGCAGACAAATCCGACACGCTTTCGAATGGTGACCTATCATATCTTTCACTACCAGAACCCAAGCTCGAGCCGGAATAAGACACCAACGAACTCGAAGACTCTGTATCCAGTCCGAAGCTAGGACCCCTGTTCCGCCCACTCGTGGTGTAAACCTTTCGCTCAGGTAGCGGCGGAGCAGCTATCGGTGCATTAGAATTCGCTCTCCGGGGTGGTGGCGGCGGTGGCGCTTTTTTCGCTGGCATCTGAGTTCCTGATCCCGCAATCGAATGTGATGGGCTCTGGCCAAGGGATGTATTGCTTGATGAAAGGGAGGACTCTGGTGGCGAATGCGATCGTGACTTTGAGGGTGTGGATGTGTTAAAGGCATATACCATTTGCTTGGGTGTCCAAGGGACTGAGGAGTGGTCATCTGTCACCAGGGTTTCAATACTGTGGGTATCGCCAAGTCCCTGAATGAAAGGACTATGCTCTAATGGCCGCGAGGTTAAGTCTTGATCATCATCTAACTCACTTGAGCCATATCCATCACCCAGAGACTGCACGTCCGAATCGATATTACCCTGCTGTTCTTTGTTAGAGATCAGACCCAAAGTCCTGGATTTATTTGCTTTCGAAGGAAGTGATGGTGAAGGCATATCAATCACCTCAACGTGAGTTGTAGGGAACAATCCACGCAGACCGTTCAATTCACCCATCCACCAGGAATCCAGCACTTCATTTAAGACGACAATATCAGAACCTGCTTGGAAGCTGAGTTCATCCGACGATTTGCCTTCATAGTCTAAACGGGCTCGGACAGTCTTCTTTCCAGGAGTAGCATTTGACTGCTTGGGTGTCTGTGAATTAGCCTTGGACGATGAAAAGTAGGGTGATCGACGACCAATAGACCCAATGCTCATCGACTTTTTCAATGACGGAGTCTGTTCACAATTCCGGAGCTTATTCTCCATGTCTTCATCCAAGGCCGCAAATGTATCTTTGTCCTTCTTCATTCTGTTTGCAACCGATTCAACAGCACTAGAAGCCCAACCTGCAACGCTGCGGCGGCGCGAACGATGCTGATACGAATTCTCCTTTTCGCTTGTCGTAGTGGCATTGCTGTTCGTCCGTTTTCTGGACGAGCGAGAACTTGGACGCGAGGAAGGCTTTGTTTCAGTCCCAGACCCTCCGCGGGACGAGTTTCGCCGATTTGAGGTAGAGTGTATGCTACCATCGTCTCCCGAATAACCGGGCGAACCATCGTCAACAGGAGGTAGCGCATTTTTTGACAAGCGTCGCGAAGATGATTTAGGCCGTCCATTGTGTCTGTAGGTATTGCTTGAAGGACACATTCTGAATATGCAATTTGGTCATCTAGTTGCGAACTTGATCGATGAAGCTTACTCAGGGTTCCAATCTGATCTGACATCTTCCAGCACCTCCAAATACTGCCGAGCGAAATTGATTTCGAGGTCCAGGAAAGACGTGAGTTCGCCTAGGTGAAGAACATCGTCATTTCGGATTACTTCCATGTGTGCACGGATATCCTCTGCTGTCTCATCGCTACAAATCCTATTAGGAGCGTTTGAAAGCGGAATCGACAGACTTACAAACGTTGCTTCGCACTCTCCACCTCTTCCTCAGCGTCTAACTTTTCTCTCTCCTTCTTGCTTTGCTTCAGCTTTTCCGCTTTATAGTACGTACTCTCGTAAGCCGACCTACAAACTTTCAAGCACCGTGTCATTGTGACTACAAATTAAGATCATACCTGCGGGTTTCTAATTTCTTGTTCAAATACTCGTACTCTTTTATCCCATCGTTGAAATGCTGCAAGGATGTGATGAATGTGTCTTTGAAAGTGACAGCATGAGCCTCCTGCAGAGTCGCAATTTTACACTGCGCTCGACCAAATTTGACAAGTGAAGCACCTAACGCATGAAAAGCAATATATCTCGAGATTGCATCAGAACACTTGAACATACCGAAAGCCGAGTTTTCACCAAATTGCTCGCCGTGAAGAATCATGACAAGACCCAGCGCGTCTGAGGGCAGTAGCTTCTCATTATCACCGAGCTCGTCGTGTTGTTTCTTCTTTGACAGTGAGTGATGGTACATTTCAGAGGCACGCTGTATCCTGTGACCACAGAAGAATGGTTGGTTACTCGATGACACCAATTTGGTGTGGAAACTCACTTGAAGAGACCTTCCTTCCGCATTTCAATCTCCACCTCCAGACCCTTCAATTCGTCACTGACGAACATCTTATTTTCTTTCGAGGACATAACCTCCCCAGCCCACTGTGACGTCAGATTGGGACAGGTGTCTCCATAGGGCAGAGTCACGAGAGAAGAGGCTTACCTGTCGAAGTCGACCCAACTGTGGACACGCAGCATGAATGCTCTTGCTATCAGACACAGCGAAACCACATACCTGGCTAGTCATGATTACGGTCCAAAAGCAAGTTCCACACGCGCACAAGGGCTGAGATTTAAAAGAAATAACAAAAGAAATAGCTCGTCTGCTTTTAAGTACAAGATCGAAGTCGTCTCATTAATTTCGACGCAGATTGCCGGCCCACAGCAACCTATAATGGTAACCTGGATCGGGTGTTCACTATACTTTCCGCAGCAGTCACAGATCGAATTCTGATGTAATCGGGCCTCAGAGGTGGACAAACTTCTTCGAGTCTCCAGTAATTTTCAGTGATTTTGGTGCTTTTGAACTTTACAACCATTGCGATACAGGACTCACAGGTTCTTTTGTCTGTTACTAGGTGCTTCAAGCAACAGTTGGCACATCAACATCATTCGTATCATCTCACTGATTCGACACAATAGTCGACTTTCTATCCGTCCAAAAGGGCAACACAAATTTATTATCCAGATCGAAGGCCAATCCGACCAGAGGTGTCATCGTATCTAGAGTAATCAAACCTTTGTATCTTTTCTTATTGTACGATCAAAGGGAAACAAGGACAGTAGACATTACATCATGACAACAGCTAAAATATGACAAGAAACGTGGGGATCACAGACAGCTTTCTTGAATGATAGAACCAGATTGTGCTAGACTTTGACCACTATGAACATCATTTCTAGCATCGTATCCATCAACTCTTGATGAACCAGAATACCTCTCATTGCATTCCTCGCGACGCTAATCGCATTCCTTCCTGTATCGCGACCGCCTGATGAAAAAACATTCGTGTATCAATATAGAACAGTATGGGAAACATCAACACACCTCCTCAACCCACGGGAGCTGGAAGAATTCGCTTCTTCTCAGCTCCTCTTGTCGCACCGTCATACCCTCAGTCGGGCCACTTCCCAGAATGCTCTCTAGATCACGAGATTGTGACTCTAGCCAAGTCTGGATGAACTTGGTCGGATCGTCTGCAAAAGATCGAAGGAATGTCTGCTTCAAATGAGAATTGTGCAAAGATTGTGCGAGTAAAGCAATCTGGTTGACAAGTGAAGAATGAAGCGCAGAAGCACCATCAGTTTCTTTTTTCAGAATGGCGTGGAGAAGTAGATTTTATACCTCTTCATCCAACTTTGTCAATGTAGCTACTGATTCTTTAGACATTTGGACCGAAGTCGCCATACGATTTTTGAGAGTTGTATCTTCCATTTTGATTTCGACATCCCAAGCGGACGGTCGTTCTGAAGGTGGCACAGTAGGATTCAGAAGGTAGTGCAAGACGATTGGTTCGGGGCCTCCCAGATGCCGGTTTACAAGTTCCGGTATCTGTTGAAATGTGATTGTTTCTGCATTGAAAACCTACGCAAAGCATGCGCAAGCTAGAAAAAGGGGAACTGCATGACACACTTACTGACCGCAGCTTCTCGTCAGAGTGAATCATCCTGCGATCTGTCTTGTCCTGTAATCCTTGAAGCTTGATGTAATTCCACAATGTTTGAATGACACCAAGTCGGCTCTCTTCTTTGATTCCTAAAACATGAGCTAAGATCAAATGGAGTCGTTGTAGTGAACAGAAGAAAGGTTGGCGAGCACGCGAAGTAAATTACTCACATAATTCAGGAGAGAGTTTGTATTGCTCCGGAAAGTGATCAAGGAACATGATCAGGCGGAGTTTCGTAGGCGCATCTCCCGTTCTTCGCACCGTAAAACCGTCAAGGCTAGGATTATGCTGACCTGGCGCTCTAGGCCACTAGAATAAGCACGCAGCAAACGGATCATCATTAGACTTAGGCAACTCAAGGATAATTCATCACCGACCTCAACAATATTACTGTCGGGGTACAGCGCGGGATCCCGCTCAATCTCAATTATCATACGTTTTATAAGCGTCGAGAACTTTCGCTGTGGCGTCTTGTCACGGCTTCGTTGGTTTGCAGGCTATATCATGCATTCTTTATCAACTATTTACCTTAAGGAAAGCAGTTCGTGTTTACGCACCTCGAGTAACCGGCCCTCCACCTTGAACGACCATGCGGGGATCCCTTCTCCCGTTTCAATATTCGTCGCCGGTAGATCTGTACCAATTTGCCATGCTTGTCCAGAAGTCGAATGACTAAGGAATATCCGCAATGTGCGCGTTGTCTAAACCAGGCGCATAAACCAAGTAGGACTACACAAAAAAAACAGAAGAGCGCCGAAACCTACAGTGGGTGTTCTTGAAAGGGCGTCTTGTACTTCAACTTTCTTCCTCGTCATAGTCCAGTCCAGCTTCCTTTCCATTTCAAGGAGTGATTGGTACATCTGCGAATCCTGGAGGAATTCGGGGTTTTTAAATATTGCATTAGGTATATTCTTGTCAGTCAGTTTGTGTTTTCTGCGACACAATAAGGATTAAATAAAAAAAAGTAGGGAGCAGTCACGTACCTTGTTGCTTTCTGGCCATCTAGGTGTGACGCTGCCATGTCAATGCAGGTTTGAGCAATCCTCTGATGCGTTTACTCTCGGTCACATCACGTGACTATATCAACAAAAACCATTGAATATGTCCAATGTTTGAATATTACAGCTAATCTTGTGTGAATCATATCGGGCTCCTCCCACATCCTTCGTTAATATTCCTCGGTAATACAATTGTACAATTATGATCATATATAGTATCAATCATAGATACCAATAAATTATTCTAGAAGATATGGAAACTTAACAGTGGCGATGCAGTCGAATACCGTGGTAAATTTGAAAGCTGATTGATTTCGAGACACCAAAGGACAAGATATCACATTATATCACAGTAAGTACATTGGACACAATTTTTGGCATCAGATGACTCCTCATCTACAGGAAATACATTGGATCATGTTATGCGAAATCAGCAGCGCAGCACTCACAATCCACAGTTCGAAGCAGCAATCGGCACTGCCCCAACATTAATCCTCCCAAGTTGATCAGCTTGATTGTCAGTGAGATTGTTCATTGCAGCTTTGGCGACATTGAAGGACCCGTGTCCAATGTCGATACCAAGTATATTGATGCTTTTCTGGGCTCCCTGGCCATTGGTATATGTCACATTCCAGCATGTACCGCAGCTAGTTGAGTTCCAGTCCGTGATAGCCGGAACGGCGCCGATATTGGGGAAGATTTTCAGACTGCCAAAGGTTGTATAGCCGCGAGTGATGAGGCCATTCATACCATCAGAGCAGGCAACGGTGTCCAGGCTGGCACCTGGATTGTCAAAGACTGGATCCCAGCTGAGACTAGTGGCGAATGCAACCCCAGGAAGGGCAATAAGGGCGGCGAAGAACTTCATGACTATGTCCAAAGGGGATTTTCTTCTAGGGGATCTGGTGGGTGAAATTCGATCCTGTCTTTCTCAGGACTATGCAAGCTTTTATAGGCGGAGTCTTCTGGGATCGCGGTTTATTCGGGACAACCAAGTGTGACACCAACCAAGAACTGAGACAGAACAATCGCTACACTATTGTAAGTCGCTTCCTATTTGGCAGAGAACAGTCGGAATCAAACTAACCTTATACTTACAAGCTGCAGTGAAACAACCCTGTTACATAATATCCTTCATGGATGATTAGGTGGATTTTTCGGTTCAAAATTATGCCTTAAGATGGGAATGAAGTCTATTGTAATTCCAGACAGAAAAAACGCACAGTATGCTGACCTAATTCTATGAAGAATCGAGAAGGCTACACTTGGATTGATATACTAAGAAATGGAGAGCAGTACTTCAAACTTGGGTGGAAAGGTAATAAGTATGGGTGCCCAACAGATAGCAATGAATCGGCAGAAGCTCTGATGTCCAGACAGTTCATTCACTTCGGAATCAATACTCAAATGGTCGAGGTCAGTCGATTTAACCCAGCTCAAGTGTCGTATTGTTGCCCCTTTCGGGGACTGTTGAGTTCTTTGTTGGAAGGCGGAGGGTCCAGTGGAAGCTTCTCATAGAAGCCAGGTCACTTCGGTACTTCTCCCGGGTCTCTGTGGTGCGAGTCTCTCTAGAAGAACCATATGAGGCGCTGGATCCGTCTCAGATGGGGGAACTCATGAACTCCAGGTGAAAACTGGACTGTGGTAGCGCACCTGTATAATAATAATCCATAGCAAAAGTTTCAAGTTGCCAACGGGCCTGTTGCACTATCCAGCCATATACCAGAGACAGAGAGGTTTTTGTTTGGTTTTCTGATATCTTTCGCAGAGTGTAACCCAATCTTCCCAATGAAAGGGGGATCCGACCGACTAGTTCAAGAGAGTTTCCAGAACCCATCTCTGCCATTCGGCTATTTATAGTGTAGAAACCTTCCGACAGGAGTACAGTTCAAATTTACAAGGGAGATTTCCACAGGTTTATAAGTTGGTGATATACTGAAAGGTGGCACTAGATCCAGCATTCTACTGTAATTAAGGTATGCATATCTGTCTGGGCGTTGATAAATACTTGACAATTGTTTCCAGATCCTTTCTAGTCACTATGGATTACTCGTTACATGGGAGTCAGTATGATTTGGACAATTTTCTGTGTTCACTTCACAAGTCACTATCCATGAAATTTTATCTTCCCTGACTAATTTATCGGGTTTGAGTTATATCCCACACCCGTTTTAGTACACAAAGTCTTTAAATACGTCATAATCACATTCACAGATATACGTGGATATTTTTCCTTGGATTGGTACATACAAACTCACCTCCATATATCGCATTCCCTTCGTTTGTGTTGTCGTGATTGAGCATACAATTGGATGAAAAATAAATAACTGCTAAGCATACTGCATGTTACAGTCCATACCACCGCAGGGAACTCTACCGGTACAATGTACAAGAGAATCAGAAAAGTAGAGAGTCAGCTATAACTATACCAAATCAAGATGTCCAATGTCTGTATGAGGAACAACGACCAAGACCCCCAAAAAGAAAGAGAGGACAAAGATCTAAAAAGTTTTTACATAATGATGCACGACTTCGTAACAGACTCCGCTTGATTGGGTGCCGCACGCTTCTCGATTTCTTCCAAACATAACTCGAATACCTTGCCTGTGTAAGTTCATCAGCCAAAATCCAGATCCAAAAATGAATCTCACAAACCGACGTTAATGTTTTCCTTCGCGCTCGTCTCAACGAAAGCAGCTTTGTTTTCTTTCGCGAGCTTCTCACCATTGGCGGCATCGACCTGGCGTCTATACATCGATCAATACCATGTACGAAAGAAATTGAATTCAAGAGGGATTTTTATTTATCAGTTTTGGTGGAGAAATTGGATGGGGAAAGCAAGGAAAGGGGTAACCCACCCGGACGGCGCAAGATCACATTTCGACCCTACGATGACGCACGGAATGTCACCCACACCACAGAAGTCGACAATCTTGTCGTATACAATTTGTATCATGTCAAAAGAACTCCGCGACGTGATTGAATATACAAGGACATAGCCATGGATACCAATGGCATATTGTGAGTTGATGGGTGAATATTCATCCTAGATGTATGTAATGAGCAAGCGAAACACTGAAATAAACAACGCACCTGCCCAGCAGTATCAATGATATGGCATTCGTAATCGACACCTTTATATTTCACACTTTTCGCGAAAGTAGACTCGATCGTAGGGTAGTAGGCATCTACAAAATGATTCTGCACAAAGGCAGCTTAGTAGAATAATGAGCGCCTCAAAGGAAAATACACGCCTCAATGAACTGTTTCACCAGCGAGGACTTGCCTAGTGACCGTACATATTATAAGTTCACGCAAAGATCACGATCACACGAGTAAATCAGCCACGGAGGAGCCAATGCAAGTAATGAAAAGCCAAGGATGTAAAGAGCACGGTAAATCAGCACAGGGAGAGAAAGTCACGGAAGAGAGAGGGCGCGAACCGACGGAGCGTGATCCAAGCACAGCAATTTTTCTCCTCTTCAAATTTGGGCAGGTTGAATTTGTTGTCGGCATAACTCGTAATGATTTTCACCGAGAAGAGACGGCGCCCTGCTGTCTTAACTTGTCACGTGATTGATTGAGACTGGGAGCTACTCCATATTCAGATTTTAAAGATGTCAGCATCTTTCCGCAAGATCGACATCGATCAATATGACGAGGAGGTCTTGGCCGACGAGGACCTCTACGAAGCAGACTCCAGAGATCCTGGCCAGGTATTGGAGGAAGCACGACAAAGACAGGCAGCTGTGAGAAATGCATTGGCAAGGTGTGTATGAATTTAGAGCATGTATCACGCTTGATTCTCACCGTAAATTGTTAGGAACAGCACCGCTGAAGCACTGGAGATCATCCTCCAAAATGCACCTTATGGACCCAACGTAGACGAAGCTAAAGTATGTGCCAATGAAAATCATACGACTTGGTTTTGCTCATTTACTATCAAGCAAATCACCTTGACTACCCTCCTAACCATCCTCAATTCCACCAAGGCGGCCGAAATTACACCGGCGATCAAGTCACTATCGCCAGATACTCAAGACACACTGATGAAGTATATTTACAAGGGCATGGCCATGCCCGGCTGGGGCGATATCAGTGGAAGTGTCCTGCTGGGATGGCATGAGAAGGTCCGTCTGCATCTGTTCCGCTACCATCATCCTCTGCTCACGATGTATTCTAGCTGACTGAAGTCACTGGTGTCGGCAGCATTGTACGTGCGATGACAGATCGCAAGGTTGTGTAGTACTCTTCGGGAAGCAGTATTGTAGGATAAATAATAATTAAAGTTATGAGGGAAAAAATATAAGACCATCATTTGGCACAGACAAGAACAAAGATCATCTGGTTTTCCAAGGGCTGACTCCTCCATCCAAGGGTAGGGGTTACAAGGTTCACCGTAGGATGTACTCCCAGGGGTAGCTATTAGTCTTAACTCTATCCTTACCTGGGGTTAAGGGTAGAGCGTACTAAGGATAAGGTCAAAGTAGAGTATACCCCTAGGTTTACTGAGGGCAAGGATAAGGTTAGCCATTAGTTTACCTTTGACTCTACCTGTACCACCATGGTTCTTCACAAATTATGTTGGGACTTGGCACTATCTACATGCCCCTGTCTCTTTATGCATTTTCACTAGGAGGGTCATTCTTCAATAAGTAGAAATTTCTTCATTCTGAAATTTTCTTCCAAATTTTATGCCAATCAGGGTACATACATGATGATAGAAGTTCAATCCATGAGAAAGCATCCTACTCAATTTTAGAATGTCTGCCACTTTTGAACAACTTTGGTTCATTAGAAACTGCCAAATGCTTTACAAAATATATTACTGGGTCAGCAACAGACAAACACAGTTGTGCTCAACTCTTTTCAACACTTCATTAGATGCCCACATAAGATATCTACACCTAAATCTGATCACCACGGCTCCGTGCTTCTGCGAGACTCAACTGAATGGCTATTTCCAGGTCATCGTCCGCTTCGGGACCGGAGCTCGTTAGATGAGACGACACAGTTGGGACCCGTCTCTGTGACACCGGGAATGATACAACTGACGTAGTACTGTGAGAACCCTGCAATGAGGTGACACGATCCTTTCCCCAGGCCGACGACCGAGAAGTAGTAATATCGAGCTGTGGAGGGGATCTAGAACCCAGCGCAGGGTTGTCGATGGGACTACGGCTCAGGCTAATGGGGGGGAAATGAATCTCATCGCTGGGATTGAGCAAGGGTACTGGAGAAAAATCTAATAACTGTGCATCATCACTTTCATGCGAACTGGAGGAAGACCCAGATGTAGATGTGGGATCGCTTTCTGAACGTTGATCTTTAATGGACGGTGCGTCGTCGATATCCCAGCCGAAAACGCCTTCTTCAGCCTCAAGAGGGTCTTGATGAATCGAAGGTACCAAGGGAGGAGAGTCGTGAGACATACTAGCTTCTCCTCCGGAGTTTGGATTATTGTCCTCCCGGCTAAGCATGATGACATATTCCAGAGCCTCCTGTTCGGTGAGACCAAGTAGATTAAGACTTTCCTGATGTTCTCTGGCTGTCCCATGTTCATGGACTGATTTCTTTTCCTGCTGCTGCTCCAGTAGATGACGTGAGTCAGCGATATTCTGCTTCAATTCGACTGCATCTAATGGAGTCATCAGCTGGATTGTCCGAGGAAGCAGCAACAAAGAATTCACCCAACCATTTCCCTCCGGCATTTTTCTTCTTTCTGACATTGCTACCCAGATGGAGTCGGTGTTGACCTTTCACACTACTGATACCCTTGCCAATCGGCCCTGCTTTCCAAGCAAGAACTGCATTGCCCACATTCACAATCAAAACATCGCGATCGGGACTGACGAGGATCTGGCGCACTCGACCATCGTCGTTGGGATCAATAGGGGGCAGGTATCTACGTCCCCGAATTCGTGGTATTGGATTGGGGAAACTCCGTAATTCATGGAAGCTGAGGCCGTCAAAGACAAAAGTTTCTCCTCGGGCGCTACCAGTGATGAGAGTAGTTCCGTCCCAGTGAATAGCTGTCACAGCAGAACCGTCGACATGGGCCTCAAAACGGTGGACAGGGAGGACAGTTGTTTCCGTATTTGAGTCCTTTCCCTGCCAGTCATAAACACTAATGCATCCCATACGATCGCCGACAAGTACAATGCTGTACTGATCAGCTCGAGTGGCAAAAAATGGGCGAACACAGGAAACAGCGCCAAATCTCTCATCACCGAATGCTTCTGTGCGAGGAGAGGAAACGCAATTACTGCCAACATCGAGGAAAATCTTACGGAAATGAACATCGCCTTCATAAGCGACAAGCACGGCGGACTGCCCTGACGAAGCATTATTATCAAGGCAGAGGCAGGTGACAGACCATTCTTCACGGGGAACCGTGTAATCCACTGGACACGGAATGACTAATGAATGAACCTCTTCTAGCACATCCCTTTCCCTAGGCGATTTCGGATTTGAATTCACCTGTTCGAAGCCATTGAAGATGATGATGCTTCCGCTTTGTGTGCAGCCCGCAATAATGCCTTTGTTGAACACAGCTGTGGTAACCTTGATCACAGGATCTATGATAAGATTATGATTTCGTTGCTGTTCTGAAGACCAGAGGCATTGCATTCGGCGTGTATCCCATAGTTTGACGCGTCCATCAGCACCACCTGTGACTGCAAGATCAATGCCATCCCAAGCAGCATCCAGTACAGGTCCCTCGTGTTCATCGTCAATGAGGCACCTGGTCAACTCGAAGTTGATACCCCTTCGTGACGGATCTATAGCCTTGTTTGCCACAGCGATAGCGACTTGGCCATTACGGATGCCCCAGAGCACCTTTGCAGTTCCACCCTCCGACATCAGTAGACAAGTAGAGACATTTGGAGCGAATTCAACGTTGGGATTACCAAGACCTATTCCAAGGCGTGGTCCAGTGGGATTGAGGTATCCTGAGAGGATTCTGCCGGTAAGGGGAAGCGAACGTGAGACAATCCCATAGAATGTGGAAGCACATAATAATGCTGATTGAGCTGGCATGAGATGCATCGAGGAGACTGTTGAGTGGACAGGAACATGGCGTATAGTTGCATTGCGGGAAAATGCCCATTTTCTACCGGAAACAGATGTAAAAAAAATCGTGCCGTATATGAGTTGGACTATTTCACAGAATGGTGGTAATCTACCCACTTGCAGAGATTAAAGCGAGTTATAAACTCTTGTCTCCACGTCTTAGCCTCGCGCCGGAGGAGTAATCGTCTATGAGACTCGTATAATTCATTCTCGAAATTAATTCCTAGGAATTGTTGCACGAAAGCGTGGTACCATGTACCGTCATCTTTTACGTGCTCGTAGAAATGTTTATTAACCAAGGAAAGGGTTTGAAGAGAGTGAGGATCAAGGTAGGAGGTAATCCGTGAAAGGACTTCCTGAGGGATAGTAAGGAGGTCAAGTTGGGTGCCATATTGGGATTTGGTGCTGGGGTTAGATTGCGCAACGGGTTTCTCTGAGATTCTCTGGGAAACTTTGCTGGGGCTACTGAGCATAAAACTGGAGAGGTTATAAGTGTACGGTGTGCTACGCAGACTCAGAGCGATGTGCACTGGCTGCGAGATGGTTCTGTTCAAAATGCGTTTGTGTTTGGTTCTGCTTCTTATCAACATCTTATTGATGACATCACTAATCGATTGACCGATATAGTATGTTTTTTGGAGGATGCACTGTAAGATGTACTGTAGTCAACAAATCATCTATACCCTTCATTTCTTATTATATCTCACTGTCCCTCAGTTCATATCATCCGCAGAAATTCACCTTTCAAGCACACACCTTGATCATGGTAGTAGCCCAGAATGAATGGGATCGGAGTTTCTGCTTATTGAGCCACGGTGTTCAAGATGCCTGGCTGCGTATACTAACTCGGTAATGATACCATTTTCACAGCCCCTTGTTCTCACTTCCAGTCACCCTCAAGCCTTTCCTGAATGCTTCAGATCACCCCACAACCGTGACAAATATCAAGCCCATTTACGCAATAAGGACATGAAAGCTATCCCCACCGAACCTCGAAGGTGAACCACTGTGTGGTTCCACTGGAAGGTCTATAAATGAACACGAGGGTGGCAGGTAAGGTAATCAGTCGGCTACCACCATCAATCCGCCTTCATGACAACGCAGCAGATCCTCATAGCCGATCTCACTAGGTGTCTAGATCGTGAAACTCTGAGCATAATTATATGCTTGCGGGGAAATGCATAGTCTCCGATCCTAGTAAAGCGTTACATCGAACTTTCGAGAAGGACGTAGTAGTATCTTCTCAATGCCTAGGCCACAGAATGCGTTTCATTCATCATCTGTATCTACAGCCTGAAATTGCCAAGTTATAATCCATGTCACTAGTCTTCATGCGGAATTGTACGCTACCTCTGCGTACCGTTCTTATTCAGTATCACCTTGAAAACTTGGCTTTGGCTGATTTTGTAGGGGTGCCAAAACCCTACCCCACAAAACACACATCAGCATGCCGGCGCCCGTGATTTTTGGTCGTTCTACCGACCTCAAAACGTGTGGCATCAAAACGATAGATGCAGCGTGTTTTTCATATCCTACTCCATCAAACACGAGATTTACATCCAGTCCATATTTCCGTTTCGTTTTGGTCAGAGTCACACATTTTATCATTGGAATCTCACTGAATAGAGTTCTGGTAGTATCAATTAGGGTGATAATCCAGTATTGCACGCGGGACAGCCATCCTCCTATAGGATAATTATCTCGCAGCCCCAACGCTACACCCTTTCTCGTCCCATGAATACCCATTTTAATCGAATGACTAATTTCCTCATGTCGCCGCACAACCTCAACGAGGCGCTGAGGCTTAAACAAAAGGGTTTTGAGGGGTTCAACGATATAAAGCCTGTCTTCTCAACCCTATCTGGATTCGTCCCCAGCTTCACCTTGTCCCCACTAAAATAATAACCACTTCATCTTTCGCTATCGTCAACTTTCACACTGAACAATGCTCAGCGCATTTAAGATCAAAGCTTTTGATCTCCAACACGTCTACGAGGAGTGGCAGGACGGCCCCTGCTTCAATGGCAACCCAAAAGATATTTCAGTAGAGGAATGGCTGGATAAAATCAAGGAAGGATGTATAAAGTACGGCGTTCCAGAGGAATACTGGTATAAAGTAGCGCAACATTTCATGGGCCCTGAAGCGAGAAAAAGGTCAGTTGAGCTCTTGTTCCAAACAAACGGCAACCTGACAGCGCCTCATAGACTAGATGAGCTCAAACAAGTAATCTCTCGAATCTACGGCGGAAAGTACCGGTGGACCTGGAAGAAGTTCCGTATTGCCGTTGTCAGCGTGGGCTGTATGTTTCGTTCCGCTCTTGGTATTACCTCCGAGGCACTAACCCAACCTTGAAAGGGGAAATTGACAAAGACGAAAAGAAGGCAATCAACGTCTCAACCAAATCCTTTTGTCGGTGGTTCACATGCGGGAAAAGTGGGTCCGACGCCAACCTGACGGAAGAACCTGAGCAGGAGCCGGTTGAAAAAGAACACTTGCGCTTTTCCTGGAGGAAGTCAAACAGACGAAGCTCAATTCTCGAATCATCACATCCCGAGGTTGCTAAGAGCAACAGTCAGCCAGCCCCACGCCCCTCAGCCAGACGCTCGGCTACAATGCAACCAGAGACAACCCAGCGTCCAGGTTCAGTAAAGTTACATTCCGAAAGTGCCGTCACCTGCAGAACCAACCCATCGCCTTCAACTCGATCACAGACTACTCCAGTGATCGAGATCGTTAGTCCTGAAGTACATTCAAGTGAAGGTATACCCTTTCAATCATCAAAACACCCAGCACTTATTCAAACGTTCATAGTAAATGCAATTCAAGCACCTGCTTGGATTCTGAATGCCATCAATGCGCTTGATTGTCTTACTAGCGAGCATCCTCGAGCCATGAGCGTATTGAGCGCTATTCTCATCACTTTCGGTTCATTACCTGCAATTCCTGCCATAAGCGCAGGCGCAGGTGGGGCTGTTCTTGCTTCGGGAGCCGTACAAGCTGTCAGCGCGATCGCAGTCGGATTTGGGCAAGCACTCAGTATAAGCGTCAAGAACCAAAGCCAGAACCAAGGAAACTCGAACGTCATCGCACATCAGAAGTAAACGGGTTGAAACGTGTAGATTCTGAGTCATATTTATTCTTCATGAATTATGGAGTGGTCCTTTTTACCTGAGCTTGGATTAAGGTTGAAAATGTATTCTCTGGCAAAAGAGAACTCTTCTGAACATAAATTGTCTTCTAGATTGAAACATGTACAGTACCTGAGTCTTCTAAAGATCTGCTCTTCTCACGGAGCTTAGGTGAAACCCAGCATTTTTCCGATTCGGTATGTACATAGTTTGACTCATGCCATGGTTCCCCATTCAAGAAAATTCGGCCTTGCTTCAAATATTGCATATCGACGGGTATTTGCGCTTCCTCACAGACAGTTCGAAAGGGTAACGGAACGGGCGCACGAATAGCAAGAGTAAAAAATTTATCTGGGTCGCTAAATTTGATGTATCGCTAAAAAAAAAGGACATCAAATCGATGAAAAGTACGGCGCAAGAATCATCCATACTCTGAGTGAAATCTCTGATGAATGCAAGAAGGTCTTGTTCCTTGCGGCCACGATTGTTTCAACAGCTTTGATTTCTTCAATTGGCAGTCCTTTTGAGTGAAAATGATCACCAACGACAGGTGCTTATCCGACTTTCAATGACGTAGTATGCTGGTTTCAAGAACCCTTACCATTGAGGCATTCCGCTAAATGAACCCGTAGTTGATGATCATCGCCAGTAAGGAGCTTCAGTCGTAATAACGTCAGGGGAACTGTAGGCTAAACAAGATTCAGCTCGGCCAGAATGACAGAATGGGACCAAAATAGACATACTGAAGACCCAAGTACCTCCCACTCGGTTCTTGACTCCTTTCCATCAGGGTTGAGATGGACGCGACCACCAAGCGATGAAAGTCCTGTGTTTATAATGCCAGAAGTTTCTCTGAACTTTTCTCGTCCACCGTATACCAGTGCGAGATATGTTTTCGGGATGTAACCCTGAGCAAACTTGTCTGAAAGTTTCTGGGACCACGTTTTCGTAGTTGCAAGTAGGAGTGCACCAGTAGTATCCTAGAGCCAGATGTATCAGCTCAACAGGCTGGAAGCGGAAAATATAAGGTGAACCTTATCCAACCAATGAACTGCAAATGGAGGATGACGCATGGTAAGCTTGTACTCAAGACCTTATCGGATGAACGTTCGAAATCAGGCGCAGAAGGCATCCATGAAATCACCCACCCTTACAAAGAACATTATACCTTTCGTACTAAATGGACATAAATGCCTGACATCCTCCGTAAGAGCAATTGACCTACCTTCGCTGAAGTGCTGTACGACATTCGACATGCCATATCAGGGGGCTTGTCAACGAGAAAAAAAGCTCTATCATAGTACAGAAGACAATAATCAGCCATGAGGGCTGCTTGTTTGATACGTCTCGGCTTGACCGGCAAAGGTAGCTTCATACTTGTCAGAAGGTATGAGTGTTAAAAAAATAATGATATGTGTATTCGGTAAAATCTAATTAAATATTGTCCTAATTTTATTTCTTAAGTCAAAAAATTTGTTAAATTAAAAATTATATAGCCCAGAAAAGCTGCCACAGTCACTCGCAAGGTAGATTAAGGTGTTGTCATCTCACATATTTTTCTTTTTCAGTATGCATGTTCCGAAACAAGGAGACTAAGAAGTTCAAACATGCAGAGGATCTACACTGTGAGAAGTCAGTGTACTAATCGGTTGACAAGCCATCAACAGTCCCTCCGCGACAAGAATCATACATGCGGAAAATGGACTGCAGGCACAGCAAGCACAATAGCACAAAAAAAGAAGAGTAATCAGCACTCAACATAGACACAAGGACTTGATATATAACAGCCCATTGAAAAATGCCATCGGAAACTTCCTCTCCATCGCATCCAAACCCCATGGTACAGACTCGCTGCGTTTTTACACTACAGCTTGCTTGTTGTGGGATATAGATGCACAAAGTATGTTGTGCATTTGTGAATAATCTGTTAATTTATCCAGAGCTTTCCTTACTCATAATTCAAGTGTAGGGGTTGTTTGCCTGATTGTCGCATTAGTGAACCCATGTGAGCTCCCACAATACATGGCTTGGTCTATCTATACCTGGTTGTTGAGGTAGCCATATCTATATCTTCATTTCGAAGAGACTCCAGGGCACTGGAATGGCTATGAAATAGTCCTGGGATAACTTTCCAACATCTAAACGATTAATCGAACTTATGTTATATGCATCAATTTTTAAGACTTCAATCACATCACTCTGGATTGCCAGGAAGATGTAAAAAAGCATCTTTCATTACATGGGTGCAGCCATTTTATGATTATGAGACAAACGAGATAGATACCAAGCCCTAGTACTAACTCCAACACTCCTCTATCAGTCGACCCTCGCGCACCATCGTCACCACGTATTTTTTCGCATCTTCTTCCGAATACCCACCCTCAACCTCTGCGGCTTTCGCAAGGGCCGCTTTGATACCGGCAGGCATCTTATTTGAGGACCTGTCCAAATTGAAGTATCAACAAACAATGCCGGCGATAAGCAGGATGCGACGATATACCCCGAGATGTAAACCCATGCCTTTTCATCTGTCAGCAACTTCCATATTCTGAAGAGGTCCTTCTCAATCAAATCTTGAACGTATGTCCGCTTGGCACCTTCGGGTCCATCTCGGGAATGTGCCACACGATAAACCAAGCCTCGTTCTTCGGCGTATGTTCTCCATTCTTGTGAGTAGTGCTCGTCTTTCGCAGCAGATCGACATCCAAAATACAGGGTATTTGCTAAGAGGTATCAGCCAGAAAAAAATTATCCATGAGAAGAATGGAGCTTACACTGGGATCCGAGGCCCAGCCGTTCTTCGATAATCGCCCGCATAGGCGCCACACCGGTACCAGGTCCAACACAAATGATCGGCGTATTGATCGAAGAGGGCAGGTTTATCAAACCCCTCTGAATCTCAATATTTAGCTTAGCTCCTACATGAGATGTATATCAACCTGCACTGCAAAAATTACAAGGTCTGCTGAACCTGGTTTTAGTGTTGACAAGTAGCTTGTGCAAACACCCTTCCGTGGAACCTTGAGTCTTGTCCGGTATTTGACGATCGCGACGCAAAGATGTATCTGTCGTGGATGTTCCTGGAGAACAAATTTATGATGAACTCATAGGGTTCAAGCCAAGCTCACTTTGACTGAGCTTGCAATAGAGAACTGGCGAGGCCTCATGAAAGGAAACACGTCGAAGACATAATCTCTGGGTATTGAGACATGACGAAATTCAGTCATAATCTCCCTTATTGTCCGCTTCACGCGGTAACAATAATCATATAATTCATCCTGAGCATATTAAGGACGGAGTCAATAAGAGAGAGCAATCGACTTACAGCCCCTTCTTTAGACAGAAATTCTCCTAATCTCTCCTTTTCCAAGTCATCAGAAGTGAAATTTTCAAGATACTGAAAAAATGTTCGTCTCGGAACAGCATTAAAATCAAGGTAATAAGTCAAAAGCGTCCTGAGTGTAAAGGTATCCAGAAGTGAGGTTGGAAGACTTTGATCTGCGGTGCATGATTCAACGAGAAAGAGGATGCGGGTGATTATTGGACGGACCTTCAAGTTTCTCTCTGACTGACAGGGGTTCATCTGCCATTTTGTCCCAACCGATTGAGACAAGGAACTCTTGAACCTCATTTGGATCTGCGAAAGGATGGATGACAGCAATATCTCCAGGAAGATAGCTACTTTGAAATAAGCTGCGTCCAGACAAGTGAAGGAGAGAGCATACACAATATCTTGTTGGGACTCTAATTCAATATGACGAACGTCTTGGTTCCAGTCTTGCGCCGTGATTCTATCATTCTTGTTCAGAGTCACAGATAGAGAACCCGATGGACACAAAAGGGATAAGTCTACTTCTCCTTCGAGTGAATTCAAGATGACTCGTGGCGGTGGAAGTCTTGAGGTCGACCCAATGGGTATGGTGCCAGGAATAGGGAATAACCTTAGTATTGCCTCCAAAAGAATATCTATCCAGGGTTCAAATGCTCCATCTAGTCTATACAAACGATGACCAAAACCCCTCTTAATGATAACGGATTAAAAAGCTCACCCCAGAGGATGCTGTTCGTCACCTTCCCCATGTTCACAGATTTCAGTCGCGCCAAGAGTCTTCAGTCGTTTGGACAAAAGTTTAGCAGGCCAACAAAACTTCTCATAGGACGTGTCGCCAAGCCCAAAAACAGCAAACGACAGATCCTCGAAAGAATCCGTGGGTAACCGGGAAGAGAGCAACCTGTTCCATAAAGGAGTCATGGAACGCGGCTCAATGCCAGAGCCAGTAGTTGACACAATAAAAATAACGATCTCCTCCATGATGAGATTTTCCTGCCATTAAAGAGACGGCTTCAGACAAGATATGCATTTCATTAACCTACACACCAGCGAATAACAATCGACACTCGTGATTCGACTACGAAATTGAAGTCTTCTTGCCGCTCTGGCCACCCTGTCAGCAATATCTTGCGCATTTCCTGTTTCTGTTGCATAGAGAATGAGAAGTTGTCGTTCCAGTTCATCGTGTGAGGAAGTGGAATCAAATGTGGACATGATTATTAGAATCAAGAACAAGTATTTATTTGTTTATCCCTTATGTGGCAACGGTTCGCTATGAGTTGGGCACCTATGAACCTTCAGAAATTTGGTCTCCTCAAGTACTTCTAATCATGCCAGTTCTTTGCACCAGATACGGCCTCACCATTTACCTGTTCAAACAACCCTTCAACCGGTCCCTCTCACGCACCCAATAACAAAGCGGACCTATACCTAACGTCCTCGTCTATTGTTGCCAAAAACATTCACACTTCCGCTGTGTCGCCCAAATGATAGGACACAGATTCATTTTCACGATAACGACCATTAGATCACTCATTATCAACCTTGTTATAACCGTATGTCCAGTTTAGAACCTATCGTTCATGTATCCCAGTAACCACTCAGGCTTTCAGTCAAAGACCAAGAGATATCGGCTCTGCTGGAAGTAGAAAAGGCAGAGGACGTATTATGTGCGCAACAAGTGCTTCAGATGCAGCAACTTCCAAAGGAAAGGCAAACCATCGCATCTTCACCAATTGGCTTTATCTAGCAACAGGGTTTTTTTGAAAAAGCTCAGTCTTCAAAATGCACCAGGGGATCATAGTTTGTTCTATTCTAACTTGGTGGATCATGTTTCAATCACAGTTCTCCGGCGATGGATGTCTGCGGTTTGCGTCATTTGCAGAGTCAGTCAATCAGCTACTATACAACCTGCCGGCGTCCCCCAAGTTTGCAACACTCAGAGGCTGGAGTTCTGTCCAAGAGGGCTTTCCTATGCCTTGCCTTCGTTCAGAATCAACTAGAGGTCTGTCACTGTGAACGCTTCATGATGTCTTTCGCAGATTCCAATCCGAAAACTCTGCTCCTTCCTCATTTAATGGTGACAACTGGACGATGCCGACTGAACTTGCAGCTGCACACATTTGTGATCGCATGGGAGAGTCTTTCAAAAGCGAACACGAGCATGTAGCAGCTTTTGATTCCTGTGTAGTTGACCTTTTGAAGCTTTGTGATCTAATTTTAGCCTTCATCTGGCAAGGCTAACCTTGAAGACAAAGTAGTTATAGCTCTTTGTGAGGATAAGTAGGAACCTGGATATGAAGGGGCCGGTGTATATATGGGAATCGCTCGGGGCTACGACCTCCTGGTGAGAGTGCTCAGCCTGAGACAACAGCCATCAACATTCTTAGCCACGGAGTACCATGCTTCTTTATTTGTGTTTAGGTATGCATTGTCATCTACTGATCTTTGCATTCACTTTTCTTGCCTAAGACCCATGTTGTTCATACGTAGTGGATTCTACGACGGCCGCAAACCCGTTGTCGAGCCACTTTCCAACCCAGTTTTCATGCCTCGTGATCACACTAACACTCGCCTTGTAGAGGTAGTGAGGGGTATATCATCTTTGAGACCGTAAGTTGCCTCATGAGATCAGATCTCTGAGTGTGTTGATTACAGGCTAGTATCCGAGCCATTCGGAATCAGGTTTACACATTCTACTCTTCGCATACATAGAACCCGCATCAAAGCAGGACACATTGAGCTTTGGTCAGCAGCAAGTTGCATGAAGGACCGGATTGACTTTACAGTAGTCCTCGGATATTCTTTTTGTGTTGTTGCTTTTGATAATTGACGTTCCCTGCGTTCCTGCAACAAAGGCTGCTGGCTCACTTCATTTTCAATCATATTTGCTGCATGCCTGAGATCCAGGCCCGGGCCCAGGGGTTGTACATCCTCGTCCTGTGGTGTGGCAAGGCCTGATCTACTCGACGAATTCTCTGTCTCTCCTGATCCACATCGTTGGATGAGGCGTTCATCAAAGGTAGCACTTGGTGTTAGCAACATATTAAGAGGGATGCTTGGGGAGTAGAATGGTTGAAGCTATCGGTGTAGGTGCCCTTTAAGACGCCGTTGTGTTTCAGCCTGTCCTTGTCCTTGGTTTGTTAAAAATAGATTTTCAGTCATTGAACGTCGCCTTTACAAGTGGTCGTGGCAACAACAGGCCCACTACGGAGTCTAAAGGTATAATTCAGAGATGACTGTATCTATTGCTTCTAGATGATTCGCAATCAACAACTGAAGGTGTGACATCAGCTAAAGTCTTGCCTCATTCACGAAGTTAGTTCCCTATGCGAAGTATCTTTAGCAGTTCGATGCTAAAAAAATAAGTGGCGTACGATGTCAATGTTCTTCACCAGCTCAGGGAGGGCAGCTTTGATGAGCTTTTTCTCGGCATCAGTAGTTTGGCCAAGAGAGTGAATCTTCACAACACCCTCTGGCTAACCAGGGATGAAAGTAAGGTCCAGACGAAATTAAACAAAAATTGAACATACACCAAACTCAACGTTGGAGGAGAAGTAGGCCAACTCCTGGTCAAGATCCTTTTTGAGAAGGGAAGCACCACTTGGGTCAGCTTCCAGGCTGACATAACTAGGTGCGACAATGCCCTGTTCTCCCTTCAAAGCTCGCAAAATCTTTTTAGCAAATTCTGCGCCAGCGTAAGCCATGGACAGGGTTGCAGAGCCAGCACCGTCTTTGGCCTTAACGACTTCATCACCACCAAATTGAATGCGGTTCACGAGTTTGTCATAGTCCTCCCCAGAGAAATTAGGGGGCAATGCATGAGAAGATTGAGAAAGTAGTGGGACAATCTAATGTAGTAAATTTCAACCGAGACGAGCAGAACAACTTTGATTTGAGGCTTACTGTAACACCACTGTGTCCACCGACAACAGGGACAACTACTTCCGAGGACAAAGCAGGATTGCCGATCTTTTCGGCCACAAAGGTTGATGCACGAACAACATCAAGAGTAGTGACGCCGAAGAGGCTTTGGGGTTTATGTGTCAATAGAGGCAAGGAGATGAAGTAGAAAGACAAAATACCGTTTGGGATCGAAGACATTATGTTTCTTGAAAACCTCGGCCACAATTGGAACAGTAGAGTTGACAGGGTTGGAAATAACAAGGACGAAAGCTTTGGGAGCAGTGACAGCAATTCCTGTTGCAAGGTCCCGGACAATTCCCGCATTGATCTAATCAGAAGGAGCGCGATTAGTTTTTTTTGGAGAACACCACACTACTGCAGACCTTGAATAAATCGTCTCTTCAGTTTACATATTTTCAGTGGTTGTGTGGCACAAAATAAAAATAAGATGCTACCTAGTCATCTGTGTGGTCACCATTCTTCAGCGTCTGTCCTTAAACTGACATACAGAAAATCACGTACACCAGGCTTGCGGGGAACTCCAGCAGGTATGACGATGATGTCAGCACCTTTCAATGTCTTGGAGAGCCCATCATCGGGAGGTAGATAGCCTTCCACCTTAGCCGGTGTAGCAATGTGAGAAAGATCAGCGGCAACGCCAGGAGTGTTGACGATATCGTATAGACTAAGCTAGATTATTACCCCTGTTAATATAACGCGGTAGCTTGAAAAGCGATTGTCACAACATACTTCGTCTACCAAAGGGTTGTTCTTCAAAAGTAGGGCCAGAGGTTGACCAATACCACCTGGGCAATTTCATGGGGTACATATCACTGATCGGACATCACATCCACATACCGGCGGCACCTAGAACGACGGCTTTAACCATGGCAGACAAATACAAGGAGATAAAGGTTTGAAGGGAAACAGATGGTGACGATTGAAATTCGGCTGGGTACACGATAACGCCCACGTGATGACAATCTATTGCCATCATTTTTACTGGAATACTGTATTTGGCTAGACCATATTAGGTACATCGAACTTTGTCGATGTCCGAATAAACAGTGCACTCAGGAAACGATTCTAGAGAGACCATGATGGTTGGAGTCCGTTTGGAATCAAGAGACCAGATGATACAGAGATAAAAGAGGATACAAATTGACGAAAGTGCAGGGAGCGCTTCGACTCCGTCATAATAGGATATGTGAGGGCACAATTTAATTATAGGAGGAGAAGATTGCAACACAGACAGGCAGATATTCTTTTGCACTAACAGAAAGGAACAATGTAAAACGTGAAATTATTAGATACACAGACTTTGGATGTAATAGACGAGCCTTCAGGAGTCCTGGAATGTGACGTTAAAATTCTCATGGATGGACTGGACTCATTATCGAACAGAAAAAATTATTTAGGCAATCTTTTTTTTCTCAATAAAGGAGTGTAGAGCTACCCGCACATTCGCTCGCCCCGATATATTCTCTACTTTCGGTATAGTCGTTTCCTTACTAGGATGTTTCAGGTATGTACTAGATATCCCACCCAGTCGGGTGTCAATAAAATAAGTTTGATAGATTGCTATGAATCACCTCAGGTCTGAAACAGTAAATACAGTTAAAAAAGTCATCCTGTGAATACTTTTGTAGTTTAAGCCGCAGAAAGGTACTCATCTATTTTTTGGTCTTATCCCGCGGATCATTTTCTCGATGATAGGCGTTTGAGAATCATTGATATAGCAACTCCCGATCTTTGAATTAACGGCTGGCGAGAACGTCAAGCGAAATTGCACCATGTCAAAATAAGATGAATGATAAGAATGCAAGCCTTTATCGTATTTGACACCTAGTAAGACACATCTTGATGATCCGTTTCTAGCTGAAGCCGCCGTAGTCTAACAAAACAGCGAAAGGAATTAACTATCATTGTGGCGCTTCAAAAGCCCATGCATAGGCTTATACTTGACCCGTTTTTGAGAGACACTATTCAGAAGTGTCTTGTGAAAATCAATCTTGGAATCAGAATGGAAGCCCATTTCAGGTTCTTAACCGCCGCCTTCTCCCAGTAAGGGTTGATATCTTGAGTGAATGATATTTTTCGTTAGATACTTGGCGGTATTGACTCGAAACATTTTCCTTAATCAAACGAACACCGCTCACCGAAAGATGAGTAGCTATTCGCGAGAAGCTCAAACTTCCCTGTTGAGGTACCGTCATGACAGTGGTTCACTCGACAATTTTTGAAGTCTTGGCAGGGAAGAATGATACTAGCTTTTGGTATCTCAAGTATGTCCTTCCCTCCACCCCTGCTTCGGAGCATCAAAAAATTGGGAGAAGGACAATCCATCTCTTTCTCTTCAAAAAAAAGATAAAGCCCCGTTACTTAATATATAGTTGTGTGAGATATTTTTATATTCTCCAGCTCCATGTTGAGAGAAGAGGCACCGCGGAAGGAGAGATTTTTTCATGTGTCACGTTTGAAACAAAATCGGTTCAAGGTACTACTTATGTAAGCAGGTACTATAAGTGCTTGTAGTGTTTGCTTTCTGTGGTAACAATCAAATCAAATCCGAATTAACATCATGAGCTGGCATCCAAGCGGAGCTGTCCACTTTCAAATGCGAGTGGTATATGACCATTGAAACTGTGCTATTACATTGAAAGCGATAAATAGCATGTAAATTAATTTGTGAAGTTGCGCTGAGGGTTATAAGCTAAGGAGGGTATTGAAGAGCAGATGGTTGGTGAATGGATAAATAAGGTAGAAGTGACTGTTGGTGATACAAGCATTGGGGGTTACTGCAAGGAAAGAAATGATTTGTCCGCATTATGCAGCAAATAAAGTAGGCGCAGGGATGCAGTGGCTAGAAACCGCCGAGGCAGCCATCGTCACGGAGGGTAAGACTTGAAAATGAGTTGTTGAGGGAGAATTTACGGGATGATTTTGACGGTGACAGGACGACGTGCTGTCCGAAGTGGTGGTCGTCCAGGAGATAAGTGCGGCCACCACGCTCTGGTAGAGCACAGAGGTTTGGTGCGACGACGATGGGGGAGCGATCATAGGCCGCAGAGGAGTGGACAAGAAATGTACTTGTCAGGGTAGCAAAGTGGACAGCATGTTTCTCAGCAGACGAAGAGGCAGAAGAGGGACGCTTGAGAATGGGTCTGGGATGCATTTGCTGCCGCAAAATCCATTTCCATCCCCGTTAAAAAGCACTCTGCCAAGATCTCCCGGTATCTCCGGCCTTCCTCCGTCCCTGCCCACCTCCTTTCGGTCCCCTCTGATCCGAGCCATGTGCATCTACTCTTGACCCACGTATCTCAATCCGGCTCTAGCACCAATTTCTCAACCGTTCAAACAGGCTCTGGAAAAGTAACGGCATCGTTCAAGACTCTGACAACTAAAATGACCGGTGACACCGATCCTATGTTACACTCCCGACAGAGCTCCGTTGAAATCGATTCTCTGACTTACGCACATACACCATCCTCTGCGAGTTGAATTTTGCTGAAACCGTGAGCATATTGCACCAGCAAGTGCCTCTTTTCAAACGCCAGGTCATCAATACATCAACGGCGAAACTGGGGTGATAGAATTCAAGATTTCTACTAGTAACATAAATTGTTCCATTCATATCGGCGGTGCCCCCTTTTCTACGATCTTGTTCGATCCGACGATATCATGTAATAGTCGTTCATGACGACCCGAAGTATATTTGATGCCAAGCGTGATGCATACTGCAAAAAATACAACATCATTAATATTTTGTATCAAAATCGACACCCGGACCGGTGCACAGCAGCTATTCCACCTAAATGACTGGCCGTAGTGGCATATCGCTTGACCGGGTTTCGATCACAGATTACAGACTCCGAGGTACTATGAAGGTCTAGACTTGAATCGCCTCCCCATTGGAAGTCGAAGTGATTATAGCACAGATAGCGTGCATGCATTTTCAAGAGTTAATAACATTTGAGAATCCCTTGCGTAAAGTTCTCCTATTGTGCCATAACCGAGAGCATCTCAATCGACTGTCGTTTTCAAGTGATTCTCGGAATCTTTTCACATTGATCGTTGTGTATGTACCAGAACCTCTCGATGACGTGTATACGAGATGCCAGTCATTGCCAAGTGGAAACCAACATTGGTGCACTCCCTGATTGTGCTTATCTCGTCGACCTCAAAAAGAAAAACGTACCATCATCTATCATCATTACTTGGCACGTCCAAAGTGTAAACTACCAATTAGCAGGAACCAAAAAGACCAAGGACAGCTTCTGCCATTTGCTTGGTATTAAATAAGTCTATATGGCACCTTCTTCCGACCATGTGAAGAAGAAGAAACATTGCCCAGCCTTTTCTCAGGGAACCAATTAAGCGATAAGTTTGTGCATCTCGACCGAAGTCCCTATCTCGAAATAAATCCCTCATGGTAGTACGTGTTATAAATGGATAATATCATGCTATAGATAGGAGGAAGCGATGTCAAGAAATCTTTCGAACAACGAGTGGGGACTAAACAGACATCAAATTTGAGCTAGCGTTAGCCTCAGAGATGAATTTTTTTCTGGTTTCTTTTTGGCAACCCTCTCAAAGTGAACAATACTCACGTGCAAGCAAGGATCTACAAGCAGAGCATAGGCTTGGCACATTCAGATATGCTCAGAGGGTACCCATGAGCCACCGGTGGCTGCAAACACGTTCACATATAGTTATACAACTTCCCCTTACGAGCGACCTTCATAGTTGAAGACGAAGCTGAAGACCTTTCGCAGGAAAGTGGAGCTCCTCTGCCAGTACCATGGATTTGGCGGAATAAACTCCTGATACTATGACTTCGCTACATACCGAGGGGTCATACTTATATCCTCATGCCAAGTCCTACTTGGCAATCAGTACAAAACATTGTACTGCTCCATTTTGAATCTATTGATTAGCTCTACGTCTGATATATTGCAAGGAACACTTGCTCACTAACGCTGTGACCAAATTTTATGATCAACGACTACTCCATGAATCGCAGCCTCGCAGAGTTATGACGTCCCTTGCAGTAAGGGGTCACAAAACATCTCGAAAGGACATAACGTTCATAACTCGCGAGAAAGACTAGTGGTTGAACCAGATAGATGGATGGGTTAATGCATGAGAGGGAGAGCTCTGACTCGATTCCATGGATGACTTATCGTCTCGTATTTGGAATCCATAGACGACTTCAGAACACAGGATCACCTTCCTCTGTGACAGAACAAAACTCTGTTTTTCAAAGGAGCATTCGTTCGAAGAGCGTTTTACGCGGAATGGACGGACAGGTTTTGATTAATTGATTCGAACAAGCCCCAAAACAAGGTTGATTGAAGTATTGCTAGACAACCGTTCGATTTCATAGTATATATCATAGAATACGTTCAGAGCCAAAGTGTGCGACCAGAAACAAAGCAGTAGACAGTTCTGAATTTGGCTACGCTTCACACAGCGCGAGAAGTTGATGCCTTTGTCATCGAAACTGATAAAAGAGGCTCGCCTCGTCATTGCTTTGCTGTACAATGAAGTAGTGTTATCCAAGATCTGCGAGCTTGACAATCTACTTTATCTCTCAAGCTGGCAGTACCGCAACGTCGGGCTGGTTCACACAGCTGGGTGAGATACGATGTTCAGCAAATCAGCTCATCAAGGCACTGGAGTTTTACTCTCAACAAGCATTGTAACGTAAGTAAACCCTCTGCAACCACTTAAGCTCATATGGTGAACTTCAGCCTGTAGTGTTTCTATTGACACGCTCCTTTTGTAGGGTTGGTTTGCATAGTCAGTTCGACGATTTACCGAGCTCCCCTCGAGTTCTGGAAGTAAATGCAATGAAAATAGACACAACATTTACGATTTTCACCCGCCCTATACTTCGACACTCGGCCGTCCGTAACTGAAGAAATTCATGGACAGATTGACCCTGTATGGTATCGAATATCTGATCGTACCAGTCATATTGCTTGCTGCCGCCATATACCTGTCCTAGTCATAGGCGGTTGCCTAGATAATTAAATTGTTATACCATGTTTCCGAAATCATTGCAGATGCTTGGATCCTTGGCTTACACGAAAGGAAAAATAGTTTGAAATTTGGCTAGTTTATGAGTTTGTTTGAATAGAGGCATAGTAGCGCTTATTGACTAGTTCATCACTCGCCCTCGGAATCATCCGCACGTCCTGGCCTTTCATCCAACACGAACCCCTTATCTTCTCTCCTGAGATTCAAAAACTCATCAGTCAACCAAAACCGTGTAATACTGAGGTATATGCTTTGTCTGTCGTCCTTTCCTAATGGAACGTTTGGGTCCAGTCTGAAATCGTACCATGCGTTCAGGGCAAGTGCTGCCATAGCACATCCAGTCAGTACTCCAGTCATAGGGTTGAGCCATGCAAGAAATCCAAGGAATGTCAAGAAGATGACTACGTGCTCGAATGCGCGGTCTACCCAGTGCGCAAAACGATGAATTCCAGAAAGAGGCTCGAGATATCCAGTGTGGAATGTTATTGTGTCTAGTTTGTCTGGGCAAAGAACGATGCTGCCTCCGACAGCAATGCACCAAGGGAGGAAGAAGGAAACACGGAGAATCGCTTTGCACACCTCATTCCTGGTCCATTTCTTGTTGAAGAGAGTGTCGATACCTTTACAAGTGTGGTCAATATTACCTTGTTCCGGATTATTGAAATCAGCAGTCCCCTGAGTATGTTATTAGTTGTTGAAAACTCAAGAGATCTCGCAACGGACCCTGCTGTGCTGCTCTTTGATTTCAATGGATATATGCCTATTTGGCAGAGTATATAGACCCTGCTAGTCCTGGCTCAGCAACAACATGTCATTCTGAGTATCTTCCAACTCACTCTAGCCTGCTTATGCACAACTTCCGGGGTCTCGAATTCCGGCGATTGTGAGAGGCTCGACAAGAAACCCAACGATACCACACGCATCATAGCAGGCTACATTAAGCTTTGGTCAGCAGCAAGTCGCATCAAGGACCGGATTGACTTTACAGTAGTCCTCGGATATTCTTTTTGTGTTGTTGCTTTTGATAATTGACGTTCCCTGCGTTCCTGCAACAAAGGCTGCTGGCTCACTTCATTTTCAATCATATTTGCTGCATGCTTGAGATCCAGGCCCGGGCCCAGGGGTTGTACATCCTCGTCCTGTGGTGTGGCAAGGCCTGATCTACTCGACGAATTCTCTGTCTCTCCTGATCCACATCGTTGGATGAGGCGTTCATCAAAGGTAGCACTTGGTGTTAGCAACATATTAAGAGGGATGCTTGGGGAGTAGAATGGTTGAAGCTATCGGTGTAGGTGCCCTTTAAGACGCCGTTGTGTTTCAGCCTGTCCTTGTCCTTGGTTTGTTAAAAATAGATTTTCAGTCATTGAACGTCGCCTTTACAAGTGGTCGTGGCAACAACAGGCCCACTACGGAGTCTAAAGGTATAATTCAGAGACGATTGTGTTTCTGAATGACGGATTATGCGACATTAGAGTCCATTAGAGTCCATTAGAGTCCATTAGAATTTTGCCTCCCTGTACCGAGTACCTCTACCAGTCCAATTCTATATGAGCCCACTACATGGCAAGCTACCTTTTCCCGAAGTCCGACAAGTCTATCACCATGATCAATGCGAGGTCATACTCATAACTAAACTCCAAACCACCCATCAGCCCGACCTTGCTTTGCATGTGCTAAATGACCTCTGGATATGGACAAGATGAGCTTTAAGATGAATGGGTGAGTATTTCCACTGCTCAAGGCTTCAGTAATGGAATAGAACTTGGGCAGAAGTTCATTTCAGGATGTGTCGATTATATACATTTTCGTCATGACTGAGAGCACAGATAACCTCCCAGTATGATAGGAATGCTCCCGCCGCCGATATATTGGTCTACATCCAACGAATTGGAACAACATCCAATGTCCGAATACTTCAGGCCAGGCTTTAGGCCTCTTCGGACGAGTTATTTTCATCAGTGGCATCCTCGTGGAGATTGGATTCGGGTCCGTGGTAATGTTTGTGGCCGGACACAGCATACCACACGCTATCAATTCCAATCCGTAAGAATCGGTAGTATACTCCACAAAACAAGCAAACGCGAGACTCACAATGCAAGAATCACAACGCTACTAGCCATTACCTAGATTCAGTTAAGCAAAGATGTCGACCAACAACTGATATTTCTCCGCGAAGGTCACGTACCGATGCATAATTCATGTTCTCCTTTGTGACTGGGAGTACAGTGGGTAGCGAGAAAATTATGCATATAAAGAGAGTCCACAAGATACACATCCAGTTACACAAATTGCCCAAGAACCCGTTTCCTAGATAGAAAGGACCTGGTTTGAAATTGACTTCTGGATGATTGTGGTAAATTCTTCGAAGGAAAATGGGTATGATATAGCTGGTATCCAGTGCCATGGCTGTTAGCGAGAAAATTGCATTCGCAGCAATCGGGCTGGCGAGGTCCAAAAGACCGGGAAGGATACCCATGCAAGTTGAAAGCCACACAGCACGTAAGGGTGTGCCAGTTGTATTGCTGTTCTTACCGAAGAAGCCACGGTCAGGAAGACCTAAGATATTTTGAACTGGTAGATTCATAAGTCGCGATCGCAAACACGTACCATGGTCGCGACTGAAAGCATAGACAGTTCTAGAAGTCGCCTGAAGTGCCGTCTGTACGACAAAGAAGGCTGTCATACAAACAGGAACCTTCCAGGAGGCTCAGCAGTCTAGTTCTCACAGGCGATAAGATGTGCCACCTACCCACAGAATTAGAGCACCAGTCTTGCCTATTCGATCCACCATGACCTAACCCTGCTAAGTCATATCGGTATTTGATTTCTCAGAGCATACCTGGAGGAAAGCAGAACCAGAGGGCCCTGGTAGATTCTCCCTTCCGGTCAAATTCAGTAAGTCTACTCACTGAAATAGATGTATAGCTATTTACTCACAGGGGACCAGAACACAGAATCATCACAATACTTAGCAACCATCCAACGAGGCCAGTGCCGATGACTGTTATTCGAGTCGACAAAAGTGCTAACATTGGTATGCCAATACCTACCTGCAATAAAAATGGCTGATGGTGCAGCATAGGCAGCTCTATGCACCTCTTCGCTATGGATGACATGCATTCACGATCAATTACAAGGAGTCTACTGAGAACGTACGAAATGTGAGCGGTGGCATCATAATCCTGGCGTGATTGCGGTCAGTCATGCCATTCAAATTTGGATGCCGAACTTCTCACAGTCATCTAAGGCATGCGTATCAATGGAATGTCATCAGCTTCAGGAAGTTCGACCACCCACCGTCCATTGAACACTAAGGAGACCAAGTAGAAACGCAATTCCCGTATTCCACCCGCCAGTCTGGTTGACAATGCCTTCGGAACCAAAGACATAGCTCGCAGGGTGCATTTCTGTTCGGGGTGTCATTGCCAATAGTACAATAATGATAACTTGGTAAAATCTTCAATCATATGTAGGATTACAACAAGTGATATTTACTCACGGAACGTTGTCCCCAAATTCACAAAGACAAAACTGGTAGTCATCTTCGCAAGGTGACGTGTGGCCAGAGAATTCTTAAGGAAGCTGCAAGATCAGAGCGATAGAAGCGGGTTAAAAATATATTGGGTGACGCACCAGGATGCCATGAAACACCATCAAACCAACGAACAGACCAACAACTTTATTCTGGGTTTGATTGAAATTTCAGTACACGTCATGACCAATACCACGGGATCTATCTCACTGAAGTTACTTGTAATTCAGGTCCCTATTTGACGATTGAACCATGAACAAGACTTGACCTGATGACATGGCTCACCTGTCCAATACTAACTGCAGCCCAGATCATATTCGATAGCCCAAACTCCGTAGAGGAGACGCCGGCAATCTGGCCTACTCAAATGCATTAGGCTCCAACTCTAAACATAGATTATCCGCTCACCAAGGATGTTTAGCCATCCAACCAGCCATCCAATCTACACGTGCATTTGAGATATGTACATTTATGCTTTCAAGATAGATAAAAGTACCTTTGCGCGGTGCTTTCTCGGGGTCAGCTGCGCAGATGCGGTATATCTGGAAGTCAGAATGGAAATTCCGATTCAGCAGGAGCGCCATTGGCAAAAATAGGATAGATGGTTACTAACAGACCACCGCAAGTCGGATAAGCGCTAACAATTTCTGCGATACTTGTTCCCAGTGTCAAGCACATACAGGCACCGAGGATCCAACACCACACGACCTAGACAATGTCCATGACCTCTTCTAGTTTCAATTTTGCATACGCACAGTTGCCGGTCCTCCCAGTAGCAAAGGAGTGTTAAACGTCGTTGCAATACTCGAACAAAGCCCCTGTGATACTTGATGAGTTTATTGGAATTTACGATGGAGGGTACTCGCCATTATACTGAATGCAAAACTGATCTACATCAATCAATCAATGACTGCTCGATAAACCGACTCTCAAAAAAAAACGCACTGTAGCCAGATTCGAAAATTCCCGCTTGAATGAGGGTTTATATCCCAGTGCGACAAGTTCCTGGTCCTCATTATATGACAGTTCTGTCATTATATCATTGCCATTATCGACATTTTCAAGACTGCTGTTCTTCTGCATGACGGGTAATAGCGATGTTAGCTATATGATAACGGTATCTTATTGATGAGAATTTAGCCTTTGCGACAGGGAGCACTAGTAGGTAACTTTGGTTGTCCAAAGGAAAAAGCTAGGTATGAAAAGGTGTGGAGCTTCAGGAGTCTGATTATAGAGTGGGTTAAAAGGACAGGAGTCAAGGATTACACTGGTTCATGGAAGAATTATAAAAACGATAAGGTGTGGAAAATTGAGAAAATTAAGAGCAATCACTTTTTCAGAAGCACGTGATGGTTCTGTACTTTTTTTTGGAGCGAGCATTTTGTAGTGCAACAAGATATGAAGGGTCCTCAATAGAAATGCTATAGCAGCATTGAATTCATAATCCCTGCTTTCATTACTATGACTATCACTCTAGCAGGGCTAGTTCTAGTGAAGGGGGTATCTTAAGGGGTAACTTCGCATAAATAATCGGATCACATTGTTTTCACATTGTCAAGATGACATGTCTAAATAGAAAATTGGGGCCTCGAAGTCGCATGACACAAAAAACATAGATAGGTTCAGTAATTTACTATGCCTCATTCACCACAGCAAGTCCTGTAGCTTTTCCCCTGGCTGCTGCTTCCAACTCAGTGAATGACCCGCTTTTCAAGCACATGTTCCTAAAGGTGCTATCTTCCTTCTGAATGAGATCCCATGGGCTACCAATCTCGATGATCTGTGGCATTGGAAGCAATCAGCGGTAATGAAGTCAATAAAGAAAGGGCACAAACCTGGCCGTGATCTAATACAATAAGCCGATCATAGTCGATCACGGTCCTCAGACGGTGCGCAACTAGTCCTAAAATTAGCTTCCTCCCCCAAAACGAAACCACTCATGCTCACCTGTGAGCAACAGACTGTCAGTAAACTCTTCCCGAATAGTCTGCTGGATCTTTGCATCAGTAGCAAAGTCAATACTACTTGTAGCCTCATCCAAGATAATTATCGAGGCCCGTCGCAATAAAGCACGTGCCATAGCAATCAACTGTCTTTGCCCTTGAGAAAAATTCACACCACCAGCAGAGACTTGGGTCTCCAATGTGATTTTGGTTTTGTCACCATCGACCTCCGTCGGTGTGCTCGGGGTAGTGAGCATGGAACCTGCATTGTCTGTGTCGAGATTAGAGGTAGAGATGAACTCTTGGTGAATGGATGGAGTACGGGAATCGTTCGGGCTCGCGAGCGTAGATTGATCTCGAGAAGTAGAACCGGGTAGTCTGCCAATCATTTGAACGCGCTGTAGAACGTCGAGACACTCCGCATCGGTGTGTTCATCTGTATCCGGGGTTATGTATGATTCATCTGGAGTAATTAGTGGGGCAGGACTCACTAAAGGGATCAAGGTTGTCCCGAAGAGTTCCAGAGAATAGAGTGGCATCCTAGGAAATGTCTTATAAACGGGACACTACAAAAAAATCAATACATACTTGGGGAATGAAGGTCTGATATCACTTAGAGATCAGTACTCAATGCCTTACTAAAAACCATTAGACTCACAATGCGCGAACGCAAGTCATGGGACTCCAATTGTCGTGATGTCAATGCCATCAATGATAATCCGCCCTTCCGTAGGATCAACCTGTAACCCAGTTAACATTATGCTCACATCTTTGAGAAGAAAGCAACCAACGAAGCGCAAAATACTCATGGCGAGTGTCGACTTTCCACTACCAGTACGGCCTAACAAACCAACACGCTCTCCCGGCCCCAAGCTAAAAGACACATCGTGCAAGACCGAGGGCAATTCAGGGGCATATTTGACAGTGAGATTTTCAACAGAGATCAAGGATGGGCCGTTGCTACTAGAAGGCCAATAGGCAGGGGCCCGGTTGGATTCGATTATTGCTGGTGGTTCTTGAGGTAAATCAAGACTGGACACACGATTAGGACTGAAAAGTTTGAGCAAGAGATCGTCTCACTATTCCACGACACGTTCAACGGAACTATCTGCTATTAGTCTCTGTCATAGCTTAGACGAGAGGAAACACATACTTGAGATCCAACTCGAGTGCTGCAAAACTGATTTTTAGAGAAACATTATTATATAGCCAAGTGATACTTTACCCGTCCAAAAGCGGCAAGCCCAGTAAACTGATCCAATGAGTAAAAAAAGCATGACTAAAAGTCTGACCTCCAGCTCACCCGACATTGTGAAAGCCATAGCACTTGTGATACACACACCAGCCAAGCCCGCTCCGTTTGCCAGAGTAGAAATCGAGAAAATCGTTGTCACAAGGACAGCTAGTCCACCGAGAGTATCAAAATTCAACAACAACCAGCGGTTTGTCATCCAGAAGCTATACCACATCTAGTACACAAGAATAAGCAATGGAGAACTTGAAATCAGTCAACTTCGAGACTCTACCTTGGTCGTGATATCAATCTTGCGGTGTAAATTATTCAAAAACCTATTCTCAGCAGAGAATGCCCGGACAGTGACAATGCCTTCCAGAAGTTCACCGAAGTCAGAGAAAATAGGCGATCGAGAATTCGATTCCATGCGTCGAAGATCACGTCCGGTGTTCAAGTAGCCAATGGCAAGTTCATAATACCCAAAACCAATGAAAAATGCCGGGATGAGGAATCCTGGGAAAACGATCCTAAAAACGGTTGGTCAAGGGTTCGAATTGAAACAGAAGAGAACTGACGCTACAGTAAGGATCGCAGCAAAGAAACTAGCCAGAGATGAATTGACAGCTTGGAGAGAACCCGCCAAAGAAGAGTCGATTGTCTCAATATCCTAGCATGATTCACTGTGAGCTAGCGATTAGCCAAAATCAGGTGTCGTACTTTGCCAAATCGATTCAACATCCGTCCTTGAGGCGTGGTATCGTGAAATCTGAAGGTGGCTCTCACCACTGTGACAAGTAGCTGCCTATGCAAGTCATATCAATTATGAGCTGATAGCCACCTTTTGAAAACTTACTTGAACAATATCCTAGAAGCTCTCAAGGCGCCAGTATACTGAGCAGCAACCGACAGCACGTTTGCACATGTAGTTCCAAATCCAATTGCAGCGTATATCCCGATATAAAAGTATGGATGATTCATTGCATCCGGCCAACTGATGTCAAATATACCAAACGAGAATGTTCGGGCTAGGATTTGATGAGAATGCTGTTGGTACGAAGAAGGGTATCCGTTTATTAGAATCTCGGATTCAGTAGCACTGAACGATTTGAATGCATAGTCAAAAACTCCATCTTGCCCATATTTCTCGTATGCTTCTCCCCAGATCTAGATCATAAAATAAGTCTACTTGCTAAAACAGCAACAAAACTCATACCTTAACCCAAAACTTTTCACCAACGCCCAATAGTTGTGTAATAACAACTAAAACACCAAGGATCACCCACGTCCAGTATGATCTGCAAACAAAATCTGTATCTGCAGCAGAATTTGGACATTAGGAAGCTCACGAAGCCTTTAGATAACTCTTATAAACTCTCCATTTCACACCACCGGTGTTTCTATGTTCATCCTTGACCAGCTTTCTTGGTTTCTTCGTGACAGCATCTTTCTGAGTCTCCATCCCAGTAGCGTCTCCACTCACAGCTACCTCTTCAACCTCGGCAGGCAATGCCTTTGTGGTAACTTTGCGTTTCTTGACTTGGACTCCAGCATCGTAAGCAATATTGTCAAGAGCACCCTGCGAACGGAGATCCTTGATTGTACCGTGTGTATCAATCCGGCCATCGAGCATACGAATGAGATAGTAAGCCCCAGGAAGAACGAGCTCGACATGATGCGTGACAAGAATCTGCAACGAAGTCAAATCAGGCTCAGAGGATCGAGGCAGGGAAGTGAAACATACCACTGTGCGATTGGCAAGTAATGGCCCCTGGAATAAATGCTCGAACAGGAATCGCGACGTATGACTATCCTAAGCTTTGAGGTAAGGAATCTCGTTAATTATTATCACATCCTTGGGGAAACTCACGACAGCACTGAGAGGATCATCCAACAAAATATATTTTGTTCTCGCATAGACAGCCCTAGCAAGTGCAACCCTGGCCTTTTGGCCTCCCGAAAGACTTACACCCCTGATCAAGGGCGTCACCACTCTTGATTTCAAAGACTAGGTCAGACAAATGGCTCACCTCGCACCAATTTCCGTTTGATCTCCATCTTCCAACATTTCCAAGTCCGGATCGAGCGCGCAGGCCTCAATGACTGCGTTATATCGCTCCTCGTCAAAAGGGTAGCCAAATAGAATGTTGTCCTTGATGGATTGATGCCTCAGCCACGGCGACTGAGCCGCATACGAAATTGAATGCATAAGCCCATTATCAATTTGGGAAGGCTTTTTAGACATGACAATGCGGCCAGAAATAGTCGTCATCTCTCCCAACAGAGCCATCTAACAAAGCACAGAGTGAACAGGGCGCAGACAAGATGTGGCCGGTGACATACCAAGAGTGCCGTCTTTCCCGATGCTGTAGGCCCTGTGACAATAGTTAACTCTCCTTCTGGGAATCGGATATTCAAATCCTTTAACTCAAATCGCCGATCCTCGTCAGGAGCCGTGAAGTCAATGGAGATAGAACCAACTTCATCGCTGGAGGCTTCTCTGAGAGAAGGATCACGCACAACTGTGCTAGTTGATGAGGGATCTCGCGTCTTTCCGTTCACAATGCTTCCAGTATCATCTCCCTTCTGTTGTGGTACTTCATTCCATCTCAATGATGCATCATCAAAGCCCAACCCATCCTCTAAGTCCAGGCTTTCACTGGCCGAGGGTGGAGCGGATTCGTTCTTCTTGAGGGAGGAGACCTGGTCAGAGACTTCGTCTTCGTCGAGGTAGACGGCGATTCGATCAAGTGCTACGCGGGTCTCCACACTGGCTGAGCACGGTACGTGACAAGAATCGCCAGACTCACCTGGAGAAGCTGGATGATGTAAGTCGGAATGATGTTGAGTGGCATTCTATATCATAGATGAATAATGAGCAGGGCAGCCAATCACCTACTGCACCTGATCATGCCAAAGAGCGCAATCGCCTGGTGTTTCAAGAATATATCGGCACAAAGAATCCTCTTCCAGGAGATGAGCACTCACCGTGAAAGCAGTGGACACATCGAGAACATTGCCTTGCAGGACATAGACGAGGAACGAAGTAATAGAAACTAGAATGGGGGCACAAGACCAAAGAACATAAAACATTACTGAGTTGAATCGAGCTATGAAAATATAGTAAGATCCAAGGAAGCCGCCAATCGGGGAAAGCTGTACATTTGACCATCCATTGCATCTCATAATTCCGGGCATCGAGTGCACGCTTGATCCAGCCATCCTCCCAAGCGAAAAACTTGATGAACTTGACCTATGCCAAAAGTCAAATCAGGCTTGGAGCCCCAAAACCGAAACCATACGTACAGCACCAATGAGTTCATTGAGAACTCCCATGCGTTTGTCCCTTGCAGCCAAAATACCCTTCTGAATCCTCACACTTCGACGTGAAAGGATGTTATTAAGAGGCCAACCAATAAGCAGGACACAGAATCCAGCAAATGCACTCCAACCAAGTAGTCTGCATCAACAATTAATTGTGAGTTCGAGATGGTATATCGAAGGACGTGCTGATATAGGAATATTCCTGCTATTATGATTTCAAAGGGTGCACCATAGAGGAGGTAGAGGGCAGAACACGACTGTGCGATCTAAATGATGATCAGACTCTGATACATGGATACAGATTGCATACATACTCTATTCGCATCTCCTGCCATGAGGTTTACAATTTTACCGACATCTGCCCCAGCTTTAGGGTCGTCAGCTTTAGTGACATCGTCCTTGTTCACTACTTTGCTCTTGTCTGAAAGGAGTCATGAAACCTCCATTCTATCGGCTGTTGAGCACGACTTACTCTTGGACTGTCCGTCGTCTGCTGTTTCTCCCTGTTTCTCGGCTGTATTCTGAGCGGTGATACCTGAGTAGTCTTTTCTCTTGAGAGCTTTCTCGTATATGGAAGCCATGAGCTCTGATCGAATACGAGTGGATGCACGACGGCCAAACCATAAATGTTGTACATCAGTCTGGGCCTAAAGCAGTATTGTTGAGCATCGTTGTATACTGTAGATATTCAAGACCTGACTTTCGCAATAGTACAAAGGAAAGCCAGAAGAGCATAGATGTAAGCTTTATTCCTACTTGCGCGAGATAAGTCCTTGTTGTCAATTTCTTGAAGAATACGCCTTGACGTTATGAGCGAGGAATCTTGGCAAAAAGACGTCTGCAAGCATACCGTAGAAAGAATGGACCCATGTAGTTAAATGCGACGCTGCCAAGCGTCAAGAAAAAATCGAGACTAGCATAGTAAGGGCATCAGTCATTGTCCAGCAGGACCTCGTTAAGGACATACATAAGATCGAGAGAATTCGCAGTCCAGATTCTTCGTAATAGAGTTGATCGCCTGGAACCTGTCATAAGTTGCAGTATGAAAAGCAAGACGTTGTCACAAACTTGGTTTGACCAAATTTGATGAACACAGGACGCGACTGCATAGTTGGGCTCAGATCCCAAACATCATCTTCATTCAGTGTTTCATAGCGGCCCTAGAGAAGTTTCTTTTGAGAGCACTATAGGCAACGGAATAGTGATAAGCTCACCTTGCGCACTAAAGGATACACCCAATTAAATGTCACCCAGCGGAAGAGCGAGGTATAATCTTCGATTGTGACTGTACGTCCCTAGAAGTATGTGAGCATAGATAGCGCAACAATTGGAGGTAGTGTTACGATATCCTCTTCTTTCACTCGGCTACTTGGTAGTGCAAGGGGCATTCCTCCTACCACAACTAGCATCCCCGTCGTTGCAATGAGATTCATGGTGGTTAGGGTCAGAATGCCCCAATTGGGAAAAGGTATTTGAAAAGAGTTATGATCATACATGTAACCTCCTAGTTCCAAAATACTTGCAGCAAAAAGCAGCAAGTAGACAACCAAGACATCAAATGGGGGGGTCATCCTCGGACGCGCGACTGGGCTGATAACGGTGAATAACCAAACAGTTGCATAGATGAGAGCTCTAGCGCCTTTCCACCAGTGACTGTCCTCGCTATAGATGACATAGGATCCATAGGCCACCCAGCACAAAGTCTCCACGATCCCGACGAACACGAACATGAGTGTACGCGATAGCGACTGAGAAACACGATCCGAGGCGCCTTCTCTCCCTTTTCTGACAGGTTTATCCTCAAGGGGTCTGTGTTCTATAAGCGCTTCAGCTTCAGGTAGTGTAAGGTATGAGCGGACATGTGAAGTGATAGGCTCGAATATGGAGCGAATGGGAGTGAATGAGAAAAGGCAAAGTGCAGATACGAAGACAGCTGGTATGAGGGCGCCCCATGAGTCTCTGACGCATGAGTCCCCAAAGTCGAAAGGACTCTTGTCAGCACAGAGTTTCATAGTCGTCCCGGCCAAGGTAACGCGTCTGGGAAGACTATCCCAAAATAGAACACGTGGTCCCGGATAATCCCACAAATAGACTAGCATGTCCAGTTTAGATACTATCTCAGAGGACGAGTCAGGGTCCGTATATTCCAGCAGCCAGTCAAGCTCGTGGTTGAAGAACAAGAAAAAAAAGGGGAACAAGAAAGGGAACAAGAAGAACAAGATAGGGGACAAGAAGGTGGACAAGAGGGTCTTGAAGATGCTGGAGGTGGCAGAGAGAAAGGAAGGGTCATTCGTAGCGCACACGATACAAACTTGTTTAATATCCAAAGGAGATCCAAGACGCAAACCTCAAAATATTTGGCAACTGGCTTTATCTAATAGATTCCGTAGCATCATATGCTGAGTGGGAGGAGCCAGCGAGAAGGTTCCTCGATAAACGGCTTGAAAACGCACAAGGGGATGATGGTATGTTTCAGTTTTCATCTGGTGGGCTATGTTTCAATCATAGTTCTCCAGGGATGACTGCATTGAATCAACAATTTGTGTCATTTGCAAAGGTAGTCGAGCAATTACTATACAACCTCCTGCCACCCTCCGTATTTGGAAAACCTGAAGTCTGGAGTTCTGTCCAAGTGTACTCTCCTATCCTTTGCCTTCGTCCAGGATCAGCTAGGGGTCTGCCAATGTGCACGCACGCTACATGGCGTCTTTCGCAAATTCCAACTTGAAAACTCTGTTAAATTCCATGATGACCACTGAGCCGATGCCGACTGAAGTCGTGGCCGCACACATTGCTGTTTCATGTCTTTGTCGCGACATGGGAGAATCTTTCACAAACGCAATTGAGCGTACAGAAACTTTTGATAACTGTGTGATTGACCTTTTGAAGTAGGACAGGGGGCACATTTTGCAACCTAAATCGAGCATCTACCATGGGAAGGTCGATCGGGTTATTCTAGAAGGTAATGTAGTCATAGCTCTGCGTGAGGATAAGTGGGAGGCCGGACATGGAGAGGCCGATGTGTACATGCAAATCGCTCGGGATTACGACCTCCTTGTGCAGGTGCTCCTCGAAAGCACTGAGGCAGCAGCCATCAACTTTCTCAGCCATGGGGCACCATGCTTCTTGATCTGTGTTCTAGGTACACATTGCCGTCTACTGATCTTTGCATTCATTATTTTGTTCTTGCCCTAGGACCTATGTTATTCGTTTGTGGTGGATTCTACGACGGCCTCAAACCCATCGTCGAGCCACTTTGCAACCCAATTTTCATGCTTCGTGATCACACTAACACTCGCCCTGTAGAGGTAGCGACACTGTTGTGGGCATTAACTAGGGGAGTATCGTCTTTGAGACCGTAAGTGCCTTATAAGATCAGATTTCTGTCGCTCATATCGTGTCAATTACAGGCTAGTATCCGAACCACTCGGAGTCAGGTTTACACATTCTACTCCTCGCATATATAGGACATGCACATTGACACAACCGCAAGATGAAATCGGCCAACTCACTTTCGAGTCCAGTGTGCATCAGCAAATATTCCTTGCAACTCTCGACTCGTCTTCCTACCCCAATACGAAAGTATTTGTCAAGCTCGTCTCTGGTTCATATTCGCAAAATGTTCAAGATCATTTGGCAGCTGAAGAACTGGCTCCCAAGTTGTATGGTTTCGCAAAGGTGGATGGCGCACCAACTGCATATATTATGGAATATCTTGACCCATCCACCTGGCAAACATTATATGAATTCCTCCAATCAGATGCAGCCCTATTTCAATTACGGGACGCACTCCAAAAGATCACTACCAGGCTTAATTCCAAGGAATACGTCCATGGAGATCTTCGAACTAACAACATCATGATTCGTACAAATTCACCGCGCGAGTCCCCAGACCTCAAAGTGATTGATTTTGATTGGGCGGCGCCGGTAAATCAAGTTCGTTACCCTGCAGCCCGAAACCCCCAAATCAAAGGTATCAAGTGGCCTGGTAAAGCAGGAGGGCTGATCCAGGACGGTCATGATTGGGAATTGATATCATCCTGGCTGCCCCCGGAGTAATATAGGATGATCATGATTTGAAATTGGTAATATCCTGAATAACAGTTATACAGCTCAGTAGTTTGATACCTGAATTGTATCTATCCCTCAGAGTCATCTAATTTCCATTTAATTTCATTAAGCCCTTCAAAACCTCACAAAAAATCAGAACAAAGCTAGAGGGATTATCAAAAAAATAAAACACCAGCTTGAGAAGCCAGATTTCGATATAAGATAATCTGATCTGTACGAGAACTGACTGAGCGGTTCCTTTCCTACAGTCATGGACAATCAAACTTGAATCTCATTACTCAGATACCTTGATAAAATTCTAGTAACAGATTTGAATTCTACGCTTCAAGTAGTGCACCATAGATCGATTTCTCCGATTCCAAAAAAAACCATCTATCAATCTAGACCTATAAAATACTTTCCAATCTTAACTAAGTCTTCATCTCCCGCACAGTCTCAGGAACGTCATACTAGCAATACTAACTTATACTTCTCATTGATTCGACTATACCTGAGAAACGTAATCATTATTAGGGTATGGCCCTAAATTCCTATTATATCTGAAGACAAACAGAAACGAAAAAATTGAAACATACAGCCTGACACGACAAAGGAAACACAAAAAGGAAAAAAGAAAAAAAAACCTGATTGACTATCAAAATCTTGCCTCACAACAGGAAGCCTGGCAGAAATGAAAAAAAAAGAGGATTACGCGTGAAAGAGAGAGAGAGAAGGGGGAGGGGGGAAAGTCCAACTCTTTCACCAAGACAAGTTGGGTGAAAAAAAAAGTAAAGCACTGAACCACAGTCACATTAGAAAAGTGATGAGGAAAAAAAACTCGTCAACGATCAACGCCACCCGAAAACAGAAAATCCACGTCTAATCTCCTCCTAAAAGGATGCCAAGGTAAGAATTGTAAAAAAAAATACTCTGCTTTGATTTTTTTCCTTGAATTTTTGCGATGTTTCAAGCTTTGATATGTGCAGATAAAATACAAGCGCCATCGGGAAATCTCATCCACCGAGTAGCTCACTGACCCAGCCTCTGAAGATCCGCGCGCCTAAATATACAACGTCAACAACCAGAAAAAGAAAGAAGGAGAAGCAGGAGAAACAACTCACTGTCGAATGGTATCATACAAAAACTTGTAGCTCCTCAAATTCCCCTTCAACCTTCTGATGTCCAGACTGAACATATCATTCAATCTATCAATCCTCGTCAACTCCACACTAAACCTCACTTCATCTCCAGCATCTTGTGAAGGATCTCCATACGCCGTCTCACCTACCATCATCACTGCCGGGGGTGACAACGCCGAAGCTGCAGCTGATGATCGTAGATTGTTTCTGTTGCTGTCACTAGGAGCAGGTGAGGGAGAAACGACGATCGAGGGGTCATCAAATGATAGACCGCCTCCTAAATTTGTGTTCGCAGTAAGCACGGAAGATGAAGAAACTTGAGACGATTGTCGACGCATCAGCAACCCCCGAAGCATATTCCCAGTCACTCCAAACGAGGAACTCTGCGAAGGAGCAGGCAAGCCCCGTTTATCAACCTAAAATGACAGTACACATTGGATCAGTAAAATTATTTCCCAACCAACAGGATTTCCCAAATACGAAGAGTGGAAGGGAAGAAATGAGACAGGAAAACATGAAAAACATACCCCATCAGAAGCAGCACTCCCAGCCATCGTAAACACCGCAACATCCTCCTGTCCCATCCCTCTATCACTACCATCCACACTATTGACGATACCCTTCTTCCTCTTCTGCCTCACACATCTATACTTAAACTCACTCTCTTTATAAATCTCCACTCCCATCCCTTCTAATATCTCCTTCACATGATTCATTACCTCCACCGGCGGCCTCGTCGTTATCGTCGTTTGATCCACTGCACCATGATGAATCCTCAACTTCTCATGTGGCTTCTTCGATGAATCAACATTGTTACCGCTACTACCCTCCCCACTGCGAATTTTCGAACTCCCACTAGGCGTGCTCGATACACTATTCCCAACTCCCACACTATGCCTGATCTTCTGTACAATTCCAGACGTAGAAAACGACATCATAGAGTTCTCTGTATTCGTAGAGGCAGTTCTCTTCGGATATCCAGGTGTATGCCTACTACCATTCGTGCCAGGCGTCTGAGGTATTCTCGTCGTAGTCGAAGTTGGCGTCGTCAACATCATTGCAAATCCTTCACTGGCGCCACCAACCACCATCTGTCCCTGTCCCTGATCATCCTCCCTGCTAGAATGTGAAATGCTACGATTACTAGCAGCCGCAGTACTCGATCCAAGCATTGAATCTCTTCCTTTTGACTTCGCTCTAAACCAAGCCATAACCTTCTTCGCTTTATTACTTGACGCGGAATTCCCACTTTCATCATTAACGGAAGCAGCAGTGGTGGCGGTGGCAGTAGCTGCAATGTTGTAGTCCTTCTCACCAGTTGATGCAGCACTTGAGCCTCCATCAATAGCGCCTTTCGATTCGGCAGTAATTGTACCCCTCGAACTGGATGTGGGTGTCCCTGGTATACTTGATGAGAGAGGTTGTGACCGTAAAGATGGAGGGGCAAGTGAAGCGAATGACGTATTTCCATGGTTGGTAGGTTGAACACTAGTGGGTGTCTTCGATGCAGATATCTTGCCACCACGTATAGTGCGTGATATAGGCTCAACCATGACCGTCAATGTGTTCCTCCTTCCCTTGTTCTCCTTGTCTCTTCCCTTCTCCTTCTCCTTCTCCATCGGTGCAGAGGTAGGCGGTGGTGATAATTTCGACTCTTTCTCACCGCCATATCGCTCAGGTGAAGCTATCAACGGTGAACCCTTAACCCTTGCCTTCTCTTTTTCCTTCTCATCTCTAGCTAATGCGTCAGCACTATCCCTCACATTATTCCCACTACCGAAAATCTTAGTCAAGGCAAATCGATCCGTACTTGATTTTCCCTTCTTGTGTCCCTTCGACTGTGATGGTGACGCTGGCGACTGGACTGGCTGTTCATGAGTAATCGACTTCTTACCAATAGAAGAAGTCACACTCGAAGTCTCCTTGTCAGTAGCCGGGTCAGGAGAAGAACTTGAAGGCACGTTTGCTGATGATTTCTGCGCATCCGTACGAGAGGAATTTACATATAATTGTTGTTGCCGTTCTTGTGCCCTTGCAGAAACCACAGCGGGAGAAGTAGACAATTTTGTGGATGCAGAGGGCGCTGTAGACGAAGGTGGCGGTACAGGTAAAGGTTTACCCGCAGAAGTAGACGCCGTCACGCGCCTATCTTGAATGGTCGGAGTGGATGGAGTCAGTTGTGGTTGCTGTGGTTTCGGCTGCATTTGTGAATGCTGATAATCCGTACCCATTCTCGTGCGACGTTCATCTCTCCTATTACTCCGGTCATCATACTCGACTTGAATTGTGTGCCTGAATCCACTGCCAGAACTATTGTGTTTGTATCCTTGCGTGGGAGCAACATTCTCCGAAATCTTTGCAGTGGACGAACTGACGGTCATGGCTGTGGCGCCGACAGAACTGGAAGCTGGATGTGCAAAGGGATCATCAGGTGTAATCCCTTGGGCAGTGGGACTTCCAAATGTGGGTTTATTGCCCGCAACAGGGGCACCAATGGGTGCGGAAGTCCCGGTACCAGTAGCGGTGTTACTTCTCACAGCAGCGGGCGGTGGAGAGATACCTTGATCAGCAGAGGATTCATATAGATATTCAGGTTGAGTAGACCGGCTACGAGACGGGACACCTGGATGAGTGGCTTCCCGTCCATGAGAAGCATTACTTTGAGATGCAGCGGCAGCGGCAGCAGCACGCATCTGTCGTTGATATGCCAATCTGCGTTGTTGGTGTTGATCCAAAGCAGCTTTCTCTAGTTCGTCGACAGTTTTACCAAATGCACTGGGTGAACCATCAGTCCTTGGTGAGCCAGCATGAACCGAGAGCCAAGGATGACGCATGACACTATCGAGGTTAGCTCGACGTGTAGGATCAGGCACAAGCATCATGCTTAGGAGCTCACGAGCTTCTGTGGAAATGTAGTCGGGGAAAGAAAGGGGTGTGCTGACGATATACTTATAGAGTAGATTAATGTTATCACCGTCGGGATTAGCAGGATCATCGTCAAAAGGAAGGTAGCCAGCGAGCATAGCATAGAGGATGACACCACAACTCCAGATATCAACAGCGCTTCCTACATAAAGGCCTTCGCTGATGACTAACTCAGGCGCAGCGTAGCATGGACTGCCGCAGCTGGTCTGCATAAGATCATCAGCTTTGTGTTCGAAACGGTTGGCAAAGCCAAAGTCCGTGATTATAACATTGCGGTTGCGGTCAAGCAGAAGGTTTTCCAGTTTCAAATCTCTGTGGACGATTTTCTTTTGGTGAATGTACCAAACACCAGAAATGAGTTGGGAGAAGAGCTTTGCAGCATCTCGTTCTTTGAGATATCGATGTGCAAGGATGTGGTCGAAGAGTTCTCCGCCAGAAGCATATTCAAGGATGATACCAATGTATTTGTCGGTTTCGATGACATCGTAAAGACGCACGATGTTGGGATGTTTGAGCGTCTGGGAACCAAACCAGTGAGTCGGAGACCGAAAAAGAAAAGACAGAGAAGCGAACCCTGAGAACCTCGATCTCGCGTTCAACCTTGGAAAGGCGCACAACTGTATCGACATTTCCTCTACGGATAAGTTTGACGGCCACTTCCTCGCCCCATTGGACATGGATGCCAAGCTTGACCTTGCCAAACTCACCCTCACCGAGGGTCTGGAGGAGAAGGTACGGACCAAAACGGGGGATAGTTCGGCGTGGATGAGCAGCCATATAGGCCTCAACAGCGGGGTGATTGAGGACATCAGGGTAGGGAGAATTCTGAGAAGGCTCTTCGTGGTTGTGAGAAGTGGTAACAGAGTGAGATGCACGCTGTTGCCTGCGGGGATTTGCAGACTGAGAGAACTGGGGCTGGACAGCAACAGAAACAGCACGAGAACTGGCCGAGGCCATGGTTGACTTGTGAGAGACGCCCAAACTGGCCTTGCCGTCAAATCTACCGTGCGAATCCCATCACTAGAAATAAAATGCTACTTTTTCCGAGTCACATGCCATAGGCACATTTGTGAACAGATCGAGGACCCTCTCAGATACGAACACTACTCACATAAATTTTCAAAGTACCTTGTTACTGACATCTCTGTAGGTATAAAGCAGGGTTACCAGGATGATAATCCAAGCACTTTGTTCCAATATTTATGTCTCTATAAGTTGCCTTGGAATCTACCAGAAACTTGCGAGTGTGTAGTAAATTTATCAGCCACCATCCTTTGCTGCTGTAGCACCTACTCCCCTTTCCTAGCAAATTGTGCACATAAATTAAGTAACTGATGCATATGCTTAGTAATCCTGGAATGCTTGTTGTACTTCTCTGGTTTCATTCTGGCCTTTTACATTCAAACGTCAAGTCTGAATTCTCGTGACACAGCAAACATGTGCCTTGACAACCACATATTCCGCTTGCAAACTACAGTGGTAGCCTCGCCACCTGAGTCCTCATTGGGAGCATGATATTGGCCGGGTCCATTACCATCACCGCATACCTCATGGCATTTCTGAAGCTATCTCCTGAGTTTGACATGGGTGTGACAAGAACTATCTGTCGCCTATTTGTCCAATCCAAGAACGTCGATAGCTACTCCACGTGTGAGACTTTCAAACTCTTGCTTTGACAAAACTCCGGGCAGTGTCTTTACCCATGCTTCACCCTCGTCAATGGCGACCTTATTCGGCTGTCAGACGCAATCTGAACCGCAACATCAAAACTACATACGAATGGATAGTCAACTGAATACATGATACGATCAAGTCCAATAGTATTCGCGTGGAACTGCAACAAGTCAGTTGCAAAGTTGCCCGATGTCGTCTCCCAGATGTTGGTTTGCCAGTACGAGCTGACGTTCAACTTCATCGGTATGCCAAGCGGTATCTGGCGCTTTAGTTCTGGACGTGCTGAATGAGTTTGATATTCCAGTTGAATACGACACACATACGTCCATCAATCCGGAACAAGTCAGAAGGGATGCGTTCACCAAGATGACCAACGATGATTTTAGCCTTTGGGAAGCGACTACCAGTGATATGGTCAGCAACTATAGAAGAGATATGGCCGCTTGGTTACTCGAATACACCGTTCGTGCACAATCTAGACCGGTCACTTGAGACACCCCATTTCATCTATGATATCCTGTGATCACCTTACCCTAAAATATGGTACGACAGTGTTGCCGCAAACTCCTGTGCTGGACCCGTGAGCCACGGGGCATGCCCCAAGGTGAGATCTCTAATTTGTGGTATGTTTGTGCGCGGATGAAAATATATAGGAACCTGAAGATCGGATACCATCTGCCAAAACACATCATATTCTGGCTGGTCGTAATAAAGCAAAGTCGCTATAAATTTGCGCGTCACTCATGGCTGCAATATCGATTTGAGCTACTTACCATTGTCAGGTCCCGATTGTTGGTAATCATTGACCAAGGCGCCTATTCGTCAATTAGCGTGTAACGACTGATCTCACATTGCAAAGCACAGACCAAGGAAGCCGAGTTCCTTCACCGTTCGCCTCAATTCCAGGGCTGCATTTGATGCATTATGCATCGAAAGGGAAGCAAACCCCCCAAACCGCCTAGTGTTGTTTGAAATGCTCTCTGCGAGGATGTTGTTAACCGTAACAGCCATATTTTCAGCAGTGGCCACGTCCGAAATGCCTTGAATGCAAGGACTGGCACAGGAAATGACCATCTATCATCATTGTCCATCAAAATATGATCGCCAACCAAAAAAACACTGGGCATCTCACGTAGTCAACATTGTTCTCATCCATGAATCGAAGCCGCTGATTGTGAATGTCTAATAAATTCGCCTTCAGTTCAGCATTGGTACCACCTCGAGCCTCATTAGTTCGGATAATCAAATAAAATGAGAAATTGAATCCACCTAGTGCCGCGTTTGTACTTCTGTCAGATTCAGGCGTTAATTTTTTTTTGTGCAGGCAGATATGACGATAAGTGCAATCACCCAACTTGGAAAAGTAGGTCCAGAGTCGTCCACGCTTCCTCAAGGATGATAGTCCCACCCGTGTCGCGCCATCCTCTGGCATTGATTCCCTGAAGGGTAAAGGTCATAAAGACCAAGAACCGCACGAGAGATAGAGTCAACATTTGTTCACGGCAGTTCCATGAGGGCTGGTGATTATATATACATTTTTTTCATTCATACGGAGAGAAGTATAGTGCAAAAGAGGGAAGAAGTGGCAATGCAGGCCTGATAGAAGTGTACACTGGCTTCGAGATAGACCACGGGATCAAACTAATTAAATCGATTCTCATGTACTTTTGAACTATGCATAATGGTTTACGTCTTCATCAATCGAGTGCACAGAGGTACATGACACGTAGAACCGGCCAAATTCTTTCGCCATACACTCTTGCCGCTGGTACATCAGGTCCTCTGCGTCTTAGATTATTTTGTGGTCGTCATGTGACAGCCAAGTTGGGCGCGTTGACCTTTCTATCCTTCAGGCCAGTTTGTCGATGATTGCCTGATATCCGTTTCATACTGATAACTTCATATCATAGTCCTTCTCCTTCTTAATCGGACGGCCAGTGTTCTCGAAACAAAACATGAACTCCTCCGCTAATACGTTTCATGCTATCTCTCACTTAATACCAGAAGAAATACACCAAGGACTCAAAAGTGTACCTATGGATGAGCTTTCTCTGGATAACCTGGTTCGATTAATCAGTGGGGCAGGGCCTTCCCCGTACTCAGGAATCGACCTTGGAGCAGAGTGGTTGGAGAAGCAAAACTCTATCATCTCTGTACTATCACCTCTCTGTCAGTCTAATGTCAAACGTCCTTTAGAGCAGCCAGATCCAGATATATCAAACAAACGCCTCCGTACTTCTCCACCCGAAATCCAACCACCAACTGTAGCCAACACTGGCCGGTCTGTTTACTCTCTGAAGCCTATCTCAGCTACTGCACCAGTACGCAAGAAGATAGAAATTGACATCCAAGAGAGTGCTATTGTCATCCTCAACTCAACAACTCAAGTACCAGAAGGACCTCCCATCCCACTCTCCATACTTCGCCGCGCGTTCCTCCTCCCTACCCGTGGCAAAACAAAGCCTCATTGGACAGTAGTTATCCTATCTTCCGACTACCAACTTCCAACGGGACGTGGCAAGCAATCCACAGCCGACGAGAAACCACAAATCATCTTCGGTATTGATGCGGTACTTGCTGCTCCACTTCAAGTCACTTCATATGACACCGAAGGAAAAGCCACTGTAACCACACACGCTAAAAATGAAGACTCCCTTCCTATCCTCCGTCAACTCTTCAACCACCTACCTATACCCGTTCTCGAGCCCAGTCCAAGTGTCTTTCAAAGCGCCGTGCCTGGACTCTATAAAAGCGCTAATCCTGACGGTGTTCCGGGTATTCAGGCGTACCGTTCGACTAAACCTGGTAGTCTCTGGTTCATGCGTGAGGGAATTCTCTGGGGAGAATCCAAACCCTGCGAATTTTGGGCCGTGGAGGATCTCATGGGAAAGACAGAAGGCCTCAAGATCATTGGCGGAATCGGCAAAACATGTTCTGTGATTCTCACAAGAATATCCCGTCACACGTCCGAAGCTATAGACGGTCCGGATGACCTAGGAGAAGAGACGGAATTTTCAATGGTCGACTCTAAAGAGAAGGAGGGAATCGAAAAATGGGTCCAACGGCACCAACACTCGTTTAATGCCGCAGGAGATGGTGACTCATCCACTGAGAGAAAGGCATCGGAACCCAAGGTCGTGTCCACGGGGCCTCTGACAATTCACAATCTGGGTGATGCAAATGACTCATCTGACGAAGACTTCACTGTATCGGCTGACGATGATTTGAATTCATCCACGAGTGATTCTGATTCAGGTGATTCTGAGGGAGGCGATGACGACGAGGCCGAAGGAAGTGAGGGAGAGAATCCCAGTACAAAATCCGGGGTTTCGGGCGAGGAGGGAGAGGACGAGCTAGATTCAGAACATCCTGGCATCTCTTGGGTATGAGATTACACATAAAATATTATTGATCAACAAGCCTTCGATAAGCAAGTTGTCCCTTAAGAAAAAAAGAACAATTCTCTACGAGTATTCCAGTAGCCCAAAGGATTGCTTTCAAGAGTATCTTTACCTGGAGGTCCTCTTTTTTGACCTACAAGATGTCGGAATTGTATGAATGGATAGATGACGCATCTGGTTCAGGCCTGTAATCAATCACCAATACCACTCGTTTTTCTGGTCCCCATCTTGTAAATCTCCTCTGGACGGTAGGCAACATATGAGATAAAGCATAAAAGCAAGAAGATGTCTTTCATGCTAAGCACCAGGGTCGTCAGAAGATATTGAAAGAGAAAGTCCGCAAAAAAAAAGCTACCGCCTTTTATATACAGGTCTCCCACTTCGCCTGACGAATCTGATTGTTTGTTTACTATTGGCCAGCATGAGGATTTCACAGATCAGCCATACATTTGTCTGCCTGAGGAATCGGCAACCAGAAAACCCTTTGGAAGGTTTTATTTGCCGCCACGACCAGGAGACAACTGATCAGTGTGATTGAAATTGGGGTGTTGTGGTACGTCATTGGGAAGTCCCTCAATATTCTGACTGGATCATCTCTCCACCATACTCGGAACTGGACATCTGTTTTCTTTGCGAGAAGCACCATCCCCCAAGCGATTGTATTACGTAGAGTCCTGCTCGGAACAAGTACATTACCTTGCCTCATACAGCATGGTCAGGGCAAAGGAAATCGGTACAGCCACTCTGTAATAAGACATTGCCCCTCCAAAAAAATACACTCAACTTGAATCGTCTTTTCCAGTCTCAGTGGTATTGCCTTATGCATCGTTTCGTGAACCAGTATGAAGAGGGACCATTGACACCGAACCAACGTGCGAGTGTGGGCATGAATGCAATAATTCAGTTTACTCTTGTGTTTCTCTGGACAGATGTATCATGCTTCGGTTCTCATCTATATTGCTGCATTGCGAGTAGTGGAGGTAGCCATCAACATAATATTCATAATATTTTGACACCATCATTCACGCTATCTCGACTTGTTGTCGCCTCTACCAGGTGTCCTCGGCAGTTTGACCAGCAATGTAAGCTCGTAGCCTCAAGATATGTTATTCACAGTTCAGCCTCGACCTCATCAGCCTCAATCGGTGGACAATGAACTTTCTTTAAATGCCTGCCACCAAGTCATGGTTTCTTCTGCCAAGACCGTGCCCTCCATGACGGCCGTTGACAGTGACAATCTTGTCCAGGTACTGTAATTACACAGCAATGTCCGACTTCGGTATGAAGAGAAATTGATCCCACATGCAATCTTCAAACCTTGCTTGTCCTGTGGCCGAGTCTGCAATCAGACCGGTGGGACAACAGGCGATAACCATTGCGTTGTTAGAAGAAGATAGGCATGCAGGCAGTCAAGTACGCTATATGATTGTGTTCAGGCCCCTGCGATAGTACAAGCACTTGGCTGAAAGATTATTGATCAGTATCTTATCACCTGTTCATATTTTGCAAGTGATGAGCCATTCATAACAGTTACTCAATGTCCAGTCTAATCACACATGCATAAATAGAAAAACAAGTATTTATTAATAAAACATACAAAAAGTTACATAATATTTATTACAAGACAAGGGATGCTGTTAGCTTCAGCTCCACTCAGAGAACGGAGCCTACTAAGCTCCCGACCCACATCAAGGGCGCATCACAGGTCACTTTGTCAAGATGACCCGACCGGGAGAAAAAACTTGTCCTTGCCATACACCCCAATTTGAGGTATATATCAAGGCCAAAGATCAACGAACCTTGTGATTCAGACATGTAACTCACCACACATGTGCTAATCATCGAAGCCACCAGACAACGATGAAGAACACCAATCAAAAAAGACCTACAGTCTGTGTATTCCTACGAAGAAATCAACCCTACCCAACAGTGCATTGTGCACAATATCCACCATGGCCGGCCCCCATATCATAACACCACAAGAGACTAATTATAGGACAATGATATGACGCACAATGTAGGCCCTGACAAGGAGCTCATGATACCATCCACCAATCACAGGGGCCGCCAGAAATGCCGCACACGTCGACAATTAGGAAATCGAGTTCTCAACCTACAAAGCAATTCCAACATTGGGTTAGTAAATTCATCACGTACCGTTTCGTCTGGAGCATCGAATATGTCAAGCACTGCCACAGCACCTTACCGAACACTCAACCTACAAGGGGGTACAAAGATTGCGTTAGTATGTTGACCACGCACCGTCCCATCGCAAGCGCCAATCATCACGTCGCCAGAGCATCTTGCTGCATATCGATCATTGGCTTATCACAGTGCGATGCCGAACATCCAACCTACAGGACGTCAGAACTTCATCATTCTAAATACAATGTCAACGTACCTCGTGGAGCAGAAGCAGAACTAATCCTGCCAGACATCGATTATCAGCCTCACCGGATCACAATGCTGGACCCCAGTCACAAGGCTGCCACAGCACGATGCCAGGCCTTCCTAACAGATATTAGACAAAAAAACCGACCACATCATTGTTACCAGAGCATTATGCCGGATGCCATTCATCAAATTGCCACAGCACAATCCTAGGCACTCTATCTACACGACGTCAGAAGCGTATCAATCAGTAAGTCATCCACTCACCCACTGTGTCATCTACACCATCCAGTAAGCCATGTCCGTTTCATCTACCAGACCACAATCCTGGACACCGTTAGCATGCCACAGCACGGCGTCTGATATTTCACCTAAACAACGTCAGAACTGAACAGAAAAGTTAGTCAACAACATACCACTGGCGCATTTAGTCACGTTTGACAATCGCCTCCCGACCTGGGAAGACGCGTTCACATAAACAGCAGACGACATGAAGCATGTCAATTGCCATCTTCAACCGCCGCTATGGCGTATACATGACGCCGGACAAATAAAAAGCTCAACGAAGGAGGCATAAGCGACTGACCGATACCAAAAATCCTTCAGCTTTTTATACACAAAAATCATTGTCACATTTATTTATCTGTCACAGGGGTACATTCGCGAAAACAATAGGACCCATGACTATGTCTGAGTCATGAGTCTGATGATCAATACTCTGAAACGTCTCAAGTTCCGTGTTGGAATGGACTGACCCACTCACACAGTGTAGGAACGAAGCAGGCGGATGATTATCCGTGACAACATAAACTATTCGACAGCGGATGAACGCGTAACTAGGGTAGTCATACAGTATATGTGACGCCACTTCGTTATCCGCAGAGGTGACGGCAGAGTTCTCTGTCACTTTTCAGTGTCTCGCCGCCATCAGTGAATCATATCTCCGATTAAGTCATGCATCTTATTGAAGCTATTTGGATAGATGAAAAACTCTTTCACCTCCGACCAGTCTCAGAACATATATTTACTATCTTGAGATAACGGACCTAGCAACGTCTGAGAAATTTGCTTTTGGGTAGTGACATCTGCTATCGAAGCAACATATGACGTAAATTCTTCCACCGGATAAAACAATCTGGGGCGACTAGAACAATAGCCGACTCCACAGTCGCCATATGGTTCTCTGAAATGCCCTCTAAAAATAAAATACCCTTGTTCCTGAGACTCATTTCCAACACATTTGTCTCTGACTTCTCTCTTGTTTCCAAGACACTAACTTTTAGTCTCCACATGAACCGCCTTGACTCTGAACCGGGTCAGCTATCGAATGGGTGGATTTCCTGCTCACTCCCAAGACTCATCCACTACCTTGCATCGATTAAGGCTTCCATCATTCCCCACTTTTAGGGGCTTGGCAGTTTATCCGCTTTATCCGCTAGCTTGACATCAGATTCTTGACACATGGTCGAGTTCATCACTGACCCCACAAATAAAGACACGTCTGACCCGCCGGATTCATTACGGGATTCCACTACACGTAATATTCCTTTCTAATCAATTTCATGCTCTTTAGCGTAGTATTCCTCCTAGTATTTCCAACCGTCTCCAGGATTCACTCTCTTCCAATTTAATATTCAGGACCTACCACACAAAAAAATCTGCGCCTGCGTGCCCTAAAGTAGTCTGATTTTAAGATTAGTTTTCTTGACTTTCTAGATTTTAGAAAGGCCGAAAAAAGGGGACACCAAGTTTTTATCAGTATACATACAGTACTCAGCCATAAGTAGTTTTCTCTTTTTATACAGATTGTGTTGTGTACAACACTATACTGTACTATACAACACAGCAGTCCAATATGGGAAAAAAGCAGGAAAACTGGGCATGGTTCCAGAAAGTTGATTATTTTAGGTATTGAAATGCAAAGTCGATTTCAGCCTTTTATCACGACTGCTGGCACCAACAGTCACACCAATAGTCCCCTGCGGCCTCCTCCATCCCTGTGCGACAACATCCCAAATGCTCAAATCGTACCTTGACAACATCATCGTCACTCGCCTAGTTTGACCACTGCTGATAACAACAGAGTCAAATCCACGTAGTACAGCAGGAGGTTCTCCGGATGATTTCGGGAAGTTGAGGTATAATTGGGGTGATTCAGCGCCCAAGAGGTCACCAATGTTCCTGATAGAGAAGGAAACCTCGTATAAGGGACGGTGAAGCCTTCATGGAGTTGTCAGGACATGGCAGCACAATAGATATGGAGATGTACTTGCCAAGCAGCGGCGGAACCGCCTTCAACTTGAGGACTGGCTTCCCCACGATCCCAAGCCTGAGAAGCAGCAATATCGCCCCCATTCGTAGGAAGCCTAGTGATAGACAATCTGGAGTACTCAAAATCGGTATAACTCAACCCAAAACCGAACTCGAAGCGAGGCTCAATACCATGCTGCAGAGAAATTAGTTCTCGTTATTGATCAAAACATTCTGGAACCCTCACAGCATCAAAGTGCCTATAATCAATTTCAAGGCCCTCAGTATAGGGGATGGATATAATTCCTGGAATACCGATTCCAGCTATGATCTGAGCGGGATAATCTTCAGGACGCTTGGCAATGGTATAGGGTAGTCTTCCGGAAGGATTCCAGTCTCCGTACAAGACATCAACAAGCGAGTTACCAGCTTCTTGGCCAGGTACACCAGCCCAAAGGACCTACAACAACGTCAGGGATTTAATACAAGAAACGAAGATAAGATATACAGCTGTGACGTTGGGGTGTTGGATCCAAGGCTCAAGTATGAGAGGGCCAACCGAGTGTACGACAACAATGGTATTGTTATTCTGGGCAGCTACAGCCTCAACGAGTGCATCACCACCGTGCCACGCTGTCAGATTTTTTCTGTGGTCAAGTTCTCAATAACACAACGATTGTCATACGAGTGAGCGCATACCTGTCACCTGCATTACCATCAACTGTGATATAACCCTCTCCTGAGTCAGCAGCAATGAAAACAAGAGCGGCACTCTTTTTCCTTGCGACATTACCAGCCCTAGCGAGGTTAAAATCATCGAAGAACCAAAAGACACTCGTATGGTCTTCTCTCGCACGCCTTTGAATCGCTTCACGAGGCTAAGCAGAGTCAGGGAAGTCAAGACTCAAAGGCAGATGTACGCACTGTAATCAGATATGTTAAGTTGGCGGTTCCAGACCCCCACCCCATGTAAAGAACACCATCTAGGCCACCTTGGTCAGGGAATTCATTGGGTCCAGCATGGCCTGGTCCTGCATCGCTTCCAATAAGCACAAGACTGCGTGGCTTCTTCAGGGGAAGAGCTCCTTTCTTGTTTTTCAGAAGGACGATGCTCGCAGCTCCGATTTCGCGAACAACTTTGTCATGGTCGGCTTGAACATCAATATGCTGGTTAACAGAGTCATCGTCTGGCCTGAAAGCATCGAAGTTGATAGCTGGATAATTTGGAGCATCTTGACGTAGCAAATACCACGCGGCAAGAATACGGGTAGCTTGATGAGATAAGTCAGGGACAGGTGATCTACTGCTCCAAAGCTCGTACCCATGTCGTCAACGCGCGCCTCAGGAATGGTCCCATTGTTGACGAAAGCTGTGAGATTGCCTCCAAAGTAGGAGTCGCCACTTTGGAAGGTAATATCACCCGGCATCGTCATCTATTAGCCAATCAGATATGGACACAAGACAAACAGACAAACAGTTCACATCAAGACCGGCAGCAGCTGACAAAGTAGACATCGTCCTGTTGCCACCACTGTGAGCCTTGCTCCTGTTTTCCCATAAAGAAAAAACTTACGCTGACCAATCAGACATGATATCTAGTAGATATTCTTGAACAAAAAAAAAGGAAATCTGGTACATAGGCACTCACAGCCCCGAAAGCCGTACTCAGCCTTGACTATATTGTTCAGGATCTTCTCATTTTCGCATGCATAAGTACCGTTGATGAGGTCTAACCTGCGTCAGCAAATCCTTGATACCTTGTCTATGAGCAGTTCGCGCACTGTAGCTGCACATGATACTGGCTACGCCGGCCATTACACTCCTCAAGAATGGATGAGTATAGATCTCATGTTGAGTCCGATCATCGACATTTGAGCTCGAAGTCATTCGTCTCTGCTCTTGTTCACTAAGACCAGGTCAGTATGCATTTTCACACAGCCTGATGCATCCACCAACTTGTTTACCAGGTGCTTGGCAGAGGCCTGTACGCCAGCTTGTTGCATTCCGAGTATAGTTTCATAGGCGGCTTCCCCTGCCAGGTAAGGATCTGCACCGAATCCTTCCCAGTTTCGGCCACCTCCAGCCACCCGACCTAGGTTCATCATAGGTCCAAGCGCAACATGAACGCCTTTCCCAAGGTGCTCTTGACCCATTCCGACACCACGCTCACGAATGAGGCGCCGGTTAAAAGTGGTGGCAGTGTTTATCCCTGATGGAAAACCTGTAACAAAATCGGCAAAGCGAACACCAAGTGGGGAATCCTGATTAGTCATTAATGAGCACAAATATTTGGAATTGAAGTTACTGTTCAAACCTCGAGACATAAGCCAGGCCACCCCCGACCATTAATTGGGTCAATACTGGGGATATTGCCCTTTAGATCTTAAGTCAATCACACTTTGATTTCCAACTGTATTCAAGATTTACCACACAACGGCCATTCATCCATCCCACACCCGTAGCAACACTGACCTTCTCTTCCAGTGAGAACAAAGAAACCTTTGAAGAAAAATTGACCGAATGTCGGTGATGATAATACATTATTTTGATAACGGTCATGCACCTCACCTTAGCTTTAGCTTTTTTGTATGCGATATCCCATGCTGGACCGAAGTCTGGGATCACAGATGAACCAACCTGTGACACATTCAGTCGTCTCTTTTAAAGTTTTGGTATTCTTACTGGAGGTGGCCGGCTTGGATCTGTGACATCAAAAACCCCATTCACGGCTTGCTCTGATGCCACAGGGAAAGGAGTGAAGGTGGTTGGAGTAACAAGGGGCTTGTTGATCGGTTGGGTTCTAGAGCTGCTTTTTACGGTTGTCAACGGCGCCAAAACCGCACTTGATGATGCGCTGACTACGACCGAGCTTGATACTATGGATGACGATGAGGCCGCAACTGACGTGTCAACACTCCTAGAAACCGATGAACCTGTAGAAACTGCAACTGAAGCTGCCGACGATGAAATGGCATCTCTTGAGGAGTTGCTGGTTACAGCAAGGGCAATCGGAAGGAGCGAAAACCACAGAAACTTGATCTTCATGTTCAGCAGAAGAACGAAGCCGGAGCATAGAACGCGCTGACCTGCTTCTTATATACCTTACTCGTATATACCAGGTGTCTTGTGACTGGTAATATATTTATGATAATGGCGGAGAATCAATTGCGGGGATATGCGGTCTGTTCAGACTATATGTTTCAGTGTAGCCGTTCAGATGAAGAGAGACAAGTCTAGCGTCAGTCTGATACCACCCCTTGTAATGCTCTCGTCATAACCGCGCATCTGTGTTAACCATGGCTGCAGGACTGGAAGCCTTATTATCTCGGAGCAACTGTTGACCCGTTTGCTTATTCATCCAGTGATCAGAATTTCGTTCTTCACCCCACCCCCTGCCGGGCTCAGAAGTCGACAATGCTATCGTTATCTCCATTCTTTCAATGAGCCCATGTTATTCATCTATTGGCATATGATTCAAATCACGTCTGATCCCTAAGACTCGCGATGCCTTTCATATCGATATTTGTGACGGTGCTTCGAGTTCGAAAAATCAGAGGAAATCATCTCGAAACCCCGAATGGGGAGCAGGTCTTGATACGACACGAGACCACAAGACTATAATTTGTCCCTCGCGCCGCCATGACCGCTTCCCCACGTTCTGCGAGCTCGCATGATCTTCTGACATCATTGTATACGTCGTGCAATTGCATAGCGTTTCTCACTGCCGGGTTTCTTTTCTTTGGGTTCAATCTTAGTGGCCCAGTCTCATGTCTGTGGTTAATGTCAATTAATAATCGCTGTCTAACCAACGAGCTCCATTGCCCCCGAATCATGCTTGAGCACGCTGTCAATAGCTAATGCAAATCCGTTCTGATCTAATATTCTTTTATTCAAAAGACCCCATCATCACCAGCCTGAAAAATTCCAAAGGAATGATGGTTGGTGTTCTTCTCTGCTCAAAACCTTGGCTCTCCAAGCGGTTGATTAACCCCTGATTTCTTGACCCGTTCTTCCTCACTCATGAGGGGCATGATACATTTACCAACGATGTTTCAATTCTACAACACTCGACACCTTTGGAGATATTTTCATTGCCGGATTCCGGTCCCGTCCCGTATTTTCCTGGGAGGATTCGCCTTGGTTGTAGCTATGCACGAAGGGCACTCGCTTAGCGGAAAGTGCAGGAACAGTGGCACCGTTATCGTCAAGGGTCAGTGATATGTGGCCGACCGATGGGAATTGATTCCCGCGTCTGTTCAATTCACCCGAATTTGGACAAGCGAAATCAGATGTTGGAACCAGGATGCCAACTTCTAATTTGGACTTAGCTTCGATAATGGTGTAGTTTTGCAGTGGATAGATTGCATGGATGACTAGCCTTGATGTTATCGACTCATAAGCTCTCGGGACCGGAGAGATTGAAGAGAGCAATGATCTAAAGATAGAATGGACAGTTCATTCTTACGACGGTTCACAACTGGGTTCGGAGTCAGGGAGCCTTGTTTGTTTACTCCACCTCTTCGTCCTTCAACCTTGATGCATCACCAGTATATTGTGTTCGAAACAAGACCCTGACAACTCCTATATCACCGAGATTTGTAGTGCAATTAATAAGATTGTCACGCGCCCGCGTGGAACATTCTTGGCTCCAGATGAATCGATGATTCATCGTGCCCAGGCACATTCGGTCTATCGACCTCGCCAGTGTTTTACTTGGAAATAATTTGGTGAATGCATAAACTGCACTTGAACTCTCTAAACGTCGGTACAATCCACAGTTAGTCTGTGTCCATTTTCCAGAAACCAAGTGATGAATTATCTGTGGACATTTTCTTGACCAGGGAATGCAGAGGATTTTCTGTATGCGTGATGTCCTTCCGGGTCGGCATTCCGCGGCAACCTTTTTCTGGTTGTGTCCGTGACACAACATGTCGTTTACGATGAACCGATAGGAAACATCAAAATCAAACAACCGACATCAGGGGTTATAATACCTTCAAGTGGCTCAATTTCCCTGCTCTCTCCCCCACTCTCCCTCCCACTCTTCTCACCTCTCAGAACTCACCCAAGACATCTTCTTTCCCTCTCCATAGATTTCTATGGATCTTTCAAGTCGCAACGCCGAATCAGACTGTCCCGAACGATCCAGACTTTATAGGCTTGGCCATCGGATGCTTAACCAACCACCCCGCTTTGGAGGGCTACCGAGTCAACAGCGACACTGCGTCCCCGAAGTCGAGGTCCAGGCTATGCGAACTGACCGGCATCTCGTCAGTCACTACCCCTCCCACTGCTTCAATCTTTCAGACTGACGTTCGCTCAGAGTAACACCCCGGCGCTGGTCTACACATTGTCTTCATTAAATAACATGTCGAGGACGTCAAACTATACTGGACTTGCCCCATTCTCGATGGTAAGTTGATTTTGTCGCATTCGCTACCATTTCTCATTTTATTTTCTAGCCCGAGGCCAGCCATCCTCATCTTGGTCGGACAATGGGACCTTCTTACCTTCCAACAGCTAGAGAATATGCATCCATGACCCAAAATCATGTCAACTGGGTGTCCGTTAGCCAAAACCATGTATCCATTCCAAATGCCCCTGTCCATAACCATGCATATCCTTCGCACCCAGTTTGGGACCCAATCCCAACCGCTCCGCTTCATCTGTACCCACGTCAGCCTAACAGCCTTCCCCAAAATGGATCATCATTTTTACCTTCAATGTCTCGAACGTCTTACAAGCAAGTTGAAACAATCGAGGCCGCTACACCTTATTCCACCACTACAAAACATGTTGCTGCTGCTCTGCCTCTCAGATGGAGTTCATCTTCGGTTCATCACCCAGACGACAAACCTTCCACTATCTCTAACGACACTCCACCAAAAATTAAAGAGGTCGGAAATTACATTACTCTCATGAGAAAGCGATTTGGTTGCTACATCACTGAGGCCCTTGTCACGAGGCTTATCAGTCCTGAACTCCTGGCGGAACCCCTTCTGTCCTTCGATAACAAGCAATTGGAGATGTACAAAAAGCGTGTGCGATCCTGGTTGGCGGAGACGACAGGAACAACGATATTTGAAAGAATTCGAGTCGCTCTTGAGCCTGGAACTTACCTCAACGGCGAACGATATACTGTACCCTACTTCTGGTTTGTGCTCCTTGTCAGGGAGCTTCTGATAAATCATAGGCACGCGATGGGCTCGGGAACATTTATCGCACTTGGTGCTCGCTTAATGGATCCCTGCAATACATCCTTTCAGTTCTTTCCACTGGAGTCAGCTATCCGTCAGCTGTTGAGGGACATTGACTTAAAACCTCTGTTCTACCAACGGAATAGGGCTTTTCAAAGGTATGTAGTTGGACACTGCAGGAGCAATCACTTGTGTATTGCTACATCAAGTAAGAGCTCTATCGATGATACCTTTTGATAAGGCTCATAGTCCAAATAACTAGATCGTCCAATTTTTTTGCCCAGATTTGACAAGATTGACTACAAGAATGAATTGAGGACCCAGTTCGTTGGGCTGGTAAATCAATGTAACATAATCTCTGGTTTTGTGGCTTTTGTTTTAACGACTTTCATGGGCTTGTAGAAATATTTTACACTGTTGATATAATAACTGCCTGTAATATTTCGTACCATCTTTCCTGTTATCAGTTATTCTTTCTGTTTGTGTTATAGATGTTATATTTTCTCCTTCACGTCGACCCACTTCACATATGTGATTTCAGCGAATTGTGAGGTATGCATGTGTACGTTACAAAAAATTTGCAGCAAATTTGCAGCCTGGTTTTGTTTCCATAAGTTTGCTAATAGATCCTCAATGAAGTCTAGATAGAACAAATTGAGGATGCTGATTATATGGCATACCAGCGAGGGTTTATATTACAGTTGGTCCAGTTTTTCTATGTATGATCAACCCGGCTAGTCGCAAGTTCTTGTATCTTAGATGCCAACTCTGGTATATTGATTATGCATCCAGCATGATAAAATCACTTGGATTATCGTAATTGTCTCAGTGAAAAAAGTCGTTCGGTTGCTGAAAGGCTGTGCATCTAATTTAGGACTAGTCTAATCAGTGTAATGTAGTCACAAACGTCATTTGCGCCGGCCTTTTTCCTGAGGACCTTTTCGAGGACGTCGATGGTGTAGGAGAGATGACCTGATCTTGTCACGGCGTTACCTGCATCGTGAAATGAATACAGATCTTTCAGATTTCTTATTCCTGATAAGGTTTAGGGAATGGACATTCAGAAGGGTCATCAGATGGACATGTGTGATAGCACTGAACCTCGGCCAACTCCTGACTCTGACAAGACTCTAGTTCAACCCACCCAACCTTTGACAGCCAATTGTCCATCGCTGCATAGAAATGTTATCAGGCCCATGCCCCCGAGTTTTCCAAAAAGTGACTGAAGAGTGGCCGGAACCAGATAAGTGGCCACCACTACCAGAATACAGGCCATCTCGAATCCCCAGGTCATTCAACTTCCTGTGGAATCCGATTTGCCTACGGTGCCGGTTGCAAAGTCAAAGTGTCCCCATTTCTGTAGCTGACGCTCTATGTGACCTCGTCTTTCAACAACATCTAAGAAGATAATCCATCCTCAAATGAACTTCTTTGCACCTCCCCTGTCAGCCGCCCTTGGGGATTCAATGAAGACCAGTCCTCATTTATTCATAATATAAAGAGTCTTCGCCTGCTATATCAGCTATCCCCACGATACTCTGCATATATTCTTTGCCCTTTGCAATTGAATATGAAGACCATCAACGCTTCTACCTTCTTGGTGATTTCTTTGACTGTCATAGCCAACGTGCATGCTGTTCCTACTGGGACAACCCCTGATGTGTCAACCACCGGCATAAATACTGACAACACTGGTCGGGGCAATTCATTCACTACCACCAACACGAATAAGGTTGGTGACGCTGCTTCAGAGTAAGTTCTAGCATCACTTCCGTAGATGAAAGTTAATATATCCAATTCAATTAGTGATGATGAGCCTCCGGCTTTCACGAAAACGCAAGACTCCCACGACAACGGTACGACGGGAGATTCTCATTCGGACACAGACTCTAACCCTGGTTTTGATTCTGTTTTCGACTCTGATTCCAACTCTTCTTCCAAATCTCATGATGACCCCGACACTCCCCTCGATAATGAACCTGAATCCTCTGCCTCCCCCGATACTAAATCCGACGCTGGCCACAATCCTGGTTCTTCTCATGAATTGGATACAGGCTCAAATGCAAAAGCGAAGACAACAGCATCTGGCGATGATGTACCCGATTCCATTACTTCTAACAGTCCTTCAACGGATCCCACCGGCGATTCGACTACTGTGCTCCTCGAAGACACTTTCACTGCTTCAGATGACACGCTTGCTATCACTAATTTTGCCTCCGTCTCCGATGATCCGATGACCTGGTCTGTCTCACCTGCCACAATGGTGGCCCTTCCCAAGCCTCGTCCGCCCCCAAGTCCCCCAGCCACAATGATGCCACTTACTAGCACCGTCCCACATCCCTCTGTCATACTACCACTCTCAACGCCAATAAGCAGCGGTGCTTTCAGAATGAAAGTCATCTCATGCGAGGGGGCGATCATTGCGTTGTTCGTTAGTGCCATCGCAGTCTTCTTGTGATGAATGTCCCCGTAGACTTTAAGAATATCTTGAACTCCATCATCCTCTCGGTGACACACCATAGATGCGTACATAATTGATCTTTCCTGACGGTATTTATTTTGAGTACGAAATGAGCAATGCAGAACCATAGAGTAATCAGAGAGTATGGTTATTATACAAAGGATTTAGACCAATGCAATCGAAAACCAATCAGGCTGAACAGATCCTCATTCTTATCTTGATTTTGTTGCCATTTCCGAAAGTCACCTCCGTGTCAGTCAATAGAACTTGATAAAAAGGTAGAAATGCCCATGTATTTGACGTCTTTAATGCTTATCTTATCAAGCTAAATACCTTCTCCCAAAGCAGCATCCGAGAGGCCTGGAGGGAAATAGACAAGAGATGACTCAATCAAAAGAGAGAATATTCTCGCCTTGTTTGACTTCTTGCAGTCGGAGCATACTATCATGAGTGAAAACTTATCAAGGTCCTCAACAGCATGATCACATATCGCTCTTCATTGGTGTTCTTCCACAACTAACCACTTCATGAATATTTCTTTCTCCTGTCCAATACGATGACATTTATATTTATGGCATCGGTCTCGACAATTTTTTGGCAACCGGAAAATGACAAAGATCGATCGTAGAGGGATAAGATTAAAACCGAGTGTCGCACCTCTCCAACATACTGTATCTAGCTGACTCTTGCTACAGTATGGATCCTACAATCATGCCACTGAATACCAAGCTTATGACGGGTGAACAAGCCCGATTGACAGGAAAAGCAAGATCAAGACCATTTTGAGATGTGCCTATCGTCTTAGTTTTGTCAATCTATATGATTTTCTAGAATGGATTCTTTACTTATAAAGACATCTTTCTCCGAGTACTGACAGTACGTTGATTCAACACAGTAAATAGAAGAGATTTGGCGTGTTTGATGACACGGTTCGCATCAACTAGATTCAGACTATAGGGTTAACTACTAGGTGCTGTGAGCGTATCACACTTGGTACTATGCTCTGACGACAAAACTAGTACGCACGACCAACCATCTCTCATCTGATAAGTTGATTGAACAAAGATAAGACGATATCACTTGACGATTTGTCCGCCTTGCCATCAGATCCAACACTTTGTGTTCCACTGTGGGCCTAGGCTGTATGCTATCCATTGCTTTTACCAGGGCATATGTCACTAATAGTGAGTTTTCCGAAGCCCGGAGCCCCGCTGACAGTTGAGAGAAGCATTGTCAGCATATCTTGGAAAGCAAAGACATTTCTTAGATCACTTGCTCAATCAATGTTGAAAGGGACTTGGTAGCAGTAACGTAGAATCAATCATAAATAAATGTCATGATAAGCTAGAGCAAAAGACGGGGCCTGCGCTCAAGTTGCAGAAGAGAAAGGTAGCGAACAAATTTGTTGACTGGACGATGGTGCATCATGATAATGTTTGATAACAGTCGCGCAGGTGAGTACCAACATGGAAGATATGAATTGCTGAACTATAAATTGTCTCTAAAATCCAATTAAAAATATAGATCACGATTAGCAACCGCCATCGAGGCGATTCTTTGGCCACTCGCTCGGATAGTTTGGAGCGTTCCATAGTGTCAGATTGAAATTGGTATATGCTTCCTCATACCTGGCAGTGGTAGGCAAGATTGCAAATCCGATAAGTGACAAAACAGATGTGCAGACAGGGACGTACGTCTCGATGTATTTCATGGTTGGGTAGTCTACCGGGTCACAACCAATATTTATCGCATCCTGCGGCTGATAGACACGAATATAATCTATACTCATTGTCGCTGGCAGTTGCAGATTATCGAAATCAATCCAGCCGAAATTCTGTGAAAAACCCAGATTGGCAATAATGTACTATAATCGGATTGTTAGCCAATATTCTCAAGTACTCCCATGAAATGCACCATTGGCTCCTCAGGTACAGGTCTGCCATGTATCTCAGTTTCTGCATCTGGTCCCATGCCTGCTCCCATCAAGGTCCATGCCTTTGTCCCATCATTGATCCAGGTGACATAGGATTTATCGAAGCTATCACACGTCTTTGCTTTAGTTTGGAAGTAAGAATGAAAACCTGGAACACTTACCCTGGCTTGTATTCGAAGCCGTAGATGGAGAAACACCCCTTGTTGAGCTCATAGCAATCTTGATTCGTGATTGTTAAACCGCTGGTAGTTTGCTGATAAACGCCTAACAGGACATAAATCATGTGGTCGTCGCCTATGAACATAAACGTGTTGTAACGCACCACCATGATATGAATTGAGCACAGTATTCTGAGCATCGTAGATGATCAAGTTGTCCGAGTTGTTGAGCCATTTATAACCAGCCTGTGTCAGAGGTAGTATTAACCTTGAATGATCACTGCACAGAGGGAAAACCCTCACGTTATATGGTGCCCACTGAGCTGACTGAGAGACCTTTCCGATCCCACTGTCGATCGTAGCCTCAAATACATCGATCTCTGGAGCAGCGCGACCCACATAACTTCCATCGGATCGAACAGGTCCCGGATGAGACTGTCCAGGACAAGTACAAGCGGCTGAAAACCGATTGATTCAATAACCCAATTCTTGCATGCAGGTAACACATGAGCTGCGAACTTACAGAGACGCTGGCCAGGCAGAAAGGACTATTTTAGACATCACCGAGCTGTTAGACAATTGAAAAGTCATCAGTGACTTACCAATACGCCACCCCATTCAGGATCACCTCCAACCAAAGCCGCTGCCGGGTTCTGAGCCCCGGGATACGTTTGATTTGGAAGTGTCCCGACATCACAAGCATCATACGAATATGGCCACTGGTAAATAAGAGGTGAGAGATTCTGAATTCAGATGTTATGTATAAATGAAGCCTACCATGCCCTCCAGAGTCGCCCCGAATCCCGCACGTCCTTTTCACAATAAGCTTCCTAAAAAAAACTCTGAAAGAAAGAAGAAAACAAACCTAAATTTCCCATTGCCCAGCTGGATGCAGAAGTTTAAAAGCCATCAGCACTCCTCAAATTTCCTGCAGTGGTAGGTTCAGAACACTCACACGGCTGGCCATAAGCCACTGATGACGAGATTTCAAAAATTGGAATAGGTCAGCTTATGTAGCTATCTTTACAAGGCATGGCGAAAAAGGGCACAATCTATGTTGGAAAGAGGTGTCTGAACGATAGATACATACCTAACCTTAGTGCCTCCAGGGAGCGTCACTGAAGCTAAGCCCATTGCATGATGTCAGATTGTTGTATTACAGAGTACGACATAAGCAACGCACTTTCTAGTAGACCACCGGTGAAGCAAAATTTATTCCTGAAATCATCGTCAGAGGACATGTTATGATCATTAATGGAATAAACACATACCAAGACTGTATCTGTTGTTGTAGAGAACGTAAGCCCTAGACCAGTTGCTTTTGTGAACACCTTACCATGCCAGATCGATATTTCAAATCATGATTATCGACTGGATTGGCCGGAGACAGCTTCAGTCTGAGCGCTCCACCCTCAGTTGTCACTGAGATTTCATTGAATGACACTCGAGGGAAGGGTCACAATGCGAAAACGAACCCTGTTGTGGGTCATACCACTCAAGATCATTCTAGATATAAATCAGCAAAGTCCAGTCTGAACATTGATAATGTCAAGCAGCAACCCACGGTTCCCCAATAATGTAGATCCATGGCTTCCCAGAATGGGTCATCTCCAGGATAGAACGTCCGTCCGTCCTGATTAAATTCATCCGAAAAGACTAATTGCAGTACTTGATCAGGATGCGTATATGATTTCTTCGTATACGCTTCCTGTGGTGTGTCCTTGTCAATGAGCCCCAAGTTTCCGGGCATATTGGGTACTTGTCCAGTCGCATTAATGCCACCAAGGTTGAAGCCACCTTGATTCGTGGGTTTCTTCTTAGTAAAATGCTGTAGAACAGGAAGGCCTGAAAGAGAAAATTAAAACATTATGGGCATTGATATTCTCAATACGAACCAGCACTGTTTTCAATGGTGGGTCAATGACTTGACCAAGAGTAAGATGGTCAAGACTCACAAAAGCATCAACATCCCTGCTACGAGGATGAAGAGGCAACCAAGATTGGCAATACCCCGGCTGGTACATATTGTCCCCCCTCTGTCCGATTTTCTGTCTCGTCGTGGATCGGGGTTGTGCAGAAGATCGTCTAATTCCGGTGAGTTCATTAAGAACGGCATACCCCAAGAACGAGGTGATGGTGCCAGCGAATACTATAAGGATAGAATAAGGATGGGAACACAGAACAAAAGATAAAGGCGTGAATCACCTTGTCTGCGATTGATCTCTATGAGTATGTCCATGAGCACATCAGCGGCAACAAAAAAATGCGAGAAATGAAGTACAGTGTCAATATTTAGATCTCTGATATGCTTTCTGTTGCTGGCTTCTGAATTCCCAATTCGAGATGTGCCGAGAAGTGCTTCGAATGAGGTAGCAGCAACCTGACTTGGTAATACATTGTTGTTCAAGCTGACCATACTATCAAAAAGTTGAGAAGGTTGAAAATGGTAGGGGCAGTCTTTACCTTAGGCAAGCAACAAGGTGTTCCGGGGAATTGAGTGAAATGAGCGTGAATATTGAAAGGACAAAAAACACGAAGAAGTAGTGAACAAAAGTACTAGTTGTCAATCACTTCACAGTCAGAGTCAAAAACTGAGGGTTTGATGAGATGACGAGACGATGTTGCTCACTCGAACCGGGTGGCACTATTTTTGCGCCGACACGTAAAACCACTAGCGGTTGAAATGATTCGGCGCCTAATGGAGAAGCAAAGGCATTTTGGATGTGCATGATTGATCTTTCAAAGAGAGCGAGAACCTCTCCTGAGTGGGCTTAGCACCCGGTTTTCAACTTGAGCTGAGATAATAGGCATCATACTTTTCATGCAGAGTGCAAGGGTCTTCGCAAGGATCTTCGTGGCGGCACCCCAAGACCACTTTCTGTCACTGTCTGCAAATTCCTGATAGCAGCTGAACATTTAACATTAGCGGCAGCCTTTCAAAACACTCGTCAACAAGCTTCGAATAATCATGTTATTTCTCGTTGCCAAGAAGGAACTCGCAAGACTGGATCCTGCACCTTGACAAAAGTAGAGCGAGCGTGAACGAAATAAATTGAGATGCCTCCTTACGTTTTGAGTTATTTTGATCCACTTATATCTATGTGGTCATGGGTTGTGATCCAAGCAAATGTGATGTAGTGTCGTAGCGATCTCGTTATTGGTGGAGGCGCCGTGAGAAAGTTCGGCGCTTCGATGGAAAATTACTCATGGTCTTTTCATACTCTGAGTTAGCTACAATGGACCGAGACATCAAGTGTACATGTCACAACAAACGCTTACAGGCAGTCGTTCGGCCAATCTTGAACTCACCATTATACACGAGCCGATTCGATCCTAGCATATTTTTACGATAACATGAGATGAACAAGATGATAATAATCGACTGACCTTTGCGAATGGACTGAGGCATCCTCCATTTTCTGAGTCACTCGGACTTGATTGGCTTTTAACAAATCCCCATGTTGTTTGGTGCAATGTGTCTATACACAAACAATTCATCGGCCAGGGTTTGATGTCAATTGATTAGTCAACATCTGCCTTGTAACGTCAGCACTTTGACTGGCAACTGCTCATTCCACTTGTCTCCCATTTTGTTTGAGTTTCCAGCTGAATATACATCTAGCCAGTCTGTCCAAATACATGACTTTTGGATATATTTTTCTGTCTCCACTTATCATAATGTAGTGTCAAAATTTGTGGCTGTTGATAGCTCAATGAAGCATTTTTACACTTCTTTATGGATTATGTACCCTTCAGTATACCCTCCCATTGCTTGCTCATATTAATCTATTTGAGTCCCAGATGTCGGCAATGTAGGAGACATTTAGGGAGCGACAGCCGCCTGGTCTCTTTTCAACAAAGGTGGCAGTCGGTACAAGTGCAAGCTTGAGGCATTGCATGGGGTAATTGCATGGTATCAACGCCCAGAGTGTCATCAGCTGACAGGTACGCTGACGGCTGATCATTGACATCAAACCTCAGCTACCGTGACATTATTCGTTATTAATTCAGTCACTTCCGGACGGCCGGAGACGATTTCACTCTTCTTGGAAGATGCATCGGTATGGCGAGCTTTCGGCATGTAACGTGTGTTGATGATTGAGACTCTAAGTCAAGCTGTATAAGACACAAAGGAAAATGTGGTGAAACTGGCTCCAACAACCAAACGCTCATTGAAGTACGGGGTTGGATATATGGAGTATTCACGGGGAATTTCGGCATTTACGGATTTGGCCTCGCTTTCTATCAGTTCGTCCTTATCTCTTACCATTTCGCAGCTTGCAAACTCCATCCTTTACTACAAGTAGCTGTGCATTTTTGAGTCGTGGTTTGGACCATGGTACGTTGTACCTTCTCTTGTTCGCACTCGACCCTTGTGAATCAGCTCTCTCCAACCTCTGACCTTGCAACATTTCTTGTCTTTATCGCACGACTATCCAAATGCTCTATCTTACTATGATATCTGCAGCCAACTCAAGTTAGTCGACCGCCCTCCGTTGACCCGCTACGATCGCCTGGAACGAGCGCGGATAGGTACCCACCTCCGGGTCATCATGACCCTCTACATCATCCACCTTGTGACCCAAGAAACAAACATAACCTCCAGCACCGCGAGGCTCTGAGGCTTGTCCTGGGAAGTATATTAACGCCCGTGAGTATTTACTCAAACGAATGGCAGGATTGGGAATCTGCTTATCGTCGAATAGAAACGCCTTTCCATGCCTGGTTCACGATCCTCTTCGGGCACTACTACTCCCGCATATTCATTTTCCGGCTCCTCTGGAACATACACTCCAGCAACACCACCAGCCATGGTCCATACTCCCTCGTTGGACGCTAGCAATTCTCAGGAGCATCCCTGGACAAGGCATCCGCATCATCATCCCTCGCACCCTCCGTCTAAGCTAGCTCGTGTGGTAGGTCTTGGTCTTCATTCAGAGATAGAAACTAGGCTCGCTTAACCAATTATACAACAGGAATCACATGCTGATGCACCAAACACAGACGGACCATTTTCAGTGGCAATATCACCTACTCAATATCATTCACCTCCTCCTGTTCATCCTCAATTGTTCCGTAATTTATCCCGTAGCCCTCCTTCTTCCCGCACAAGTCCTCGGCTGCACCCTACTACACCTCCACTAGCACATTCACTACCAACGACAATGCCAGCGGACACTGCGGATTTTCGACCTACTATGTCTGTACCCACGTCACCGGTGACCACAAACAGAGATGGAAGCAATATTAAGGCGGAATATATGTTGCCTCCTCCGAGTATACTTCCCTCCGGAGATGTTCCTGTATTGTCTGCTTCCTCGACCACTAACGGAACAGGAAGCCCAGATCAGGTCCCATGTCATCAGTGCCCAGATGGAAGATCCGGAACGCCTAGAGCCAAGTTCATTCAGACTCTTCAGGGTAAAAGCGCTTGGGATGCCTTGATCCATGGATCTTTTTCATGATGTTGATGCCCATGCACGCTAGACGAATCCTATGCTTGTCATTTGAACAAGGTACGTTCTAAGCGAACGAGCGGCTCTGCCTTCCCTATCCTCGTTTCCTGTTGCGACCGTCCCACATTTGTCATGGAATAACGGTATTGTCTTCCCGCTACTTCTGCCACTGTATGAGTATACGATTCTTGTATTACTATTCCTCTAGCTTGCTGCATACATTTTGTTCATCCAACAATCTGAACAGTGGACAGTGACACAACAAACCAATACCGTCAAAACAAAGAAGTTAATTGAAAAAAGAGCGTTAAACCAATGTTCATTGTCGTCAGATGACAATGTGCTAAATCAGGAATATCAATTAGATCATTGATCATGGTATTCCTGTTTCTTTACTGCCACCATCTGGAAGAACGAATAATCCATACTTAATTATCATCGCGAGGATGGAAGAATATAGTACATATAAGACACCGTTATCTAGGTCAGTATAACCTCCTGGTTGTGTTCTGCTTTGAGAATACGAACTGACAATCGTCTCAGCCGCTATGCGAGCAAAGAAATGGCGAATCTCTTTTCCCCTGCTGTTAGTCTGATAAACTAGGGCACACGAAAGACACCTCACTCAATAAGTTCCCTCAATTTTCTCGAAAATATAGATGCGCTTCCGTACCTGGAGGCAGTTGTGGCTGAATCTTGCCATCGCTCAAAAAGAACTGGGGCTTCCGATCCCGGAAGAAGCACTTGTTCAAATGAGGGATAATCTGGTAAGTCCTGGTGAATCAGGAATGTTCATGTCCTCCCATTCATGATGGCCGAAGGATCTGACACCTGAACAATTTGATATTGCTGCTGCCGAGGAGAAAAAGCGTAGACACGATGTTATGGCTCACGTTCATACATTTGGAAAGGTTGCGCCCGCTGCCGCGGGTATCATTCAGTATGTCCTCTTGTCGGGTCTTCAATTCCCATCTTACTCGCAGTAAACAGTCTTGGGGCTACATCTTGCTACGTCACTGAGTCAGTCTTATGAACGTCTTTTCGGATTACGATCTCACATGGTCCTCAATAGCAATGCCGACCTTATTTTCCTCCGCACCGGCCTCACTTATCTTATACGCTCTCTGAGTGTTCTCATTTCGCGTCTCTCAGTCTTTGCAGCGGAACATCGCGCTCTTCCAACTCTTGGTTTCACACACTTCCAACCTGCACAGTTGACCACTGTTGGAAAACGCGCGACTCTTTGGATTCAGGAACTGTTGTGGGACTTGAGGAACATGAGGAGAGTTAGGGACGATCTTGGCTTCAGAGGTGTGAAGGGTACGACTGGTACCCAGGCTAGCTTTTTGACTTTGTTTGATGGTGACCACCAGAAGGTGAATACCCTCAGAAGAAAGGATAGAATAACTGACCCAGGTCTTGTTCTAGGTCAAACAATTGGACAAGCTTGTTACTCACCTTTCTGGTTTCGATTATGCCTATCCTGTCACTTCACAGACCTACTCGCGTAAAATCGACATTGATGTTCTTGCTCCCTTGGCTTCGCTTGGTGCCACAGCACACAAGATTGCTACAGACTTGAGGCTCCTTGCCAATCTGAAGGTTGTGTCTTCTGCCTTCTTGTTTAAAAGTCTTCGTTAATGTGCTACGCAGGAAGTAGAAGAACCCTTTGAGTCCACCCAAATAGGAAGCTCGGCCATGGCGTATAAACGCAACCCCATGCGCTCTGAGCGTGTCTGTAGTCTCTCTCGCCATCTCATGGTTATGCACCAAAATGCTCTGATGACCTGCAGCGTACAGTGGTTTGAGCGTACTCTTGACGACAGGCAGGCTTTTCATCTATTGCTCAGTCAACATGTGAAGTGAATAAGTACGTATGTTATCTACACAGCGCCAACCGCAGAATCACCCTTCCTGAAGCATTCTTAACTGCCGATATCGTTTTGTCTACCCTTCAGAACGTGTCTGAAGGACTTGTTGTTTATCCCCAGGTCATTGCTCGCCACGTCTCTCAGGAGCTGCCTTTCATGGCTACTGAGAATGTGATCATGGCAATGGTCAAAAAAGGTGGCGATAGACAAGAAGCTCATGAAAAAATAAGGGTATGTCTTCAATTGGCTTGAGTGGCTCAATTTTGCTGATCAACAACAACGAAAAAGATTCTTTCGCAAGAAGCTGGGTATCAAGTCAAGCAGCTCGGACTCGAGAACGATCTCATTGAACGGATTAAGAAAGAAAGTTACTTTGACCCGATTAAAGGTCAACTTGATCGACTTTTGGATCCTCAAAGTTTTATTGGCCGAGCGCCACAACAAGTGGATGCGTTTTTGGAAGACTGGGTTAGACCTGCGTTAGCTGATGAGGAGTCTAGGCAGGCGATAAGAAAGAGTCAGAGGGTTGAATTGTCGGTTTGAAATTTGATAAAAGTAGTTGGTATGATCGAACCTCGAAATGTGTTAGTTAGTTCCTTGACTTGAGTAGATGTAAAGTGAACGAGGATAGGGTTTTTGTTGTCCCTGTGTGTGTGAGAAGTTGGGATGGACAATGTTTTGAAGGGATCGGAAGCTGCTATGAATATTTGGAAGCTAAATCTGAATGAAGTGTAAGAAACTTGCATGATTTATTCCCCGCGCCTTGTTTATTGAGTCGAGGACGACACTGTCCATACGAATGGCGAGCTGGTTAGATGGTTGATTTTTCCCCCTCTTGAGTCAAGGTTCTTTGAAAGTCCGAACCTTGCATTGTGTATGTATGTAAGGCACAGTCATTGTCTTCCCCTCAGTATCCATCTCAGGGTTTTCAGATTCAGGAGCTTGATCGGGGTTCATCCGGTTGAGAGTGGCGGAAGATGAGTCCAAGATAGTACCACAAAAATGCTGAAGCATTCCGAGTCTGTCCACGTACACTCGCAGTCTTCCACGGGCTCGGAAAGAAGATGGGAAAGGTGGTTTACTATTGAGTCTATTAAACGGGCATATGTACAATGTAGACCTATTCCAGATGTAATGCGAAGAGGCTTAGGTAGATTGGTTGTGGCCCCCATGAGTGTGAAAATGTCTTCGGGTATCTCCCATACTGAGCTGCTGGCACAGAGGAGTTCGAGGCGTCTGGGACAAGACAAGGGGATGTGCTGACGAGTGAGATCTACCAATTCTTTGTCAGCTGAGCGTTGAAATAGCCTTATGTTCCGGATTGAGCTGGTAAGGATGTGGAAGTATTGCGGATCCATACCATAGGGAGTGAGCTTGATATGAAAAGGACATGTTTTTAATCGTTTAAGCCAGATGTCACGAGGGGACAGCAAAGAGTTTGCCAAAAATAGGGAATTGCATTTCCGGACGTAATTGTTCCTTTCACCTCTCACTTATTATCTCTCTGTTGCCACTAGCATGGTTTTCAAGAAGGAGAAGACTTCACACTCACTGTAAATGCATTTTCATGACCCCTGTCAATGGTCCCTTCTCATAATCGGCTTTTGCATTTCTCAACGCCAGGATCGCGGGTGCTACAGCCGGAGCAGTTGAAGCGTAAGTAAAATCGCATTTCGTATTCGTTCCCAGTTGATTACGTTCAGCTTCATACAGGTTCATAACCTATCCCACTGAGTTTGTCAAAACTCGCTCCCAATTCTCGGGAAAAGTCTGTCCTTGACCCCTCTCACGAGAACAGCTTATGAAACTGCAAGACAGAAAGAGGGACCTATTGCTATCGTCAAAGATACGATCAAGAAACATGGGTTTAGAGGCCTATACTCGGGATGCTCTGCTTTAATGATTGGCAACGCTGCGAAGGCCGGAGTGCGGTTTATGAGTTATGATCATTTTAAGCACAAGTTGGCGGATGCAGAGGTATGAAGGTATTTTATACCAATCAAACGATGGTTGAGATGTTGCACAGGGAAGAATAAGTGCTCCAAGAAGTCTTCTTGGTACCCTCTCTTCCTCATATCGATTTATGTGGACGCTGAACGATTCTATGACCAGCGGGTCTGGGCGCAGGCATGATGGAGGCTGTTTTTGCTGTTACTCCATCGGAAACTATTAAGTATGATTTCAAAGGACCCATCCTGCGAGTCCGCTGATCGTTTCGGCGTTTTCAGGACGAAGCTCATTGACGATGCCAAAAATCCAAATCCTCAGTACCGTGGACTGGTACATGGAACAATGTCTATTGTCAAACAGGAGGGCATCTTTGGTATTTACCGTGGCCTATTTCCCGTTGTAAATGGCTGATTTATGCACGAACCTAAAAGAGGATATTCACACTTGCATAGATGATGCGTCAAGGAGCTAATTCTGCTGTCCGGTTTACAACCTATTCCACTCTCAAGCAGTTGGTACAAGGATCTGCTGTACCTGGTCAACGTTTACCCAGTGCGGTTACCTTTGGTATTGGTGCTATCGCTGGCCTGGTAACCGTTTATACAACGATGCCTCTGGAGTAAGTTTCAAATCAATTTAGATGAGAGGACCTTATCTTACACTACTGTGAACAAGTGTTATCAAAACACGTATGCAATCACTGGAAGCACGCGCACAATATAGGAATTCTTTCCACTGTGCATATCGGATATTTTCGGAGGAAGGTGTTTTGCGGTTCTGGACTGGGACGACGCCACGTTTGGCACGATTAGTAGTACGTGGCGAGCAAATAGGTTTTCAAAGCTTTGATTAACTATTGGTGCAGATGAGTGGTGGTATTGTTTTCACGGTGTATGAACACATTATCAGGCTTCTTGGTGGTCGCGAAGAGTAGATTCCATAATCTGGAGCGCGATAGCAGACGTTGTACGAATCAGTGTGGTTATCACGCATCGTATCTCTTAGCAATGTTTTTCTTTCAAAGGCTCACACCGTCAACTATGTGGCTTAGTGTGTTCAGAGAAATACGACTTCTACCTCACCCGATCATCCTCACACACACCTTATTCCTTATCGTTTGCTCTTGCACTCGAAATCATTTGCAGACGTCGACGTGCAATTTCTTAGTCGACTTGAGCCTTCGTCAAGACAGAGTGCACGTTTTATGGATTGGGCTTCGTCAAAATACCACCTTACTATTAATCTAGCGAGTGTTGTACACAACACAATCTGTATAAAAAAAGAATGCCAGCTACCTATAGCTGAGTACTGTATGTATACTGATAAAAACTTGGTGTCCCCTTTTTTCGGCCTTTCTAAAATCTAGAAAGTCAAGAAAACTAATCTTAAAATCAGACTACTTTAGGGCACGCAGGCGCAGATTTTTTTGTGTGGTAGGTCCTGAATATTAAATTGGAAGAGAGTGAATCCTGGAGACGGTTGGAAATACTAGGAGGAATACTACGCTAAAGAGCATGAAATTGATTAGAAAGGAATATATTACGTGTAGTGGAATCCCGTAATGAATCCGGCGGGTCAGACGTGTCTTTATTTGTGGGGTCAGTGATGAACTCGACCATGTGTCAAGAATCTGATGTCAAGCTAGCGGATAAAGCGGATAAATTGCCAAGCCCCTAAAAGTGGGGAATGATGGAAGCCTTAATCGATGCAAGGTAGTGGATGAGCCTTGGGAGTGAGCAGGAAATCCACCCATTCGATAGCTGACCCGGTTCAGAGTCAAGGCGGTTCATGCGGAGACTAAAAGTTAGTGTCTTGGAAACAAGAGAGAAGTCAGAGACAAATGTGTTGGAAATGAGTCTCAGGAACAAGGGTATTTTATTTTTAGAGGGCATTTCAGAGAACCATATGGCGACTGTGGAGTCGGCTATTGTTCTAGTCGCCCCAGATTGTTTTATCCGGTGGAAGAATTTACGTCATATGTTACTTCGATAGCAGATGTCACTACCCAAAAGCAAATTTCTCAGACGTTGCTAGGTCCGTTATCTCAAGATAGTAAATATATGTTCTGAGACTGGTCGGAGGTGAAAGAGTTTTTCATCTATCCAAATAGCTTCAATAAGATGCATGACTTAATCGGAGATATGATTCACTGATGGCGGCGAGACACTGAAAAGTGACAGAGAACTCTGCCGTCACCTCTGCGGATAACGAAGTGGCGTCACATATACTGTATGACTACCCTAGTTACGCGTTCATCCGCTGTCGAATAGTTTATGTTGTCACGGATAATCATCCGCCTGCTTCGTTCCTACACTGTGTGAGTGGGTCAGTCCATTCCAACACGGAACTTGAGACGTTTCAGAGTATTGATCATCAGACTCATGACTCAGACATAGTCATGGGTCCTATTGTTTTCGCGAATGTACCCCTGTGACAGATAAATAAATGTGACAATGATTTTTGTGTATAAAAAGCTGAAGGATTTTTGGTATCGGTCAGTCGCTTATGCCTCCTTCGTTGAGCTTTTTATTTGTCCGGCGTCATGTATACACCATAGCGGCGGTTGAAGATGGCACTTGACATGCTTCATGTCGTCTGCTGTTTATGTGAACGCGTCTTCCCAGGTCGGGAGGCGATTGTCAAACGTGACTAAATGCGCCAGTGGTATGTTGTTGACTAACTTTTCTGTTCAGTTCTGAGGTTGTTTAGGTGAAATATCAGACGCCGTGCTGTGGCATGCTAACGGTGTCCAGGATTGTGGTCTGGTAGATGAAACGGACATGGCTTACTGGATGGTGTAGATGACACAGTGGGTGAGTGGATGACTTACTGATTGATACGCTTCTGACGTCGTGTAGACAGAGTGCCTAGGATTGTGCTGTGGCAATTTGATGAATGGCATCCGGCATAATGCTCTGGTAACAATGATGTGGTCGGTTTTTTTGTCTAATATCTGTTAGGAAGGCCTGGCATCGTGCTGTGGCAGCCTTGTGACTGGGGTCCAGCATTGTGATCCGGTGAGGCTGATAATCGATGTCTGGCAGGATTAGTTCTGCTTCTGCTCCACGAGGTACGTTGACATTGTATTTAGAATGATGAAGTTCTGACGTCCTGTAGGTTGGATGTTCGGCATCGCACTGTGATAAGCCAATGATCGATGTGCAGCAAGATGCTCTGGCGACGTGATGATTGGCGCTTGCGATGGGACGGTGCGTGGTCAACATACTAACGCAATCTTTGTACCCCCTTGTAGGTTGAGTGTTCGGTAAGGTGCTGTGGCAGTGCTTGACATATTCGATGCTCCAGACGAAACGGTACGTGATGAATTTACTAACCCAATGTTGGAATTGCTTTGTAGGTTGAGAACTCGATTTCCTAATTGTTGACGTGTGCGGCATTTCTGGCGGCCCCTGTGATTGGTGGATGGTATCATGAGCTCCTTGTCAGGGCCTACATTGTGCGTCATATCATTGTCCTATAATTAGTCTCTTGTGGTGTTATGATACGGGGGCCGGCCATGGTGGATATTGTGCACAATGCACTGTTGGGTAGGGTTGATTTCTTCGTAGGAATACACAGACTGTAGGTCTTTTTTGATTGGTGTTCTTCATCGTTGTCTGGTGGCTTCGATGATTAACACATGTGTGGTGAGTTACATGTCTGAATCACAAGGTTCGTTGATCTTTGGCCTTGATATATACCTCAAATTGGGGTGTATGGCAAGGACAAGTTTTTTCTCCCGGTCGGGTCATCTTGACAAAGTGACCTGTGATGCGCCCTTGATGTGGGTCGGGAGCTTAGTAGGCTCTGTTCTCTGAGTGGAGCTGAAGCTAACAGCATCCCTTGTCTTGTAATAAATATTATGTAACTTTTTGTATGTTTTATTAACAAATACTTGTTTTTCTATTTATGCATGTGTGATTAGACTGGACATTGAGTAACTGTTATGAATGGCTCATCACTTGCAAAATATGAACAGGTGATAAGATACTGATCAATAATCTTTCAGCCAAGTGCTTGTACTATCGCAGGGGCCTGAACACAATCATATAGCGTACTTGACTGCCTGCATGCCTATCTTCTTCTAACAACGCAATGGTTATCGCCTGTTGTCCCACCGGTCTGATTGCAGACTCGGCCACAGGACAAGCAAGGTTTGAAGATTGCATGTGGGATCAATTTCTCTTCATACCAAAGTCGGACATTGCTGTGTAATTACAGTACCTGGACAAGATTGTCACTGTCAACGGCCGTCATGGAGGGCACGGTCTTGGCAGAAGAAACCATGACTTGGTGGCAGGCATTTAAAGAAAGTTCATTGTCCATCGGTTGAGGCTGATGAGGTCGAGGCTGAACTGTGAATAACATATCTTGAGGCTACGAGCTTACATTGCTGGTCAAACTGCCGAGGACACCTGGTAGAGGCGACAACAAGTCGAGATAGCGTGAATGATGGTGTCAAAATATTATGAATATTATGTTGATGGCTACCTCCACTACTCGCAATGCAGCAATATAGATGAGAACCGAAGCATGATACATCTGTCCAGAGAAACACAAGAGTAAACTGAATTATTGCATTCATGCCCACACTCGCACGTTGGTTCGGTGTCAATGGTCCCTCTTCATACTGGTTCACGAAACGATGCATAAGGCAATACCACTGAGACTGCAAAAGACGATTCAAGTTGAGTGTATTTTTTTGGAGGGGCAATGTCTTATTACAGAGTGGCTGTACCGATTTCCTTTGCCCTGACCATGCTGTGTGAGGCAAGGTAATGTACTTGTTCCGAGCAGGACTCTACGTAATACAATCGCTTGGGGGATGGTGCTTCTCGCAAAGAAAACAGATGTCCAGTTCCGAGTATGGTGGAGAGATGATCCAGTCAGAATATTGAGGGACTTCCCAATGACGTACCACAACACCCCAATTTCAATCACACTGATCAGTTGTCTCCTGGTCGTGGCGGCAAATAAAACCTTCCAAAGGGTTTTCTGGTTGCCGATTCCTCAGGCAGACAAATGTATGGCTGATCTGTGAAATCCTCATGCTGGCCAATAGTAAACAAACAATCAGATTCGTCAGGCGAAGTGGGAGACCTGTATATAAAAGGCGGTAGCTTTTTTTTTGCGGACTTTCTCTTTCAATATCTTCTGACGACCCTGGTGCTTAGCATGAAAGACATCTTCTTGCTTTTATGCTTTATCTCATATGTTGCCTACCGTCCAGAGGAGATTTACAAGATGGGGACCAGAAAAACGAGTGGTATTGGTGATTGATTACAGGCCTGAACCAGATGCGTCATCTATCCATTCATACAATTCCGACATCTTGTAGGTCAAAAAAGAGGACCTCCAGGTAAAGATACTCTTGAAAGCAATCCTTTGGGCTACTGGAATACTCGTAGAGAATTGTTCTTTTTTTCTTAAGGGACAACTTGCTTGTCGAAGGCTTGTTGATCAATAATATTTTATGTGTAATCTCATACCCAAGAGATGCCAGGAGTGTGTTTGCGCGGTTTCATCACGTGACGAGAAACAAAACCAGTGGCATCGCCTTGGTCATAACAAATTTTTCATGCTTTGCAACCTTCTTCGCCAGCAAACGCGTCTTGTGCTCTTCCCCCGCGTTTTTTTCTCACCGACTAGGCAGTGTCAAAGGCACACTGTTGCAACAATCCAGCGGGCCTTCTTTCTGTCTCATGCTACCCTTCAAGAAGATCGTCCAGCGGTAGACAAGTCTGATACCTCTGAAGGCACCGGGGAAAGCTCGCTCAATGCCAGAGAAAGACTTCCGAATCCGATTAGAGTCGAATCTGAACTATTCGATAATAAAAATTGCCCTACCTTGTGGCTTGCAAATTTGCACTTCAGGGCCAACGCTGAGGATATTTACGAATTATTCAAAGCATACGGCACCGTAAAAGGAGTACATTTTCGTAAGTTTTGTCTTTATATTATTGAGCTTCCGTATCTTGGCTGATACGTGCCTCTGGTTTAGCTAGGGATGCAAAGGGTTTGAAAAATGGGCGTGCCTACGTGGAATTTTCTTCCGCTGAAGAAGCAAACCGAGTGTTTGAATCGTCTCAAGAGGAACCCTTCGTGCTCAAGGAGAGGCTGGTTCGCATGGAGTTTGCCAAAAACCCGCCAAGGGCATGGATTCCTGATCACGACAACATAAAACCCAATAATACCGTCTATATAGCCAATTATCCCCACCCGGGTGATGAAGCCTCGCTGCTCGCATTGCTCCACAAATTCGTCACTCAAATCTCGAAGATACATTTCAGTACGTGTTGATTCCAAGCTCACGCTTCTGGAGACTTATAAGTACAACAGTGAGAGATGCGGATGGTCGGGCTACGAGGAAGGCGTTCATTACTTTCAGGAAGGTAGAGGATGCTCACAGTGTTATTCTCAAATTCCAGGGACATGAAATGGCAGGAGTGAGACTCCTCCTTTTCTATGCCCATCAGCGCTATACCCGGTCATGATCTACAGTAGACAATTGCTTAGTCCATTACGATGCAATATCATGTTCGTCGTAGATACATCTATTTTTAATCTCCACCTTTGTTCACATCTTTAGCTACTCCGGGGCCCGATACGTGGGCCCTAGATTATTAATCATTTGTAGCTGCAAAATAGCTCTAGAATGTTTGAGAATGTTCGATGTTCGATTCGATGTCATTATAGGCAGGAGTTGAAAAAAAACTACACTTACCTCTCGTTCTTGCAAAAACTCTAGGTAAGTTAGAGCAACAGCAATCCAAAAGCTTGTGTCAACCCCTAGCAACACCTCTTCCGTTTTTTCAATTTCCAAAGTTCCTGTCAATAAACGCACAGTCAAGACAGGTGTCTGATCGTGGAATACAAGCAATGGCGTGTGTAATGGCACCACATTTGTAGCTGTAGCAGAAATCGAAGCCGGAGTCGGCAAGAAATTCACCGTTGATCGAGATGCGTCGGTTGCAGGTAAATTGATTGCGTAAGGCGGTGGAGGAGACAGCGGTGTATTCGAGGGCACACGAGAAAGCGTAAACGAGTTGGAATATGTCGGGCTGTGGGACTTCAGCACCGAAAGTGCACGGGAGAAGACAGATTGCCGAATGGGGCTCTGCATTGACGGGACACCTGAAGGCGCAAGAATAAATTGGGTTATTTGGGTTTGAGTGCTTGTCCCCTTCCTGGGTAGTTCTGAAGTAGCATAGGGAGGTCGGAGATGCGTGGCGGTCGGTGTAGGTGGGTATGAATGAATGCTTGTTTGACTGCTGTCATCCTGGAATGTCAGGCTTCTCTGGACAAGTTCCGGCTGACAAGGTGAGGGAGGGGTAGGATTCGTCCGAGAAGAAAACGAGAGAGATGTATCGATGTGATAAGGAGAACTTTGTGGGACTGGCGTAAGGGGTATGAATGCTCCGGGAGGAAATGTTGGTGATCGTAGACGTATGTACCAACCCCGGAAAGGTCGGTGAATCGTCCAACATACTCGAGATGTCTGGTTGTGCTTGATCATAGAAATAAGACTTCCTGTTTTTATTCGAGTAGAGGAAAACCGAGAAGACTCACAACGAGCTGTTCAATTATCTCATTATCACCAAGAAATCGTTCCTACATAGTTGTGTAAGGAGTGAACTAGCTTAAACTATCTGTGACTCACCTTGTACCATACAGGCATGTCTGTAAAGCCTTCTTCATATACATTGGTGCGCATGTCCTGTAATACGTCGGTACTAACATCAGATTAATGGGCCAATACATTCAGCACGCAGGGATTGCTCACGTCCTAATGATGAACCGGCGAGGACTGGATGCTGACTGTTGCTGCATAGTATATATTACGACGTTTGTGATAACCTGTAAAGAAGTATGAGTAGAGTTTGAGTAGAGTCGGTAACTGTTCTCTTTGAAAATTATCTCAAGGTACCGTGTGACTCTCTTATATACATCAAAACTACTGATCTATTAGAGGCCTCCATCTTCACATTCACAATCTCTTGGGATGAGAATGAGTAGGCCTAGCTAGATGGATGTAATTATGCAGTATGCAGTATGATAGATCTCAAAACAAAACAAATACTAGTGTCCACCACCACACCGTAACACAGACCTACAGACACCCACTAAAATCGTTAATGAACGATCATCCTTATAATCTCTTCAAGGCCTTCTTCCTCTTTTCGGCATTTGTAGAAGTGTTTCCTGTCGCAGCTCTCTTGACAGCTTTCGTGGTCCCGATTGGCACCGCACTATTTGTAATACTGAGCCCCATTTTAGTCGTCGGATCCACGTTTCCACCGACATTCGCATCTGCTGTAGCGAGAGGCAAGGGTGAAGGAAGGCATTCCTTCTCCTTCCCAGTACCTTCCTTTTCCACAGCAAGGGGAGCCTTGCGTGGATATGGCCGAGCTGATGAAGTGGATTTGTGTATGATGCCAGGAGTGGATATCAGAGAAGACGAGGAACGAAAGGTCGACGATGAAGAGGTATTTGCGCCCGAGGTAGCACTGCGAGCTGAGATAGCAGTAGTAGAGGGGACCGACTTGGAGGATGAGGCAGCCACGGAGGAAGATGATTCAGCAGGAGCAGGATCATCGAATTCGACAGGTTTGACCCGCGGTGTCGCATGCACACTCGTAATCAACTTGGCACGACTGCAGTAGCTCTCGTAATCTTCAAGGAGAAGTTTCCCAGCCTCTTCGTCTAGAGCAGATTCGGGATTGGGATATATGAGGAGGCATTTAATTGTCACCAGAATATGACCAACGCCGTATTGTGATTTCCAGTCCTTCTTCAACGTGTTGACACAGATTTCGCCGGCGCTTGAAACATTTGGGTGAAATATCTTGGTTGCAAACCAACCTGCTCACAGATATTAAACGAACAGAACAGGACGACTCTGCAGTAACGTACATTTTGGTGGTGCTGCCGGAAATTCTTCTGTGAACTTAAACTTGACCCTGAAATAGCCTCCAGCATAAGGAGTGCCCTCTATAATATCAAATTCAATGGTGGTTCGAGAGAGAGTAGGTGTCACAGTGAGCATACCTGGGCCTTCAATTATAGCTGTTAGGTCTAGCATATCTTGTTCATTTGCTTGAAGACGAATGCCCTCAGGCGGGTTCTTCTTGAGGTCAGCGAGCTCTCGCATTAGACGGCGGGCAGCAGTTGGAGGAATCTGTGACATTCTGTTAACAATCATGAAAGAAACCTAATTTGAACCGGTACCATGATATTAATGAGGACTGAGAGCGCTCGCAAAGAGCAGACAACTTTACAACATATTTCACGTGATCAGGGACCAATTTGTCATCGATTCTCTTTTACAGCCTGTTGTCTCCTGTCTCCCATCGCTGGATAATTTATAGATAATTTATAGCCAGCCCTACAAGAATACATATACATATACATGAAGCACATGCAAAATCAACATGACAAGCAATACCTCGAGTCGCCAGGACGGTTACAAATCCCAAAAGTATATACAAATACAGATTATAGGGTCGAAATGATCTCAGCTCCAAAGTTAGCAAAGTAAACATCTTGATCTGTCGGCGTTGCCCAATCTACCGTGGATCCTGTAGTCGACGTCAGTACACTGCTCTCAATGGATCTTGCCTGCTCACCTCCAAAGAAAGTCTGGATCTGCATTCCTTGAACGCGGCCGACATCGGCATCACGCATGATGATGCCGGAAACGTTGATGACACTATTTCCATCAACGAAAAGCTCGATCTCTCCGTTTGCCTGACCAGCGTCGTTGAGCTTCACACGCTTCGCAAGGGTTGTCCATCCCCCCCGTGGCAAATGTGAAGGATCCTCTGTTCACAGAGATGCCATACGTAGCGTCACAGACCGAGTTCGGTAAACTACAGAGATTCTCGTTCACAGCAAACCTTGAATCATCGTACGGGGGCAAGTAGAGATAGAGTTCTCCAGCACCGTCGGTTCTCCACATCAGGCGAGCAGACCAACATGTGGTATCGTGGCGACCACCAGAGCAGGATACGGCTGTAGAAGCATCATCGCCTCCGTCTGACGACCAATGAACAATTTGGATCTGATTTGCATAAAAAAGGATCACTCACAGAGACCAGGCAACTTGCCCCCTTTCACGAAATTGAAGCCTTCGGGAAAGTAAACGGAATAGCTGAAGAGTGCCTCTTTTGCTGTGGTGAGATCAACACTCGCGGGACCAGGAGCATAGAACGATACGCCTCCGCAAGGATCGACGCTTGGCTTGTACGAGCCTTTGGGATAATGTGCCTTGAGGGAATTAACCCCATCAGGTGAATTCTCGTACGTGAAGGGGCATCTGTTGGTGACCTTCTGTGGGCGAAGGGTCGAATTGCTCAAGCTGAGTGCGCCTTGGGCTCCAGCGAGTGTCGTCCAACGCGGACTCCCCGAAACAGGGAAGAGATTAGATAAAGTGCCGGCGGCGCGACGAGTGATGTTATAAGGAACGGCAGAGACTGACTCTGTCGCCGCGATGAGGAAGAACAAGGATAGGGAAGCAGTAAACAGCATCGTGGAAGGACTTGGGGATTGCAATAGAACAACGTCCAGACAATGAGGGGAGACCATTCAGAGGTTTTTATAGAAAGAAATTCCGAGGTGCAATATTTTGCTACCTGGTGAAGCGGATGCGACCTAGCCTCTTGGTTTCGGGATCCTCGCATGGTCATGCGAATGGTTTTTCCGTAGCGATCCTTGTGGATGTGACAAAAACTTCCGATGACTACTTCTTGAGCACAGATTGCTGGTTCCAGTGTTAGGCTTATCTACGGAGTATTGAGATGCTGACAACTCGGAGGCTACTGCGTATGTCCTCCTTTGATTCAGTAACCAGCATGGTTTTCAGGCATTTTTCGCAAGACATGAACAGATATAAAAAATGTTAGCAATCGAAGGGTTCCTTTGGCCAGTTCCGGTGTCCGATGGTTTTCTGCCGACTGGCTAAATGAATGTGAAACCAACTTGAATGTAAATTTTCTTGAGTAATTCGCCATCTATCCCGAGCCGAGCTTCGGCATGGATGAGCTTTCTAAAAATACTGTATGATTAATTTGTGTCAATTGATCCATTTTTATCCCATTTTTATCTTCTCTATTTTTTACGCTACCTTCATATAATGATTCATTTTCCTTTACTAGTTAGTAGAGGAGAACTCGACAATTCTTTAGGCCTGTGATCTACCAGTGATGCCATGCCCATCTATCTATTCGGAGACCTTGTCCACGCTTTCCTCTAGTCACGCGCCTTCCGTTAATGCACCTCCAACAGTGTGCCTTACAGACTAGGCCCTGCGTATGAGCATTAGTTCACTTGTTGCAGAATAGGAATACTGAACAAGTAAGGTTATATTACCATCCCTTCCATTGCCTTAGAAAGTACACCGGGAGATCACCTGATAGTGCAAAGATTTCAGTAACTTGATCAAGGATAAATGGATCCGAATACCCGTTCGGATCTTCAAATCTTATGAATTTGAACTTCCAGACCAGATCGTCCGCTTAAAACCTGCTTTCAAACTACGACCCTGCACAATACTATACCTGATGAGAAGAACACTGGGCTCTTGCAGCCACACTATTTTGTTGTGTGGCAATGTCATGAATGGGTGAAGTTTGCACGGACGGATTGAGGGATACGAGATCGAATGCCTTTGAGCTCGTTTGCGTCAATTTCTTCGCACATGATGACGCAGCCAGAAATAGTTGTTTTATCTCTCACCATCACTATCCAGCTAAAGCTATGATGTAGACGAGACCTAGACGTTAACACAAGAATTTTTTCTTCCGTATTGTAAGTCATGTGACAGTGATTAAGTTAAATATCCTCATGGGGAGAGAAGGGATCCAATTCCACTAATAACTTGTTCCTTCACTAGTTCCCAAAGATTCATCATCCACCAATTGTTCCTGTCTCTTCACAACGCTTTTGGTATATTTGGTGGTTCTTCTTTCGATTTGGATGTCTTGCCATCGAACCCTCTGAGTGTGTGCCGAGAGTAGGGCAGAGGGTTTCTTCAGGGAAGAGAGTTAGTCTTCTTCGAGACTCACGAAGATACAATCAAACGATATTCTCCATGCTGGTTGAACAAAGTATGTGAGAGGAGATTTACCCGAAGGATCTGATCAAGTAGGTTTGAATGGCAGCCTATGTCATAAATGGGTAAATTCCACCTCAGTTCTACACCATCAAGCAATTAAGAGCTTAAAATAACAGAGATAGAAGCGCATTCTGGCATAGGAAACTACTGTTATTGCAATCCAAAAGGGTGTACCATGGAGTAAATAAAGCCCAAGACACATCGAGACGATCTAAGCAGACTCTGATCAGTGAGTTCAGTTCGCATGCGCTCTTGCCATGAGATTTACAATTTTACCGATATTGGCACAAGTCCAGTCATCGGGTTCAGTGGCGTCGTTATTTTATTCTCGTTCTTGACCTTCGCCGAAAGCAGCTACTTAATCATCGCTTCATGTACACGACACACTCTGGGGATGTACGACATCTTCTCTTTCTCATACATGAGCTTTGATTGGGTCCGAGTTTATACACAACGAGCGGACCATGGATGTTATACATCATCCCGTAACTGGAGAAGTATTCGGAGTATCGTTCTATGCAGTAAATGCAAAAGGCCTGACTATGTGACAGTACAGAAAAAAATTAGAAGAGCATATAATCAAGCTTTTCTCCTACTTGCGGAAGATAATCCTCACTGTGAAGCATGCGCCTTGGTATTACGAACAATGCATCTCAGCTCAAAGGCAACCAAAACAGTCTGTAGGAAGAATGGATCCATGCACTTGAATCCAACGTTGACAAGAGTCGAGATTAGCTGAGGACATGTCTAGCAGGACCATCTGTAAACAGATTACGATTATAAACTCTATACTGGGAAAAATGCTTGCATTGGATTCGTACAAGTGAAAACGCACACCAAGAGAGTCCAATAAACATTTCTCTCTAATCAAACTGTAGCTGTCCTCTCAGAGAGATGTCCTCTTCACAAGAATGAGCAACATTATTTTGAAATAACATGAGCGACATGGGCGGCCCGCCGCTGTGCCTCAAAAAAACCAACGGGTTTGACAGGTCTCGAACCACCGTCAGCCCACCAATCATTAGGTAACTGTTCCCGCCCAAGCCATTCCTGGAGAGTTTCTTCAGTGATAACCTCCTCTTTCTCTGAGTTGGTACTTTCTCCAGATCCTCTACGGTTCATCGGAACCCGTCGATTCCTCATGACAGCCCAAGCAAGCCCGCACTCTCCTAGGGCAATTCGTTCATGAAAATTATTAAGAGGATTAGAAAGCTCTCTTTCTCTTTTCGCGTGATATTGAGCCATATCAACAAGGGAAAGTCCAGGCTTCTGGGATTTATGGCGACATGAAGATGTGAACGATAGGAGATTCGTCAAGAGCCACCCATCAGGTTTATCAGAAGGAATACTATTAGGATGAACAAAAGAAGCATCGTGTGCGATCTCTTTTGGTCCACGCGCCGACAGCGAGTCGAGTTGTATCCTCCACCGAGGCATTGGTACAAGCTTGGCGATCCACGTATCTGACCTTGAACGATCTCTTGAACGAGAAGAGAAAGTAAACTTTGCTGAAATTAAGAATCCGACGAACGTCAGAAATAGAGCTAGAAACCACGAGACGTTATAAACATATTGGAGGGCGTTAACAAGCTCAAAGAAGCTGATATCTTTCCCAGTCCGTTGGCTAGAGATAGGAGGTCGGATCCTAGGTTAGCAGTTGAGAAAAAGGAACTCAACATATAACCGTGGTTTGCGAGCGTATTCAAAGCCGGGCAAGGTGACCGACTGTCAGATGAACCTGGCTGGATGAACGGATGGTTCTCCGGGGCTTTTTGCGCCGATGATGAGTAGGGGGTGGCGTTGGACGGTAAGTCGGACATCGATGTAAGTGGGCGAGACATTCTAAGATGCAGTTTTGCCTAGGGGTCGCATTTTAAACCAATATCTGGACAGCCGGACATAGAACTTGATCCGCATGATCAATGTGATTATATATAAATGTTCAGATTCGGAGCAGAGATGTGGCGACTGGAAACTGACTTGCACAATCGCATTCATCTCGTATGTCGGAATCGAGCACTTTTACAGATCGTTAGCTCTGCGATTCCTGTTGCAGTGTTCGTAGAGTAGTTGAGGGCTCATCGGAGTTGATACAATCAGATTTGAACCTGTCCAATAGAGAAAATTGCATCAGGACTCATGCGTTGTGTCGTTCTCCACTCCTGATAAGAATGGGGGAAAAGAAAACTAGGGATTCTTTCCAACTATAGTCACCAAAGTCTACAGAAACTGGTCGACGACTCAAAGTGGTAACGAATCTCTGGCTTCACTGTCTCAAATTTTCTCCTATTAGTTATTCTCCTATTGAAGAAGAAGTTCTGTGTTCCAGATCGCCACACACCTTTGTCCCAAGCCATCACGACAACCTAGTATGGCACCTGGAAAGGTCAGACCACGACGAGATTCATGTGGTCTGGAGGTCAGGCCAGATGGCACACTCGTTATGGGCCCCCTCTGCAGACATTTCGCATAGAGGGTCTGAGGTTGTCAGGATCACAAGTCGTGAGAGGACTAGCGGCGGGAGAAACAGCTCCTCGTTATCACGTCAGGAATTCTTCGGATCGCGACAAGTACTCAGCTCCTTGATGATGAAAAAAAAGAAGAACCGAAGAAGGAGAGATTCGTTCGGGTTGGTCGTCAGGGAAGATGGGACCATTTCATTGGAACAACTTTCGAGAATGAACAGTTCACATTCACCTAGCCCCTCCCTCTCCAATAGCAGCATAGGCGGTCCGGCAGACGACAGCGAAGGGAGGGAGTTGTCGAGCCAGGCGAGTCGTAATTTCAGAGATTCTGGGCACCATAACTGGAGAAATAGTCTCCAACGAACCGCAAGAGGGCGAAGAGATTCATTCGGACTCGAAGTGACAGAGGATGGTACCCTCTCCCTGGAACGACTAATCGTCAATACAAGAGATGAGGAAGAGATCGAACGTCGCCGTCAAAGCCGACGACTCCAAACATCCCCTACAAGACTCGACGCACCCACAGGTTTGCCCCCTGATCCTGGAAGCCGTCGCTGTCACAGTGGGCCCAGCCACAGCATTGCCTCAGAAAATGCGACAAGCATCAATGGCCCACGCTCATCCTCAACCAGGGGAGTAGGCAGCCGACAACAAAGACGGGCGCTGAATCCCACATCCAGTAATCGCACTGAAGTGGAGCTACTGCGGGAACAAGTGCAAAGGTTAGAAGCTGAGTTGGCTTCAAGGAGCCGGTTGCCCGCCCACAGTAGCGTAGAAGCGCCACCTGCGTATGAGCCTCGTAGAGGTTCACCGCAGAGGCAAGCAGGAAATACAGCACGAACAGGTCGATAGAGCATTATCATTGTTCAACTGATGTCAGGGATCACTAATAATAATATGCTGTACAACAAATACTCACAACATTTTGCGTGTGTGGAACTTAACCAAAATCAGTATATTTGGAGGACTGGATATTTGCTGATGTTTGAGGTAATGGTTCTAAATATGGACTAATGGTTTACCTAAAATCACTATCACTATCACCTCAACGTGCGTAAAAATGACTTTTGCGTCGGATTTCATCAAGTGGTTATGAGATGAAAAACACCGCCGAAAGCTAGTCATAAACTTAAACTTGAATCTCTGGATCATAGTGACAATTTGTATAAGCATTCATTGTGACTTTAGAGAGAGAGAGAGATTGACCCAGTCCTTTTTTAGCATAAAATTTGCTCACTTAGTCGGGAGTATGGTTGTTCAAAATTGGCTCTCAACAAATTGAGGGCCGTCATCTGGTAGTCCTTTCGACATAAGAATGTACTATTTGCACAATCATTGCCAAAGTGTCAGGCTCAACCAAGACGCCTTTTATGAATTACACGTAAACATGACGCTCGCTAGCAACTATCGTACGTATATCTTGGACCAATAAACACCTCTAAAAAAATTTCAAACAACTTGGGTGGCGCTTCAGCAACTTCTGTCTTTCTACGGATGCTCGTCGATGAGTTGGCCAGATAGCCATGGCATCCCCATGTCGATCCATCAAAAATGAAAACTTGAGGTCCTTTTTAATAATACGGCGCTCATCAGAATCGGAGGTGCCACATCAGGTCTTCCCCCTTGGTCACATCTCGTAAATGTGTAAATGTTTCATCTTTTACTTTGTCCTTAATGACACCGATGAGAATTTTCCTTTCCTTTCCTCTAGTTTCATTCGTTGCCTAACAGACCTTGTATTTCGCCTTTAATCTTTTTCTACTCCTTACTACCTATTCATGGTGTCCGTTATCCAACTACTAGTCAACGATGGTGAACAGAGGAGAGCTACTCCAAGAGACAGCTTTTTACAGACAACCAACTCGAATGCTGTAGCTCAGACCGCAATAGGCGTCTTATCCGCCCAATTTCCTACTCCTTCAACACAGTCCTTGTTTTCTACATCGAGCTTTTTATCACCAACTCCTTCATCCAGTACCTCCCAACAATCGTCGTATTCCAACTCGGACCAAGCTTTGCCACCGTACAGGGACACGAAAATAATTATCGTTTTCAGTGTCGTCGGTGGTATCCTGGGGCTCTTGCTGCTGGGATTCATTGCCTTCCGACTCGTGGTGTGCCGATATCAACAGCATAATAGGCCCCAGAATTACACGCTTTACAACTCCTTCTGGGGGAAATGGGACTGGAGAACCTATTCACCCGTAGATCAAGTCACCACCACCGTGTTTCCCACCGATAACCAGGAAAAAAAGGTCATGCACAACAGCGTAATACCATCTTATTACACTTCGTTCGTTTTGCGTTTTTTCCCAGTGCAGAAAGGGGAGGGGAAGAAAGAGAAAAAGAAGTCGAGAGTGTTGTCCAAAGTCAAAAGATGCAAACCTGGTGAAGATTTTGACATCGATTCATGCACTCCTCTCTCCAGTCAAAAGTCTCAAGTAGGATTGTTGAAGGGGACTGGCGCACTCCGGTACGACATGGCAGCCCTAGTGAAATGATGCATTTCTTTTTTGTTATTCACCTGAGACACTGTCGCTCTAGGTATATTAGTAGGGTAGAACCTTGTAAGCTTACCCTCAGTTGTCTACCATACTGTGTGATGCCTGAGATAAGCATAGCTGTATCATTATCCCCACTGGAGGCTCATCACACTAGGAAATAAATATCTCAGACATCTCGCAATTTGGCAAACGGCTCGTTTGTATTACCTAGGAAATAAACACGCCGCCGAGGTAATGAGAGCAGGAAGTACCACATAAATCTCGAACCAACACAGGTTCTGCGAGGTTGTGAATGGCCGAATTAATCCAACGACGTTACTGAGAAAGAAGAATACGAAAGATTAGTTCTGCGAACCGCTTGAGGGCAGAACACATTCTTACGTATAGGGAATGAGAGTAGTGACTGAGGGTGTCCTACTGTGAGAGTTTCCCGCTGCTGTATGCATAGAAAAAAACAATCAAGTGAACCTGAGTGAAACTTTCCGCAGATGTACTTGACGGCATCACGTCCACTCGGGTATTCCCCTCCTGATCAAATTGAGCGACATGGCTGCGATAAACCACTGACAATGGCCAGGGTCGATGTACTCGTAATCCAGACGAGCTCAATTCTTCTTGCGGCTGACTTTAGAGACATCGGAGAGCTCTGGGTTTTCCAGATCGCCTGCAGAAGGGAGATGGGCCTGATAAGCGGAGGGCATGTCACGCTGTCTGGTTGGGAATTGCGGTCACCAAGCTCAATATTCTAGAAGGAAACATTTGTGCAGCTGTCTGTACTTACGAGAGAAGGGCGAGAGAGTTTGGCAAAGGCTGGGGCTGGAAATCGTGGGCTCTGCTGAAGGGAGTGTGGTCGTATATTGGTCAGGTAATTGTTCCCACGCTTTTGGCTGTGATAAGGGTTTGATGCGCACCGAGCTACAGATAGCACACTAAAATGTACACGTCATCTTTTAACAAATGAGCAAATGGTAGATGCAATCTCGTCCACCATATTCGAAGTCAGAATCACGAGTTGGGAAGAGGAAGTATTTTTATGATCGGTAATCGGAACGCCTGGGAACACATTTGACGGAAGGTCCTTCATTTCTTTTGTGGTAGGTGATTGAACGGACTCTGTGTGTTCTAGAGAAGAACTAAATAAGATGTCTGACTTGATCGAACCCTTCAAAATACAGATCTTCTGTAGCTCATGGTAGTGTCTGGGGATTTGAAGAGCCGCATAAATAACCAGACCGTTCGAGATGTATGCAAGTTCCTGATTTCAATATGGTGTCTACAATCAAGTTTAGCTCAATTGCACTCACAGTCCACAGCATCCAAACTGCGTTGGGCGCCTTATTAGTCCAGAGCGTAGAGGATCTTCCTCAAGAAGTCGCTTATGATTTCATTGTCGCAGGAGGTAAAGCTGATAGAAAATTTTGGATTCGAATTTATGGTCTCAAGAAGCTATACAGGTGGCGTTGGAGGCGGTGTTGTTGCATCTCGACTTGCAGAAAATCCAGATTGGAAAATTTTGGTTATTGAAGCAGGTCCCTCGTAGGTTGTCCTCATACTCCCAATATCTTACTCTCACTTTGGGTGATATTAAGGAACAGAGATTTTTTTGCAACAGTTGTCCCGGGGCTTCTCGGTCAGCTGCAGAATACCCCTGCGGACTGGAATTATACTACAACTCCAAGTCCAAATGGGCTACCTGTTCAGTATCCAAGGGCACGGATACTAGGTGGCTGCAGTTCACACAGTAGGTGTTGAGTTGTCAGCACCATCACATATCATTGACTATGCTGCAGATGGGATGGTGTTTACACGGGGATCGAAAGACGACTGGGATAGATGGGCTGAGATCGTGGAAGATGATGGCTTAAAATGGGACAATATGATGCCTTACATGCTGAAAGTCTGTCCATCGTTTACTCAAAGTTCATTATCTCTGAACCTTAAGAACAAAATAGGCAGAAAAACTAGTTCGAGACTCTGAACACCAGACAGAGCAAGGACATGTGGACCCTTCTCTCCACGGTAGTGATGGAAAGTTGTTTTTAACATCCGAGTTCCAAGATCACCCCATCAATGATATGTTTCTTCAAGTGACGGAAGAGATCCCAGAAGAGATCCCATTTCTATTGGACATGAACGACGGAAGGCCAATTGGAATTTGTGAGAAATATGACTATTACAGTCAAAAATATATCAACTGATAATTTCACCCCTTCTAGCATGGAACTTATTCTCGGTGGATAGTCATGCTGAAAGGAGCAGCTCTGCCACTGCATACGTGGAGACGAGCAAGGATAACCTCCACGTTCTTCTCAACACATATGTGACTCGTGTCCTGCCAGTAGAGAACGATAAGGATTTTCGTGGGGTCGAGTTTGCAGCTGATGGACAGAGTACAAGAAAAAAGCTCGTGGCAAGGAAGGAGGTGATTTTAGCAGGAGGATCCATCGGTTCACCACAGATCCTGTTGAACTCTGGCATCGGGAATGGCACTGAGCTAGAAGCTATTGGCATCAAGACATTGGTCAACAACCCCAGTGTAGGAAAGAACTTCTCGGATCAACAAAAGTGCCTCTGTCTCTTCAGAACCACACTTCCAAACACTGAGTCTGTTGGTCTTAAGTTTTTTGCTGAATAATATGAATTGATATAAATTCACAGTTTTGATCTGGATACTGCACTATCCGAGTGGAATGCAACACGCACAGGACCACTCACGATGCCAGGACGCTTGAAGAATCAGATCATGTGGATCCGCCTCCCAGACGATGCTCCTCCTTTCAGCGAATATGGGTTTTCTGATCCATCTCCAGGACCTGGTTCCCCGCACATTGAAATCTACTCCGCGCAGATAAGTACTTCAACGCCTACAACCGATGTATTGGTTCCTGCACCTCCAAACTGTCCGTATTTTGCTCTAAAGATATGTCTTTACTAAAACAAAACAACTTTAGTTGGGGTCCCTACCCTTCAAATTCAATTAATCAATCTCCATCCCACCTCGCGTATGAATACAATACTGGGTCTGGGTTAATTTTAACATTGATCATCACAGGTGGCACCATTACCCTTGCTAGCTCAGATCCCTTTGCCCATCCAATTATTGATGTCAACATGCTTTCTGAGCCTGTCGACCTCGCAATCATGCGGGAAGCTCTCAGGAGTGCACGAAAATTACTTTCAGCACCCGTATTCGAGGGTTCCGTATTTGAATCTCTGTCTCCCCCCAGCAATTTGACAACAGACGAGGAGCTGAACTCGTTCATCCACTCAACAGTAGTCCCTTACTTACATAGCGTGGGCTCTGCCGGGATGTCGCCACGAGGGGCGAACTGGGGTGTTGTTGATCCCGATCATCGAGTGAAGGGAACCAATGGACGACTACGAATCATTGATCTCTCAGTCCTGGTGAGCACATTTGTCTATGGTTACTCGATTGGCTCGATTCATGTTGCTCAAGCCGAATACTCCAAGTGGACATGCCCAAGCGCCAGGTTATGCCCTTGCGGAGCGGGCGAGTGCAATAATCAGAAAAGCATGGAAGTAAGCTTGCTTGGACCTGTAACAGGTGTAGGTTAGTAAGATAATTGGAAACATCTAAGGGTCAGGTTGAAGTAAAATGTTATAAATACATTGTTGGGCGAATTATTTATGTTCACAAGGTAGAATGGTATCTTCTGGCATCAAGACCATACAGTAGACTCAGAGAAACGCCACAACCCTACTCTGTCATGACCCATGGAGCTTCCCATCTTCTGAGTTGAGTTTAGGTGTCTTAATCGCCCACATATTCCATCTCGTGTCAAAATACATCAATGAGATCTATCCTAATCGCTATAGGTTATCTTAGAATTGACTTGTCAAGTATGAACTTGACAATGAACTGGGCTTGACCACAACTTCTGGGTTGGGTCAACCTCTACACCGTAGCCCACTTTACCAAGGAAAGGTCTTAGAAAATTCAGAAGAGTGAAGTGAGTAGACTCAAAAGGAGGCCCTAGAGAGTGAAATCAATAGACTTAAGCATACAGAACTACACAATTGAAGTGCTACTGAAGAGATTAAGTGATCGATGCTGTTGGTAAGTAGTTTGTGAGCACGAAAGCGTCCGTCTGTCGTTTGGCTACTGACCTGTAGATTTATGAGAGATAATGTGAGGGCTGAGTGACTGCTCCTGTATTTCGCTACCTAATTTCTGTTACAGAAGGCTCTTAAATACTCTGCAGCTACGGCAGCCAGGCCACTGCTTTCGTATAGTAGAACAATAAAACTGCTGACAAATAGTTCTGGAACAATAAAACAAAAGAATAAGTCCAATTGAAGAAAAGGATGAAGACGAAGACAATAGAAGGGATTTTATTGACAGAGAATTAGTGGAGGAGGGTGCTCGTCGATGGAGTTTATGATGTCAGCGAGCACCTGATCTCTACACTACCTTGAATACTCCTTTTACCAAGTGTAAATGAATAAAGAGAAAGAATTAATAATCAGCAATCACAAAGCATTGAGTCAGAGTAAGCCACAAGAAACCTATAGGAGGCTAAATTGTACGTTGAACATCTGCTTCCTAACTCCATCAAGTCACAAGATATAAGAGAAGCACCATGTATATATTTATGCTTGGGTACAGATCTATTTTATCCGATATCAAATTATCATCTTTCCATCACCTGCTATACGATATAAATATATTTACGAATTAGTCACCTACTATTCCTCCCAAAAGAAAAACAAACAAACAAACCCCTACTCAAAAAAAAACCCAATCAAATGCAACCAACAACTATAATGACAACCCCCTACAGACACACTGTCCCCCCCCCCAAGAAAAAAATTGATATGTACAATCCATTACTCAAATCCTCAACTCTCTAAACCCTCTAACATCCACTCTTCCTGTTCCATTCTTCCTCCACTCTGCCTCATTGTCATGATGGGTATCATTATTAGTATGATGATGAAGATGATTCTTGTTTCTAGGTAAACCTAAGCGCTTTCTTTGTCTCCTGGTTAATTTAGGGGAAGGAATAGAGGGAAGATCGTCATGGCTTGCAGTTGCCGTGGTCTTGGTCGTGGTCGTGGTTGTGGTTGTGGTCGTTATTGTTGTGTCGTCCAAGGAAGAAAGAGAAGAAAAACTATCCGATTCATAATCGACGGGTATCGCATCGTCATCTCTTCTCAACCTAGATGATCTAGAACTCGAAAGATCACCCAACTCACTTTGCTCAAAAGTCCTTTTCGGACTTGCATTCGAAGAGAGGGTCTCAACAGAGGAAGAAGACGAACAGGAGGACGAGGAGGGGTGCCGAGTGGAAACGGAAGACGGGGGTGGCAAACGGAATGTAAGCCCAGTTTTCTGGGATGAAGGAGCATTGAGTTTGAGTTTGATTTTCAGATTCTGGGATCTTCTACGGTGATGGGGTTTAGGGGTCGGAGGGGAAGGTGGGGCTGGATCGGATGGAGGGGGACGTTCTTTGACGTTGGGTCGACCGACATGGGGACCCTTGAGGTTTCGTATGGAGGAAAAATGCTCCCAGTCGTGGTAACTAGGAGGGGGTGAATGAGAGGGAAGCGGGAGGAGGGAAGGAAGGAGAACATACGCAACATAAATGGTGTCGTCGGGATGGAGATGGGAGAGGGGGCTATCCGGCAGAGGGGAAAGTGAAAAAGTGTGCCACTCGATGACGTAGACGAGACCTGGCTGGATGACCTTGACGTTGCATCTGGTCATGTGAGCGAATGCGGAAAGCTCCATGTGACCGCCATAGGTAGCTGGGAGTGGGGATGAGGTGGGATCGAATGAGAGAGTTGGCGAATAAATTACCGTTTTGTCGCATGGAGCCAAGATGGGCATCGATGCCGCGTTCATGGTCGACAAAGGGCTCGTAGACAGACTTGTGACGGTGGATCCAGTCACAGATGAGATGGCGCAGCTGGGCATGGTGTGTGTCTGAGCCGTAGAGCTGGTCAGAGAGGGCGCGGAAGAGACAGTTGCCGTCGCCGAGGGTAGGGGCAGCATAGAGGCCGAGCAGGCGGAGCTGGTCGTCGAGCTCTTGTGCGTTGTGGAGGGGGTCGCTGAGGGAGAGAAGCTGGGGGACGTGAGCAGGGCAGCAGACGAGGAATGCAGACGTACCTTTCCGCGGGAGGACCGGGTGGTGCGTGTGGAGGGACCCATGCTTAGGTAATCATGATCTTGAGTATTGATCTGATCTTGATTTAATGTCTAAATGATCTTCATGTCATCTTGTTCTTCATGTCATTCTGTCACCTTGTTCGCCATCTCGATCTCCTCCTCGCTGTCCTCCATCTGCTCAGTCCTCAGACCCTTTTCTCTCTTCGCCTCGTCAGCCGCACTTTCTATCTAGCATCCATGTTCCTTCTCCGCCACACCTTCCTCCCTCACTACCTCGCCTGTGTCCACCACTCCTCACACCCTCTCCCACCAGACGATCTCCCTCCCTACTCCCCTCTCCCTCCTCCTCTCTCCCTCGCTACCGTCCACAGCGAAACCTCCGTCCTCGACCGCTTCATCGCTCTCTCCCTCCACCACTCCCTCCTCGCTGCCCATTCCCTCCTCCACACTCACCGCCCCGACAGCTTCCGTGACCTCTTCATCTACCACCAACCCAAGGCCAGGCTCGAGGATCTCGTCAGATCCTATGCCCTCCAACACCGTCTCTCCATCCCCTTTGTCATCTCCTTGTCTCCCCGCGCCATATCCCTCATCTCTGCATCGGGCAATAACCGACGCACTCTTGCTCATGTTCCTCGAGAACACTCCTTGGAGCAATCTGCACAGTCGCTTGTCAACGCCTTGCTGACACAGTAAGAATCCATTTCAGCTCCCAATCACACTTGGCAGGATATGGCTTTTGAGTCACCATCACAGACAGGAGATGGTATAATTTTATTGGGTTATGGACATAGTTGATCATCCGGAGCAACATTACATAGTTCCACTGCCATCTCATAAACCAGCACTGGATCCATTCACAGGCCTCGACACAGTCGGCGGCAAAGGCTTTTCCCTGTTTGATACTCCACCATACGTACTTTGAGTCTCCATCCTCTCTCTCATTTTCCTCCTCCTCGCATCCTTCCTTATTTGTTTCTCTTCCTTCTGCCTCCTCTCATCAGCTACCCAAGCCGCAATTCCCTTGGCAGCTTTCTCAGGCAACATCTTGCACGACAACAAATAGCCTTGAAGGTCCGCTGTCGAGAATTCATGTTCCGGAACACAAGCAACAAATTCTGTCTTCAGTTTTGCAAGTACTCCCACCGCCGCTTCCTCTCCTTTTTCAGATCCGACAAGCGATTCGGGAATGATATGCTGAACGGGGTAGAACCGGTCGAAAAGCGCAGCAGCTTGTTCACTTGTCGCCAGTTTGTATTCCACCTTTCGATCAATGCGTCCGGGGCGAAGGAGCGCCGCATCCAAACGATCAACAAAATTGGTCTGAAAACAAGAATGAAGTCAACGACAAGCAACGAACACAAAAATCAACTCACAGTGGCAAAGAAGATTTTGCCTTCCTCACTACCCACACCATCAAGAATGTTTAACAGCCCAGATAACGTGACAGCAGATCGTCGCTGCCGTCGCCCCATAAGATGACTCGTGACCATTCTGTCTTGCAGCGAATACCCTCCACCCAATCCTTCTTCTTCTTCTTCATCTTCTTCGCGTACAAATGCACAATCAATGTCCTCAATTAGAAGGATTGACCCTTTGGGAACTGAGGATACAGCTTGCTCGAGGAATGTATCGTCCACGCTTTGTAGTTCCAAGTGATCAGAATACATGTAGCCTCAAAAGTGATGAATGACTCTCACAAATGAGCTGCCAGAGAGATGGAATAGACTTCCATTCTCAATTCACCAGCAATGGCATGAATAGTCGAGCCTTTAAAAATGAGACGTTCAATCATGAGGGGGACGACAAGAAATTGGACGACTCACTTTTCCCAGTTCCAGGAGGACCGTAAAGAAGGTACCCACGTCGATGAGGGATACCAGCGCTCATGTACCAATTTTCCATTTCCAAGAAATCCTTAATGTCCGCAATCAATTCGTTCAACGTCGTACCCGGGAGGATAATCGAGTTTAATGGACGACGCTGTTTTTGTTTGACGTTGCTCCAGCAGAATTTAGGACCATAGTTATGCTGTCATGTCTTTTTAGGAAGAATAATTTATCTGAGCCCACGACAAGACACTGACCGCGTTGACACTGTGCACAATAACATGAGGCCTACTAGCCTCAAAGTACCCTTTCCTAGCCGCCTCGACGAGCCTTGAAAGAACAGACATATCAAGGGTGTAAATCCTATCTCAATCAGAAAAAAAACGCGTCCCGGTCAACATATTAGAACCAACAAATAAACCCAATCATTCACCCACGTCAAAAAGATCGAAGCGCCACCAAGACCACCTGGACCACCACCAAGACCACCAAGACCACCAAGACCAGGACCGAGGGGCGACATGATAGACGTCTGAGATTTTGTTCGCCGAATTTCAATCCAATACCGATTCCAACGAAACAGTTGCGGGAGGTCGTAGGTAGGAACGTATTCAGCGTTGTCAATCACTTGCGAGTCGGTCGTGGTGATACCCCAACGACGTTGAGAAGACTTGGCAATGACGCGGAAATCGCGTGAGCGGCGCCAGACTTTTTCTTGTGTCTTTTAAATCAAAAGCTTAGAGTCAGTATTGGTTGTATGAGTAGAGAATCAACACAAAGGAATTCCGCCCCACCCCCCAGAACGCACGATGAAATTGATGATCCAGTCATATGCAGGATCACTTTCACTGAATTCAGCTGTAATCGAATATTCTATCAATGAAAAGAGGGCACACACACACGCGCGCGTGCACATTGGTTCAAACTCATCACACACACACACAAAAAAAAAGTTGGAATGGGTGACGTACGAAGTCTGAACCGTTCAAAAACCCATTTCACAAATCGCCTGCCCAACTCGAACAATATCCCCAACACGATTAATCTGACACTGTCTCTCCCACCACCACCACCAGCAGTGGTAGCATCCCTTCCTGTAGGAAGAAACATGGAAGCAAACATCGAAAGACCGAAAATCCGAGTCATCGCTGACCAAAGGCCATCGCCACCACCACCACCACCACCACCACCACCAAACCCTGAGGACGCATCGAATGTAGGGTTCATTTATGTTTTTTTTCTTTCTCTCTTTCGCGTGTTTTTCTTTGATTGTTTAGTTGTAGTTTGGGGTTTGATGCACCAGACGAGGCAGTTTTCGTATGTGCGTGTGAGGGAGGGGAAAGCTTATGCCCAAAAGCAGAGAGAAGACAAGGACACAAGGCACGTGCTTCCGCAGTTTTTCCCGAAAGAGACGTGTTGTTGTCGAGCTCAATGCGAATCTGTTTGTCTGAAATCAACGCGCGCCAATATTGACACTCCCAATTAATGTCTCTCTCTCTCTCAAACACACATACACATTCACGCTGTCTCTCTCTCTCTCTCTCTCTCAAACACATATACACAGTCACGCACACACACACACACACACACTAGCTGGAAAGAGAAACTGGGGAGAGAAACAAAGAATAAGGGAGGGCACATGCTCATACAAGCACAGCCTAATCGGAGTTTCTCTGGTTGTGTGATTACGATAAATAGCCTCCATCAGAAGCGCAAGCGGAGATCCGCAATTTCTCCTGATGGCTCCTTCGACTATAGCTTACTCTAAAATAAAATAAAATTGTCTGACTAGGCAAGGTTTGATGTTACCACCTGCATGAACGATGTCATAGATCTCAATCTTGTTCTGGATAAAATGATCGCAATGCGTTGTACTATCTTAATTGAAATATTACTGATCAAAGATAAAACCACTATACATGACAAAAAAAAGTTGACTTGGCAACTTGATAGTGAGCCGAATATTGAACAAGGTGAATCATTCTTTGAACCAAAAGTGATCAGTGATCAGTGATAGTTTCATTCCAGCAAAGTGCAAGCCCAGGTGTGATTGACGGATGGCACGTTTCAAACTTTGATTGATTCGCAATTCCATCATTCTGACTTGAACATATCTGGTGTGTTCCTAAATCAGCCCCCAGTTTCCAAAAAACATCATACAGACAAAAAGTTTGTACCCGAAAAAAAGTTCTTTGAAAAGAAAAATCATCTTTACGTCAACAGTATCTGTCCTTGTGCTACAGCCAAAATTGAGTTTCAGCTGCAGTCCAGGGATAGATGTTGTCAATGCAAGACAACTTTTCAGATCCCCCAGGTGCGATCATTTGTCTGCATGGTGTTCAGAGGTTGGACTGGATTTGACACAGAGGACATGCTCAAGTTCGATGGTAGGGAAGGGGAGGAATTGCAAATCAACGGGTTGGATGGTATGGAGTCACTTGAGGTCTCGTGCGTCGTTGGGATGTGTATCTATAAATTAGGCTTGAAGAATTCGATGTCCCAGGTTGATGTCACGTTTGTCATGCGTCCACAAACTGCTAATTTGAGTAGGTTATCTACAATCAGAGATATTTTTACCTATCCAAGGTCGTTCCCCAGAGATTGCGGGTAGATTGGCTTCATCAAACTGATTAGACATTGTGTACAATTTCAAAGGCGAGAAGAAACACACCAGCAAGCCCTTTTCTTGATCTGCCTTGTATTCATAAAGAACCAGGTTCTTGACGTCAACTCATCCCCTTACGCGATCTTGTAAGGGGATCAGTTGGCATCAAGATATCTTCAAGTGGCAAGAGGGACCATTCGAGAGCGGGTACATCAATCAGGCAGTGGTTCCAGGCAAAGACTACGGCTTGCCAGAACAAGAGGAAAGGGCGTGTCCACACAAGGGCCCTCTCTTTCGAAACGCGGGTTAAATGCGATCCTGAACAAAGAGAGCGTTGTCCTTAATCAGAATCAAATGCCGGAACTCAGCCGAAAAAGGAAGTCATTGTACAAAAACGTGTACAAAGCTAACTTGGAGTTTTCATTTAACTCGAAATGGGAACCCTACTTCAATAGAATGATCCATTCCTATTCAACTTGAAGATTGATAAGATCACTTTTACTGAGTTCCCTGTGACGGATTTGTATCCTCATGAAGGCAGAAGCATTGTTGATGATCCTCCAAGTTTATAAATAGATCAACACTTCCTTTTTAGAAGCCGGAAAATGTAACGATATATCAGCCGAACAAACACATGTCAAGGAAGCCACTGTCCTCGTTAGGGGCCCGAATTTGTCATCATTGTCGTTTCTGCTCCTGTTGAAAATGGCGATTAGATACCTTTTTATGGAGTGATCGTATGCCATGAGCGACATTGAAGGATCATCTGTGTTCTCAGCCGAATTTGGCGTGACTAACATCACCCAAGTCCTGACTGAGTTCTTGCTCGCGCGTCGAGGGCACTGGCTTGAAATGTTCGTCCACCTCGAGGTATGTTTTAGGTCATGGAGATTAATATTTGCATGTTAAAATATCTGAAGATCTGTGGCTGGCTGGCAGTGACTATGTTTGACAGCAAGATCTGTGACCCGTAAGGACCCCATCATTAGCAGGCATCAGTTTTCGTCAAGGCATACACATGGAACTTCCATCCATTGTCTTACAAATCTTGGAAAAGTGTCAAATATTTGAGCCACTCATGATCTCTGGAAAGAAGAATGATGTCAAACTCAAGACTGAACGAAAAGGATTTCAATCAAAATGACTACTGAAATGCATCAAGTTACATGATTTGTGGACGTATTACAAGCATGACATTGGCATTGAAAACCTGGGTATCCCGAATTTTTTGGCCTGGCTGGCGTATAATCATCCCGACAATGCTTGATCCGCAAGTTTTCCATCCTTCTAAAGAAATCCACGGTATCCAAGCCAGTCCAAGCGCGAAACAATGCGACGACAAAGGATCTTGCCTGAGGTGATAAGAAACCTTCTTGTGTCGTCTCTGCCCCTGCCTGCATGATTGTTAATTTGCGTAGCATGAGTTCTAGAATGACATCATCCTCAGAGCAGCCACAGTCAAGCTTCCCAGATCCCCTTGGAGATTTGTAGACCTGAGTTCCATATGAATCTGGGACTCCTCCAATATCGGGACTTTTGATAATGTCGATATGGTAGGGACACCCAGTCCAGCCGCCAGGACCCGTAAGTATATGAAGTGCTACATCTCGGCTGTGGAACACTGCCCTGCCAAGAACAGCTGCTTCAGTACGAATTAAAAACCTAGTGAATGGTTGCATCGGCTTTCTGAACAAGCAGTATTCATCAAACTCGTTAGCCATACAATCTATATCACGAATGAGTTAAAATAAATGAAGACAAGAAGAGGCATACCAGCAAGCTCTCGTTGAACTTTTCTCGTACACATGGCAGGCCTGGCAGGTTCTGAGCTTGGCATCCTATCAGGGGGTGGGTAGATGTCAAAATAATTAACCCCCTCCAAACGTTTCAAAAAGGCAAGAGGATCTCCATTCAATAGCGAAGCTGTCAACTGAGGGACATTCACTTGCGGCGGTGCCAGAGCAGTCCTACTCTGAATACCCGAAGGATGATGTAAAATATACTGCCTAGGCACTGCAGTCTGGAGCCAAGGTCGATAAAAAGCCTCATTCATATTGCCTTCTGTACCCTTTCTTATATTATCTCCTTCGCGCCCAGAAGTTCCATGGGTACGCTGTGAACCTATGAATGATTGCCTTGACAGCTCAACATTTGAGGTGCTCATCATAGACGAAGGGGGAGGCGGAGCCCAATAAGAGCTAGCAGTTGTAGCACCGGATGGTCTATCCACAGACCGCATATCTTGTTTCGCTCTAGGGAACGCTGCTGATCTCCTAAAATGGGGTCGATAACGGGACTCTAGAGTCAAATGGGATGCTGGAAGACCAGGAGCAGGGTGCAAAACAATTTGATGACTTTTATTGGAGTATTCAATGGTAGGAACGATCGGTCTTCGGAAGCCGCGTTCGGAGAGAGGTGAATAATTCCATGAATAAGTAGAGACAATTTGTCGACTTGGATTATTTTGTATTTGATTTCTTGTTTTTTCATGTGATGGAATCGAGAAGGAACGGTCATATCTTCTGTGCTGGATGTTACCGTCGTCCGCTGCATTAGAGGGATATGCTGCACGATGAAATACGCCCCTCTTATGTTGTGGTGTCATTGTTCAAAATAATGAACGTGACAGGAGCAAGAGTCAGAGCAGTCAGAGCGGCAGAGAGCAAGGGTCCGGGGAAGGTGGGGAATCTGAAGACGGAAAAAAAAGTGGAGTGAGACCAATTTAAACGTCCATATCTTATCCATGTAGATCGCTGATTACATGGATAAATTGCTCAAGAGGGGCGATAGTTTCATTTCTTCCGGATAACTATTTTTGATTTTTTTTTGGGTAAACTTCCTCCCAGTATGGATATCACTGACGAAAACCAGATTAGATTAGTGTGTCTTTTAGATTGTTGCTTATGGTGCAACCTTGGAGTCGCAAATGAACTACAGCTAGATTGATTTTGGATCGGAAATTCCAACTTCCAACTCAGCACCACGCCGGCACTATACCACATCACCCTGTGTGACAGTGATGCTATGTTATTATTAGATCACTGAAGTGATCGGACATCTGTCTGTGCAGCAATGAATGACTTCTCAAGGCAATCTGGAAAAGTCTAAGGATGAATACTTCCCCAGAATAGATGTTGAAATCCCAGGCATGGATTTAGTTGCTGGTGGGTCGTCCTAGGTTCCTAGATGTTATGATCTGGAAAGCCTCCAGACCCCGGAATATTTTAGATGTCATCTGACTCTTCACGCAGGAACGAAGTAAATGTTCTGGATTCATCTTGATAACACCTACTATGGCATGGTGACAATTAAAAATTAATCATTTTTCTGACAATCTTCTCTTCTATATGAGGATCCTCCTCAGGATAAAGATTGTGGGAGTCTAGATCATTGAATTTCTGATGGCTCTTACCAAACTCAGAGGGAACTTTGAGTGGGTCTTGGAATAAAATGTCTCATCGAAGAACATATCGATGATTCCTTATTTTTTAGTGATTCGAGAAAGAAGGTGGATACTTGCCTTTTGGTCCCATTACAGCACAAAACAGGCACGTGACATGGTAATGATTCCTGATTCAGAGAACAATGCCAAATTGGCCTCGATATCATAAATTATCAATAGAAATATTTCTCATGTGTCAAATTTGCTGGCATGCGCCTCGCTACAGTTGCCGAAGTTTACTATTCGAGGTACGACCTTTCGATATAAGTGCACCATCCTGAATCTCAAAACTGCTGCCGCTATGCTCTCCGTACCACATAGGGGATGGGACCCCGGTGCCGGCAAAAGGGCTGTCCACCTTGACCATCTCCCACATCTGCCATCTCATACACCGTTCACACCGGCCCAAATTGCAGTTCAAGATATTCTTTCCGGTCCCCTCATGGTCTCAATATCCGAGCTAGAAGTGTATAAGTCCATAGGCGGCAATTGGACCTTAATGGATAACTAATCTCCGGAGGATTTTTCTCACCAGTTCACTTATGGGTAGATTCTTGCAGGTAGCTGGACCGATAACACGATGCCGAAGACATTGGGCTCGTTACCACTTGAGCTGGGGTCTGTAGATAGGCATTGGGCTGTGCCTGGGGGTCTGTCTATGGACATAGCTCGCCGTGTCTTGGCGGTGATGCCTGCTGCGGTTAAGATCACATCTCTCTCCGTACCATGTAGCCATGATGACTCGGATTTCGGTATCCTGGACTTAGACCAAAGTGTAATTTCATGTAGGACCTCTTCTCGTGTCGATTCCCTGCCAAATTATGATTGCGCTCAAGAATGGCTGACTGGGCTAAAAGCACAGCTATGAACAATCCAGTTTTCTTCCATCAAAAGCTCGTGAGGGTCGGTAAAAGACCTTACAAGTAACACATTGATCTATTCATCTTGCTACTGAGTCAGAGGCTTGAAGATATTGGCAGCCCTCATCGGCTCCACCTTCAATCACTATCGTGATGGGTTACCCCACAAGGTATCCACTCGAATGCAATGGAAGTATCCATTACCGCGTAAGTGTTCATCCCGGCACCACTGTTAGTCTTCATTGAATCTCGAGAAATCTCCGATCAAACGTCATCTTTCAGGAGATAAAAGCTTTTCGGATATCCTTGAGAGAGGATTTCCCGGGAATTGGATACAAATTTCTTGCGATGAACAACCAACTTCATACATCATCTACCTTATCTCACCCACCTGTCTCCTTCGTCATCTTCTCATCTTTTGAAGAACCTGATACTATCGCTTCAGTTACCACATTGACTCTGAGTCTCATTTAACGAAAAGCAAACCAATAGATGATTCAGACAGCTAATGAATAAACATATCTTCACCCTCGTTCACTGGATGACTTCCCATTCGGAGAACAATACGAGGGTCCACCTGTTTCCGAGATGCCTATCATGGTTTTCAGATATATGGCGTCTTCTATAAATGGATCAGAGTTACTTACCATGTTTAGACTTTATCATGATGGTACCTACCAACCTCAGAGTTTATTTTGCTGGCTCATTCTGTGCAATGAGGACAATACAGACCAGAAGCTTTAGAAAATTAGTTTCATGAATTTTGGAGCATAGGAATAAATATTGCACAGCCTTCATCCGATGTCTCGTTCTTAAGTACTTGATCAAAAACTGTCCCAACATGTCACATTGCAGTACACATCGCAGAGTAATTTTATTTTTATGGAAATTCTGTTTTTTATATCATACAATACCATATACTGCATCGATGAATCAGTAATTCTGGTGCATTATTGATTCACTGGCAGAGTGTACATCCTAGATTCCCTACAGGAAATCACCCTCCTACTCAATACTGAATATAGCAACCAACCATCATATGATTATTAGATAAACCATTTAATTTATCTGACATCAAATGGCTTTAATTCACAATTACTTGGATTCATTTTGGTATCTAGGAGTCTGTTCCAAATTGCATAATGAGTAAAATAAGCAAGTATTGCAATTTTGTGGATCAATATGAAAAGATCAAAGTGATAACAGCAATGAATTAATATCTCACATTAAGAACAATAACTGTAGGTTTGGACACTTTAGAATCAAATATACATACAACATCTCCTCATCAGAGGAAGCAGCCTTTTCAACATCAAGTACATAAGACAACTATACTCGAGGGTAAGTATGAGTGAGTAGTATCTTTCCAGCCGAATATTTGTAACATCATTAAACACCATGAACAGAATCCCAGATCCAGAAGAATGACAAGGAAATAACATAAGGATTACGGAGGAAGAGGTTCGACTGGGGGATAGACACAGAGTCTGGCGGGTTGGGGGACAATGAGGACTCCAAAGAAATGACGGAAGAGAAAAGCAACCCATCTTGATCGGTCGATCTATATACTCCCAACGCTGGCAATGCTCTCTCTCATTTTACCCTTCACATCAAGGTGGGGATGATGTGCGTCTATTGAGGTGGAATCCGTCACCATTAATTCTGCCACTCCCATTTCAATAAGTGGTAACTCCTCTTCGTCCTCGTTGTGTAGTGGAGCGCTACCGGAAGACGCAGGCCTTGATGTCAAAGGTGAAGCTGTGTTTGCTGTTGAAGGGTGTCGGCCCGGCATAGCGATGAGTACCGCTACTCGTACGTGTGCTGGCCCCCTTGAGCCACCCAGATCCGTCATTTGCTGTTGCTCTGTTCCCATGTAATTGGTAGTGGGAGCGGATTGACCGAATTGAGGTCTTGATGGAGTTGGGTTCAATGCTGTCCCGATGCTTCTGACAACACGACGGAATAATGCTGTGTTTTGGCCAAGTCCTCCAGCCGCTCCACCGCCGCTTGTTGCTCCTGCCGCGCCAAGACCAGCACCAGCACCGTCAATCTGGTCTGATTCATGATTGATCTTTCCGATTGCATCGTAGACATATGTTGCCATTAAGGGCTTTATGCTCTCCCAGTCCCGCTCATCCACGGACACCGACTGTTGTGGGAGCAGTTGGTCATTAAGATCGAGATACAAGTCCCACATCCTCGGCTTCTTTGACAGATCAACTCTAGGTGCTGTCCGTCCATGTCCAGGAGGAGGAGGCATCCATGTACCATTGCGGATTGCCTCTTCGACCATGCGTCGATGTCGTCTGCGCAGCAAGAAGGAACGCACGACGATGGCCGCGGACACACTGAGCAATAAGACGAGAGTTGCAAGAAAAGTGTACACTGTGATTTCATCAAGAGGGGTGAGTTTAGTCGTTCAGCTCAGGGAGACAAGAGGAAATTGATGGCTGTGGAGAGGAGTGACGTACGATAAAGAGAGGCAGAGGAGGCGATTGACCCGCTACCGCCTATGTTGCCTCCTCCGCTGCCTCCTCCGCTGCCTCCTGTGCTGCTGGGGCTGCTTGCTGGTGGGGAACTGGGCGACAGGAGGTCTGAGGTCGCCATGGCTGACGTGGGAGAGGTACCGTGGACGAAAATCAATTTGCTTATACTTGCCGAAAATGATGCCGTCACTCCGTGTACTATTTGATTTCAACTCTTTCGAAGAATGTTGTGGCATCACAGCGCCTGATTACTATCACATTCATTCCCAGCTGCCATTTGTACGACACATACTGCCATTTGTTTCAAACCTTGATCAATTTCAGTGGAAAGTGCCGTCATGTTCGGCTCTTTGATCACGACCATTGTTGTCATAGTAACATATTGAACTTCAGAGAATTATCTGCTGCCGTTTTTTCATTAAGCCATTGATTAAATGTCTTGCCGAGAACGGGAATATCAGGATAGTGGTGGCACATAATGATTCACCAGGTCACCCCAACGATCAGAGTCTGGTCGAGAATAATCTTTTTTTTCAGTGTCGTGCAAGGACCTTGGTAATCTCATGTTTTAACATACTCAAGTACTACTGTGAAGTCATTGTGATGTGGTATGTCAAGTTCATATCTTGACTATGGCGGCTCATCTAATTGATGAATACACACTTCTCGAAATACTATGGTAATCATGAAGCTTCTTACTATCATAAAGTTTGGACTTGCAAACTGACTTCACACTCCCCTCGAAGAGGTGACCTCTCATCACGTACTATACACAGTCTCGCAGGCATAATACAGTCATCAACAAACTTGGAAGCTGCCTAGTCCATCAAACTGGTGTTACGAATCAAAGTTTCGGCTTTCTCTGAGCGCGGTGTGATCCTACATGTAAATGGTACGGGGTATCTGTTACAATTATGAAAAGGTACATATCGAAAGGAGAGGTATAACCCACGAGAGCATTCCATTCGTCATTTCAGGTTTAATCTCAAGTTCTTTTCCATCATCACCTAGACCAGGTTGGACGTTGTAGACAGCCAGAATATGACATATGAAAATAAACAGGGAGTTCTCGGCCATGAATCTCCCGGGGCAAATTCTCCTTCCAAACCCAAATGCTGCAACCTTGGGATCCTGCACGGTACGGTCAATCTCCCCGTCTTTCAAGAATCGGTCAGGGTTATATGCAAAAGGATCTTTATAAATCTCTGGATCATGCAGAATTGACCTAAGAGGAACTTGAATGAAGGACTGTGCTAAAGGGGGAAGGCGAACCCACCACGAATTCCCGATGATGATAGTCCCTTTGGGGATGTAGTACCCATTATATTCATCTGCCTCTGTTGCCACATGAGGTACAGCCAGAGGAGTGACAAGTTGCCATCTCAGCGACTCTTTCACCATCGCATTTATATATGTAAGGTTCGGTCGATCATTAAAATCGGGCAAGCGATTGCCAATAATTTGGTCAAGTTCTTCTTGAGCTTTCTTCTGAACATCAGGGTAGAGGGCCATGGCCATGAAAAACGACTGAATCAATGAAACCGTCTAATATTACAATATTTGTGCAAGTTCGACAACATATATTCCGACTCACTGTATCTGACCCGCCTAGAGAAGGACACTCTAAAATCTGATTCAAGTTTATTGACGAGGAAAAAACCCACCATTAAAAGCAACTGCACATACATTGCGAGCCCTTGTCTCCTCTTCAGTGCGATCAGGGGAAGTTTCATCCGGTAGTTTCTCGATGAGACTGGCTGCAATGGAAGGCTCAGCTGTACCTTCCCTCTATTCTGAATATGAGAATTTGGCCCAGGATCAGTGTAATTTATCCTACCAACTGCTCCTGAACAAGATTCTAAGGCCAGTGTACAAACTGTCCACTAACTTTCCGCCAGTACTCGGCCTTTTTTTTCCATCCGGCACCCGGGAACCATGCAGGGATAAATTTCATAAAAGGAAGTAAATCAACAAGGAATGACCCTGGGGTTCCTACCTCTGCACCAGCAGCGGCCACAATTTCAGCAATTTTGACATAGTAAGAGTTGTCGTCTTCAACTATGTCCATCCCATAAATTAACTTAAGTATGGTCGAAGCGAATGCACTGGTGACCGTAAACTAAAGACATTTGACTGGTTGCTGGATGATGCATACTTACTGTCTGATGTGGAATATAAAACGGTCTGGTGACTTGAGCAAGCGACGAAGAAAAACCCGGGTCATGGCGACTTGAACGGAATGATACTTGTGGACGATGTTTGGATGGAAATAATCATGGAAGGTGCGTCGGTAGCTCCTCCACTGCGGTCCGTATCGAAGTGTAGCCATGTTCCATTTGAAATCCATCCTGTTCTCTAGTAAACATGCCGGACATAACATGGAGAAGAGGCTACTAACAATTCAATCAACATGGGAAAATGTGCGCGGTCAGAATACTTTTGTGACTGTTTCTCGAATAGATCATAGGTCCTTTCAGCGCTTCCGAGAACAAGAAATGGTTGTCCCAAGTATCTTGAAAAATATCATATCTCCTATAAATTCCCCATGATGAAATATGTGATGCGGGCTTGTGATCAATGCAGAATTCACCGTATATCTTTGACCATCGATCAAACTCTTGCCAAGGCTTGTCGGTGGGCATGCCGAGGAGGTTGCCAATAATTGGGTAACCCTTGGGACCAGGTGGTAAAGGTAACCTATCCGGATTGTTTCTGCGTCGCCAGAGAAAGTGAGAGAGCCACCATCCTGCGATAAGGCCAGTGGTCCACAGGACAATCATGAGAGAAAAAGAATCGTGATAACATGGTATTTCTGGGCCTTATATCCTGCAAATCCACTGAGCCTGAGAATATTTTGTCAGTCGGTTGCGAAGAGAAATCACAAGACAACCGCATTGTTTCCCCCCATTGAAGAAACCAATCAAGCCAGAAAACCAAGACGAGGGTTTGCAGGCCTAAGTAATTCTAGAGGGAACGGAGAGAAAGTAGCTTCACTGGCGGTCTTCATTTTCAGACGCGAAACCAGACAGATGCCGCTTAAAAATTCAGATGATGAAAGATCTGAAAAGTATCTGAAAAGCTTGATGTGAGAATAATAGCATGAGAAGATATTCATGTGTATAGTCATGATGCTTACCCGCAGTAGGATGGGACACGGTGGACAAATAGCTATTAACTGATCGGCTGAAGAGTGATATCAACAAGTTAACATCAAATCTTGGCTGACAGCTATTTGTCCTCTGTGTGACAATCTGTGAGAACAGAATGGACAGCCTTGCACAACAAATTTTTAATTTTGACAATTTGTTACATGGTGCTCGAATGCAGTCTGGAGCATATCTAAATACTAGAGAATAGAAAGAAAAAGAAAAAGAAAAAGCCTTGCACAAAACTGAGATGTACAGAAAACTATAGATACTGTGAAATTATATAATTAAAATTGAGATAATAGGAGTATAACAAACTTTCCTCACACTTCTTTCCTTTAACTACCACCATCTCCCCCCTCAAGGCCACAATGGCTCCTGGGGGGGCCCATACTCTCCTGATCCTCTATCATTAATATTGTTATGATTTCACCCTTTATCTTTATTTCTGTCCTGTTTATTTATATCTGACTTGTGATTACCATGATATGTGTTAGACACATTGTACTAGCTGAGGCTCTTGCTGGTAGAACTTTTCTTGCTTTAGTCTTCTAGAGAGCAGCATCCAAAATGCAAATAGTAGTCCAAAAGAATCATGTCAAGTTAACACCACTGTCCAGGTGATTGTGTAATCCCCTAATCAAAAATCTAATAGTAGAGCCCCAACACTCAAAACATGGGTGGGCTGTCTTTGCTTCACCTTTACCATTACAGAAAGTCACATAGGTTAGGCTTTGACAAAGAATGGAGAATGTATCATTGATAGAATAAACTAACTTAGGCCCTTCTTATAGGGACAACTGGAGCAGAGTGGGCTTCTAGGAGAATCCTCAGTCTATAAATACACTCCAGAGTATATTACAACTCACCTTCCAGGAGAATAGAATAAGGCTCCTGGAGGGGTATTCTACAGTAAAATTCCACTACTAAGCCAGATGCTAATACATTGGAGACAGACTTCCAAGAGTTGTGTTCTCAGCCAAATCCTTTCTACTTGACTAAGAATTGGAATCTTTGCCAGTGCCAGTAACTGTTGAGTATCTCTTCTACCTTCTACTCTGTCTATGATAATAGATGGTAGTGGAGGCTCTAGTCTCCATCCTAGGATGTGGTCAATTGGAGTGGCCAATAACCCTACTATGTTGAATATGGGGTGGAGTTTTCTCATCAAGAGGGGTAGCTTCAGTTGGTAAGCCATAGGTAACACTGGAGCTAGAGTTCTTCTTTGGTTGTAATACCTATACATGTCCTGTTGTACTTTGCAAATTGCAGACTTGGCTTCTTCTACAGCTGACTTCATATGCTCTGTGAACTCATTGACAGTCTCTAACTTAGAGGGACATTGCCTTGGTTTAAAACTCATCCATGGTATCTGTCTGGTGTAAGGGCAACCAGAGTGAAGTAGACTCCAGGAGAATCCTTAGTAATATTACAGTTTCTAAGTACATTACAACTTATCTCTAGGAGAATTCTTAGAGTTTGGGATAAGACTCCTGGAGACATACTCTACAATATATATACTGCTACAGTAATGTGTTCCTAATCCTATAGTTCTATCTAGCAGGGTCAGGAATTGCCAAGTTAAGCTAAGGCAATTAAATATTACTATGTAATATTTAATTAGACATAGGGTCATTCTGGGAGGTTAGTCTAAAGTTTCAGGGATGGTATTGGTAGGGTTCCCTTATATCTGGTATCTAGTAAGAATGGAGTTTGCTGAGTTGTAGTATAGACATAATTGTTATGCTAGAACTCAGCTAAAAGAAGAAGATTATACTAGTTGTCCTACCTTTCATTGACAAAAACTTAGAAGTACTGGTCTAGCTCCTGGTTAACATGTTCCTTCTGTCTATTTGTCTACAGATGCTATACCATGGAGGATGCTAGTCATATGCCCAACAACCTATAGAGCTTCTTGGTAAATAGGGTAACAAACTGGGGTCCACAGTCTGAGACAACTTGCTGAGGGAGACCATAAAGCTTCTAGATATAATAGAGAAACAGTCTTACCATTCCTTCTGCAGTTACAGTTGTGTAAGTTGGAACAAAGTAGACTCTTTTTAATACTGAATCTACTACTGTTATAACTATATTGCATCTGGAGGATTTAGGAAGCTCTACTATGAAGTTAACACTGATCATATTCTACTATGCTTCTGGGACTGGGAGAGAGTATAGCTCATCTACCAGAGAGTATTGTATAGGTTTGGTGTACAGGCAGAGATTACAAGTACTGATGTACTGTTTTATATACCTTAACATCAAGGGCTACTAGTAGTCCCAGGACACTAGCTCTAATATTTTCCAGTGTTTGGGGTATCTAGCTACTCTGGAGTTATGGTACAGGAAGACAGTCTATCTATATAAATCCGGATTCTAGGGAACATAGATTTTTCCTCTGAAATGGAGCAGTCTATCAATGTTAGACCACTTTAAGGAGTGTACTGTTTTGCTGGTAGAGCATTGCAGCTCTTGAACAGCCTTTGCAATGGGTTCTTCTAGGTTTTCTTTATAGTTGTCTTAATAGATTTCAGAAAGCAGCTTCTGTTTGGCTTCTACAAGTTTGACTCCTTTAAGGGCTTGGACAGTAAAGAACTCAGGACAGAGGAGTATGAGGTCTTCATTGTCTCTGGTCCTATTGCCATGGTCTAGTCTCCATGATAAGGTATCAGGCTTTCCTATTAATCATCCAGGACAGTGACATAGAGCAAAGTCAAAGTGAGCCAGGTAGAGGGACCAACAAGCTTGACAACAGTTGAGCTTTTTAGCTGTCATGAAATATTCAAGGTTCTTGTGGTCTATCTAGATTTCTACTTGGTGGGTTGCTCCTTTGAGGAAGTGTCTTTACTCTTTCAGAGCTCAGATGATAGCAAGTATCTTCTTGTCATGGATCTTGTAGTTTTGTTTGACTAGGGATAAAGACTTGCTGTAAAAGACTACTGGATGCTATTTTCTATCCCTAGGTAACTGTTGTAATAAGACCACCCCTGTGGCAAAGTCAGAGCTGTTGGTCTTGACCCTAAAGGGGTCCAAGTCCTATGGGAATATTAGTACCAGGGCAGATGTTACTGCTATCTTGAGGGCATCAAAGGCCTTCCATTCCTTTTCACTTTATGTCTAGGTCTAGTCTAAGTGGGTAAGATCAAAGAGGGGATGTACCATGGTTGAAAAGTCCTTTATAAACTGCCTATAGAAATTGACAAACTGTAAGGGGACTCTACCAACACCATCTCTAGAACTTTAGACTGATCTCCTAGAGCAACCCTGTACCTAATTAAATATTACTATATAATATTTAATTGTCTTAGCTCAACTTGACAACTTCTGACCCTGCCGGATAGGATCATAGGATCAAGGACATATTGCTGTAGCAGTATATATATTGTAGAGTATGCTTCCAGGAGTCTTATCCCAAACTTTAAGGATTCTCCTAGAGGTAAGTTGTAACGTACTTAGGAGCTATAATATTACTAAAGATTCTCCTGGAGTCCACTCCACTCCAGTCACCCTTACAGTAGTTTAAGATCTCCTAAATAGAGCCTTGAAAGAATGTAGTAGACAGTTTTCTACTAGACACTTTTCCTTGTCCTCAGCCAACTCTCTGTGATTTCTGCTTTAAGCAAATGTTGTATGTGGACACCCTCTAGGATATAGCTGATGCCCTGGCATATAAGAACTTAGGCAGTGACACCTTAGATCTACTCCTAGTCCAAGTTGACAAGAAAAACTCAATAGAGTTCTTGTTTGTTTACTATACACTACTTATATACATTTTTGTATTTACTCTTATTTATAAAGTCCTGCATGTCTCTTTTGAGTCATTTCCTCTCATACATCCATTGGTTACTTAGTAAAAGAAAAAGAAAATAAATAATAACTTAGTTATTTGGCCAAGTCATAATACCACCCCCCTCTCAAGGTTCCTTATCTCAAGGATTTTTACAGTTCATAATAGGGGTCATCCATGTTCCCTATATCATCATTATCTTTCTCTATCCACTCCTTTATTCCTGAGTTTCCTTGTTCGATTTCTTCTTTCTCTTCCTTTATTATCTCCATCATTCTTTGCTCTCTTTTTCTTCCTTCTTTCCATCTCCTCCAATTTCTTTCTAACTTCATCCAGTATTCTTTGTCATACCTTTTATCCAACCATCCAAATAATTTCCTTGCTATGAATCTTCCTGGCAATTCTCTTCTTCTGAATGTTCCTTCTTCTCTTTCTTGTCTAACATCTTCTATATCTCTTCTGTATTCCTTTTCAAACTCCTCTATTGCTTCCTTTGCATTTCCCAAATTTTTCTTTCCTTCCCAGGTATCTGCTTCTACTGTAAATCCCTTCCATCATACCAGATACTTGTCCTTCCCCCTAATTTATTGCTTGTTCAATATCCTCTCAATCTCCTATTCCTCTTCTCCCTCAATTATGACTGGAGTTGATTGTTCCTTTCTCTGCCCCTCAACTTACCCTATGTATCTACGTATTCTACTAATGTTTACTACTAGATATATCCTGATTGTGCTAGGTAATTCCAATTTGACTGCATTTGCTGATATGATCTTCTTTACTTTATAAGGGCTGACAAACCTCTCCATCAACTTTTTTGTCTTTCTACCAGTCATCTGATATTTCAGGTCCTTAGTGCTTAGTATTACTAAGTCTCCTACTTTATACTCGTCAGCTTCTCTTCTTTTCCTATCTGTATATTTCTTCATTTCTTCTTGTGCCTTTTCCAGTGCTGCTTTCACTTCCTCTTGGATTTCTTTCATTTTTGTCACAAATTTCTCTGCCCTTTCATATTTTCCCTTCTTTCTCATCTCAAACCCTATTCTGGAATCTTGTCTGTAATTTGCCTTGAAAGGCAACATTTTAGTACTTGAGTGTGCTTTGTTATTGTAGGCGAACTCTGCTGTTCCTAACCAATTGAGCTACTGTTCTTGCCTGTGGTCAATAAACATTCTTAAGTACTGTTCTAGCTCTTGATTAACCCTTTCCGTCTGTCCATCGGTTTGAGGGTGGAATGCCATTAACAATTTACTCTCAATCCCCAATATCCTATTCAACTCTTTCATTATTTCTGCCGCAAATTGGAGTCTCCTATCTGATATGATACTTTCCAGTAGACTATGTAACTTCTACACATTATCTCTGAACAGCTTGGCTAGACCTTCTGTTGACATCTTTTCAGTAGTTGGAATAAAGTATACTATTTTTGTTAATCAGTCTACCACTACTAGGATAGAGTTGTAACCTTGGGCTAGTGGCAGTTTCGTAATAAAATCTGCTAAAATGTGCACCCAAGGTTTCTCAGGTATTGAGTTAAGCATTAATTTGCCAGCCAGTTGCTCTGTGTGGTTTTTGTTTCTTTGGCAGGAGTTGCACCCTTCTATATATTGCTTTACTTCCTTCATTACTCCTGGCCACCAGAAATTCCTAGTGACCAATTCTACTGTTTTCCATTGTCCTTCATGTCCTCCCACTGGTGTATTGTAGTGTAGCCTAATTATTTCTGTCCTCAACCCATTATCTTTAGGCATATACACCTTTCCCTCTTTATACATTATGCTGTTCACCTCTCTCCACTCTTCATCTCTCAACATTTTTACTCTGGCCTGCTTTATTTCTTCAACTGCTTTTACAACTTTGTTGTCTTTCACCTTCAACCATTCTACCTTTTTCAGTAAATCGACTCCCTCTACAATGATTTCTACCTTCTCTGTTCTCCTGACTTCCAGCCACTCAGACTTTACCAATGTCTCACCTTTGTTATCCCTTTCTACTCCAACTTCCCAATCTGGCCTCCTACTCAAACTATCTACCTTCCCCATTCTGCTTCCTGGAACATGCTTGAGCATAAAATCAAATCTTGATAGATACAATACCTATCTTACTTGTCTTTTATTTAATTTCTATGCCTTTATAAAATATTCAAGATTTTTGTGGTCTGTCCAAATCTCAAATCTTATTGTTGTTCCTTCCAGGAAGTGCCTCTATACTTCTAGGCACCTGACTACTGCTAGCATTTCCTTGTTATGAATCTCATAGTTTCTTTCTGTATTGCTTAGAGATTTAGAAATGAAAGCAACTGGTCTCCATAATTTGTCAGAGCATTTCATTGACAATACTCCTTCCGTAGCATAGTTTGAAGTGTTTGTCTCTACCCTAAACTCTTTGTCTAAGTCTAGGGCTGCTAACACTGGTCTAGTTGTAAAGATTTCTTTTAACTCATCAAATGCCTTCTACTGTTCTCTCCCCCATTGCCACTTCACATCCTTTCTTGTTAGCATATTCATTGGCCTTGCTATTCAAGCAAAGTCCTTGATAAACCTCCTGTAGTAATTTGCAAGGCCCAAGAACTTTCTGATATCTTTTGTATTTTTTGGTTCCAGCCAACTTAACATTCCATCCACCTTTTTCTTTTCCATTTCTATTCTATTGGGTCCTATAATAACTCCCAAGAATCTGATCTTCCTCACTTTTCATACACACTTCTCTGGTTTGACATATAAGTCATTCTCTTCTAATTGTTTCAACACTTCTTCTACTATCTCATCATGCCTCTCTTTCATCTCTGTTCCTACCAACACATCATTCACAAATGCTGCCACTTTTCCTTTGTTGATCATATCCCTCAGAATTTCATTCATCATTACTTGGAATGTGGCTGGTGAATTTGTCATTCTGAAGAACATCACTATTGGTTTAAAGGATCCTATATGCATTGTGAACACTCTCTTCCACTCATCTCCCTCTTTTATTCTTATATTGTTGAACCCCTACTACAAGTCCATTTTAGTGAATACTCTTTTACTCCCCATATTGTCTATTAAATCTGTAATCAATGACAGTGGGTAGTTGTTCTTCACAGTTTGATCATTTAGACTATGGTAGTCCATTACTATCCTCTTACTCCCATCCTTCTTGCCCACAAAGAATACTGGTGATATCTGAGGGGATTTTGATGGTCTAATGTACCCCTTTCTCAGTTGGTCATTTACAAAGCTCTAAACTTTTTCCCTTTCATTTTTGGATAAAGGGTAAATTCTTCCTTTTTGTGGTTTAAATGTCTCCTTGAGGTCTATAGCATGGTCCCAAATTTTCCTTGTCAGCATCCTCTCAGACTCCACCTTTCCAAACATCTTTTTCTACCTTAGGAATTTCTTTGGTACCATTTCTTCAATTTTCCTATGGTCTGCTTCAACTTCCTCTTCTCTTCCCTAGTCTTCTTTATCATCTACTGCCCACCTTACAATCTTTTCTTCTTCTAACATTGCTACTCTCTTTACTCTCCTTTCTCCTTTCAACTTTTCATTTCTTCCACACAGTAGTGGGCATCTCATCATCTTGACTTCTCCAGTCTCCCAATTTATCTCTAGGTTGTATGCTTGCAGCCACAGTACTCCCAATATAACCTCTGTTTTCCCCAAATCACATACATCCATTCTCATCCTTTTTACATGACTCTTGTAGTATACGTTCACCTCTACTTGATGAGTGATAGCTCCTATACTGTTGTTAGTCCTATCAACATTTCTGACCATTATTGGCTTCTCCAATTTCTGTAGCCTAAATCCATGTTTTGCTACTATTCTTCGATCCATAAACATCTCTATTGTGCTACTATCCAAGAGTACTTTTACCATTATGCCTTTATGCATATCCACCTTTTCTATTCCAATGTCCATCCATACTTCTTTCAGTATTTTAAACATCCTCCTTACTTCTCTCTGTTCATCTTCTTCACTTGCTACTCCCTTTGGGACTTTTGTCCATATACCATTCCATTGTACTTTTCTCTCTGTGGAATGCACTGCTTCTCTTTTCTTTTTCTTTTGCTTTGAGCACCCATACCACTCGGCTTCCTCTAACTTTCTTTCTCTGAGAACTTCTTGTCCTCTGTTGTTTTCCCTATGCATTCCTTTCTTTCCACACCATCTGCATTCTATGTAGGTCACTACAACTTCTTCTGTCATCCATCCTAACTCCAACAGCTATGCATCTTCTGGCACATTCTTCACTCCACAGTATTCTTGCACCTTTTCCTAATTGGGACATACTGGCTTCCCTCCCTGCTATACCTTTTGTGGTCTGGTCACATATACTGCTTCTTCTTCCTTCTTTCTCTTCTTTTTGACTTCAATATTTGGACACTCCCACTTGTAGTGTCCTACCCTCTAACATTGGAAACATTTTACCTCCCCTATCCTTTCTTGTTACTTAATTTCTACTTCCTCCTTCACTCCACATTGTATTATCCTACTTGCTATTACTTTAAATTTATTCTGGGGAATTGGTTTCCCCTTTTCCTCTCCACTCTTGTTCCTACAGTTACAGGCCAGGTGCCTGAACCTTTTACAACATCGACATATCCTCTCTTCTCTTCCTTCTAATTCTACCCTTAGTTTAGCAAGGGTGTGCTTTTGATTGAGCAGGTTGCTCAAAAGGGAGTTGTATTGTGTTTGAGACATCAATATGATATCTCAGGGATATAAAGTGAATAGTTAATCTTACTAATTATACTACGTCTGCTGGAGTACAAGATCTTCACCCAACCAGAGTCTTACTACTCTACTAACTACTGCCTTAATACTAGGGTTAGACTATCATCCAACGAATGGGATCTCTAATCTAAATGCCTTCTTAAGAATACAGCGTTATGTTACCAAGGAACAGTAAATGTTCTTAGTGGTCACCCTAGATGGATGTTCAGGAAGAACTCAATGGAGTTCTTCATTGGATTGCAGCCCTACTTATACTATTACTACAGTGGCTGTACCCTAGAGTTCCATAGTCACATGTCCTTTCCAGAATGTTCCATGGTCACCTGACCTTGTCACATGACTTGGTTCACTAAGACCCTATCCTGTTTATGTCTTTGCTCCATTATGTTACTTTGGAGATTGTTAGGTTGAGTGTTCCCATACATGGGAAGCCTTTTCCTACTCGAGGTTCTCATAACACGTTACTCCTCTGCATGTACTAATCACAATAGACCACCAGCACAAGGTTTATAAGGTGAATACTACTATTTCTATTTATCAATGCTCAGTTGCAAGTTCTGGCCTTGATCATGGTGTCTGAGCTTAGTACCGTATCTTCACCTTTAGTCCCTAACTAACTAATAAGTCCTCTTAAGCCAAGAGCCTGGCTATATATAGAGGTGACTAGTAATTGTGATGATCACTGGTTGAGGGTCGAGATGGTTATAAGAGTAAGGGTAAGTGAGGTCCAAGGTGGATGGTGTTCTAGATGTGGAATTGAGTTCTAGTATAAGAACTTAGGCAGTGACACCTTAGATCTACTCCTAGTCCAAGTTGACAAGGAGAACTCAATAGAGTTCTCGTTTATTTGCTATACACTACTTATATACGTTTCTGTATTTACTCTTATTTATAAAGTCCTGCACATCTCTTTTGAGTTATTTCCTCTCATGTATCTGTTGGTTACTTAGTAAAAGAAAAAGAAAATAAATAATGACTTAGTCATTTGGCCAAGTTATAATATGGCATATTTACAATACCATTTGTATAGAGTCTTCAAGCAATAAAACAACTTGGAAACAAATATAAACAATGCTCTCTCTACTTTCACTGCTTAGCTGCAATAGCTTATGTAGCTGGTCTCCAATCCCTAGTATTCAGCTCTAGCTACACCCTACTCTCTAGTGTCTGTACCACCATCCCCCTCTCCAGTAGCCACAAGGTTGTAAGCTCATCCAAAACTCTTGTTCCTTTCTGACTTTCACAGAAAACAAAACTCTGGTCAGGTTTTTTTTAACTCTTGTGCCCTATATATACAACTGGCCCCAGAGCAATTTAACTACAAGGAAGAAAAGGTCCTATAGGCATTGATGTTCTTCAAAAGAGGTCAGGCTACAAAGTGGTCTGAAAACCTCTTTCAACAGGAAGTAAATACTAGAATCTTTTCTATTTAGAGCTAGGCTGACTTTGATCAGCACTTCTATATCTAGTTTTTTCCAGTGAATATAGAGGCCAATACAATCAATATCTTGGAGAGAGCATCCTATCACCAAGGAAATTAGACAGTAGACGACTATCTAGACAGTTTTCAAGCTCTGGTCTTCAATACTGGCTATATAGATCTCTGGACCCTGGTGGTGAAGTTTTGATAAGAACTCTAGACCAACATCCAGAGTCAAATTGCTACCATACCATATGGGAGATCCACAGATACCAATTCCAAAGTATGGTACTATATGGCCCAGAGGATTGACCAAGCCAGGCTAGTCAATAAAGTCTTCTAGTCTTCTCAATACTCAATATCTTTGTTTTCCTTGAGACTCTCCACTCTACACCTGGTCCTTCTGTTTATGGTTTGCACCTCTCTAGCTCTCCTCATGCCAACTCCTCCAAAGCCTTTACTTCTGCTATTCCCTCTGTCTCTTGGAATCCCTATGGATGTTGATGCAGCACAAAAAACCCAGCCCCTCCTTCTGCACAACTACTACCACTGTGGAGAGATAGGCCACCTGGTGAAAGATTGCCCATACCAGCTTGACGTATGATAGTTAACAGCAGAGTAGAGAGAAGAGCTAATCAAAGATCTGATAGTCTTAAAGAATGCAATTACAGTGGAAGGAATGGAGTCCTCCTCTGAAGAGGATTTTGTTTAGAATGACTGGCAAAAGATATGTTCCAGCTGCTCCCTGTAAATAGGTTTACTGTACTCAATATAGAAGAAATTAATACAAACAACAGTGAACCAGCAAATATATTCTTTTCTTTCTCCACTTCTATGGTCAACATGACTCCCCAGAAATCAAAATAGGAGAAACAATTGCCCAAACAACTCTTTGCCAATGTTCTAGATACACATGGAATATTCTTGGTCTTACCAGTGGAAATCAGCACAACTAACACTAGCAAACTCCACTCCATCAAGGCACTCCTAGACTGTGGAGCTACTGGCAACTTTATAGATCACAACTTTATCCATTCCAAGAGGATTAACACTTAAACCATCTCTCAGCCCATACCAGTCTTCAATATTAATGGCTCTCCCAATGAGACAGAGCAAATATTAGAAGTGGTAGATGTAGTCCTCTACTACAAGACTCATTCAGAGCAAATGCTCCTAGCTGTCTCCAGTCTAAAAAAGCAAAATCTGATTCTTGGCTATACCTGGCTAAAAGATCACAATCTAGAAGTTGACTGGAAAAAAAAAGAGGTCCTTATGACTAGATATCCATTCTACTGCAAAGAATATTGAATAATATAAAAGGAATAGGCCTTGAAAAGAAGACAAGAGGTCCAAGCCCTGCTGTACTGTTAGACTGGATCTACTTTTCTTTTAGACAGCAATAAAGAGGACTCCAAAATCCCATGTAGAACTGATAGATAGAACTAAAAGCTTGGAAACAGGTCATTCATAACCAGACTGCTCCCTGAGCTATGCAAAGAGACTATATGGGCTTCTGCAACCACTTTCCAAAGATTGGTAGAAAGAGCACATCAGAGTATAGAAACACTAGCCACTATGATCCTACTGCCTCCATATACTAGAGAATTTGAGTCTATATTCACCCAAGAAAATTTCAATGTCCTTCTAGAGTATTGCTACTGGGATCATACTATAGAACTCCTGCCAGGTTCCAAACCAAAGTCAACCAAGATATATCCCTTGTCTCTGATCGAGTAGAAGGAGCTGAACACCTTTTTAGAGAAGAACTTATATACTAGATGGATTTGCCTATCCAAATCTCCCATGGCCACACCAGTCTTCTTTATTAAAAAAAAGGATAGTTCCCTCTAGTTGGTACAGGACTATCAAGCCCTTAATTCTATAACAGTAAAAAATAAGTACTTATTACCCCTTATCTCTGAGCTTGTGTTTCAACTCCACAAAGCTAAGTACTTTACCAAATTAGATGTCTACTGGAGTTTCAACAACGTATGCATTAAGCCCAGAGACAAGTGGAAAGTCATCTTTTGCATCAACTATGGCCTATTTAAACCTCTAGTAATATTCTTTGGGATAACTAACAGTCTAGCCACCTTCTAGATAATGATGAACAATATATTCTAAGATCTTATTGTGGAAGGCATTGTAGTGGTATACTTAGATGATATCTTGATCTTTACTAAGACTATTGAACAGCATGCTAAGGCTATCCAGAGAGTGTTGGAAGTTCTTGCAGAGTACAAGCTGTATTTTTGTCTGGAGAAGTATGAGTTCTAGAAGAAGTATATCAAGTATCTGGATTTGGTTATATTGGAAAACAAAGTCTCCATAGACCTTGTCAAGGTCACTAGAGTCTGAGAGTGGCCTATTCCAGAGTCACAGACTGATGTTCAGGTCTTCCTAGGGTTTATTAATTTCTATAGATATTTCATACAGGACTTCTCCACTATTGTTTGGTCCCTCTTTGACCTCATGTACTCCAATAGAGTATAGAAATGGAAGAACAAGGAACTGACCACTACTCTAGTACTAGTCTCACCACAAGACTTGGAGCCCTTTTGTGTTGAGGTAGATAGCTTAGACTTTGCTATGGGTACTGTCTTATCCCAGCAATCTACAATGGATGGCAAATAGAGACCAGTAGCATTCTATAGCAAATCCCTGTCCCTGGTAGAAAGAAACTACAAGATCTACAATAAGAAAATACTAGCTATCATCTGTGCACTGAAAGAGTAGAGATACTTTCTTGAAGGAGTACCTAACCTAGTGGAGATCTGGACTGACCACAAAAATCTGGAGTATTTTATAACAGCAAGGAAACTGAACTAGAGACAGGTATACTGGTCTCTCTATCTAGCCTACTTTGACTTTATATTGTATTACTATCTGAAATGGTCTATGAGTAAGCCTGACATACTTTTTCAAAGGCCTGACTATGGCAACAGTCTTGGATAACAAAAATATTGTTTTGCTACATCTGGAACTCCTAGCAGTCCAAGTCCTAGAGGGGTTGAAGCTGACAGGGTTGAATGTAGTATTCTAGCCAAAGTCTGCAAGGGCAACTGCTCCAGAGATTAGGAAGAGCTACTAGCCAAGGCTGCTCTAGAGCTACAGAAGTCCTCTACTAGAATAGTACACTTCTTAGAGTGAATAAACATCAATGGACTGCTCTGTTTTAGAGAAGAGATCTATATTCCCCAAATTCTGGACTTGTGCAGAAAGATCATTACTCTCTACTATGACATAAAAATCGCTAGACATTCTAGATGGTAGAAGACACTAGAGTTGGTATCTCACAACTACTAGTGGCCTCAAATGTCTAGGTACATTGGACAGTATGTTAGCACTTATAATCTGTGCCTTTATACAAAGGTAACACAACACCTTCTAATTAGAGAGTTACACTCTCTTCCAGTACCCAAGACAAGGTGGGACATGCTTAGTGTTGACTTCATGGTAGAGCTCCCCAAATCCTTTGGATATGATACTATTATAACTGTAGTTGACTCTATATCACAAAGAGCTTACTTTATTCCAATACACATGATAGTAACTGTAGAAGGGACTGCTAGGCTATTTCTCCACAATATATAGAAGCTCTACAGGCTGCTCCAATGTATAATTTTAGACCATGGACCCCAGTTCATGGCACTCTTCACCAGGGAACTCTACTAACTACTAGAAGTACAGCTAGCTTCCTTCACTACTTAGCATCCACAAACCAATGGACAGATGGAGCATATCAACCAAGAACTAGATCAGTACCTATAGCTCTTTGTCAATGAGAGGCAGGACAATTGGTATAATTTACTGCCTATGGTAGAGTTCCAGCACAACAATCATGTACATATATCTACCTAGCAGACTCTATTCTTGCTCAATACTAGATGCACTCCTTATATAGGCTTTGAACCTAGGCAACAATCCTCCAGACTGAAAACAGTAAATGAGTTTACAGAATGAATGAAAGCAGTAGTTGAAGAGGCCAAGTCTGCAATTTGGAAGGTGCAAAAGGATATAACAAGGTACTACAACCAAAAAAGATCTCCAACTCCAGTGTTTTACCCTAGAGACTGAGTATTTCTTAACATATCTAATGTTAAGACTACTTGTCCATCTCCAAAACTGTCTCATTGTTATCTCAGATTATTCATAGTGGAACACCAAGTAGAACTTCTAGTCTATTGACTCAAGCTACTACATACAATGAAGAAACTCTACCCTATGTTCAATATAGTAAAACTATCTGTCACTCTGGATGATCCCATACCAGGACAAAGATTGGACCCTCTACCACTACCAGTCATTATTGATGGAGAGAAGAAATGGAAAGTAGAGGAAATCCTGAACAATCACTGGCATTGGAGAAGGTTTCAGTTTTTGGTGAAGTAGAAGGGATATAGTAGAGAGTACAACTCTTGGGAAGCAGTCTCCAACATTTCAGTTCTAGACCTCATAGTGGAATACTATTGCAAATACCCCATAGCCTCCAGATATATCTACCAGACAGACTTCAATGTGATTTTCAAACCTGGAGTGATTGCTTCAAGATATAGCAATCTTAAAGAGAGGGTGAGTATAAGGGGACTTTACCAATGCCACCTCTAGAACTTTAGACTGATCTCCTAGAATGACCCTATATCTAATTAAATATTACTATGTAATATTTAATTGCCTTAGCTTAACTTGGCAATTCCTGACCCTGCTAGATAGAACTATAGGATTAGAAATACATTACTATAGTAGTATATATATTGTAGAGTATGCTTCCAGGAACTTTATCCTAAACTCTAAGAATTCTTCTGGAGGTAAGTTATAATATGCTTAGGAGCTGTAATATTACTAAGGATTCTTCTGGAGTCCACTTCACTCTGGTTGCCCTTACATAAACCCCAGAAATACTTGAACATTGTTATACCACCAATGAATTTTCTACAGAAATATAATATAGGATATACTTTATACCCTTGAATTTAGTATCTGAGTTCATTCTAGAAACCTCCTACAAGCTCTTAGATGTATAAAAGACTATCAAAGGTCACTCCTATCAGATGGTTATCAAGCTATTACTTACTTAATAGTACATACCTTGGAAGGCAAGACTGATAAACTAGCATTAGGTTTTAGAAACAGACTATCAATGTTAATGCTCTACAACTCAGAAACTCTGGAACACCTTTGGAATGCTATAAACTTTCAATCTAGAACAGACTTAGATGAATATGATGCTAAAACAACAAATCAAAAGTTTATCAATGACTTGTGATCTCATTACTGCTAGACTCAACCAAGAAGCAGATATAGTATACAATGATATTGTAAGCTGGAACACTCACATATGTTAAAGCTAGTTTCTAGACTGTACTTGGGTAGGAAGTAGCTGGTTGGGAGGTCAGGAGATGTTGATAGGAAGTAGTAGTATAGAGGTAGAGCAGGAGTACAAGGTAGTGACAGGCTGGTATAGTAGGATGGGAGGCAATGTTGGACATATCTATATGGTGTAGTTGTGAAGGAGAGAAGTGAGAGAGACTAGAAGAAGAAGCATTTTTCTTTTCTATTCATTTTTTTATTGAGTCTCATCAATTTGTAATTTTAATATAACACTCAAGGAGCTGGCAAGAGAGGGCATGCAATCTTGACACCTGCCACTATCTCAAGGGCTCTAGAGTTATCTTATGGCACTTGTATGAGTTCTAAGTGAAGTGGTTAGGTGGTTGAGGTAAATTCACTCTATACTCTTACTCTTTCTGGAGACAAGACTATCTTAAATAACCACTTACTGATTTGTGAGTTGATGATTTAATAATAAAAAGACTCAAAAAAGCAAATTTTAGACAGTAGCAAAAGATGTTATTAAGTCTGAGGTTTATTCTCAGACATACAGTCTTTAAATACATGATTGTAGTAGTCTGTGTACTAGAATAGCCTACTACATGATCACTATCTATTGTTCTACATATAGGAGTGCTATTATTCTTGAAATAGAGATAACCTAACCATCTTAGGGCAGTTCTTTGTTCTATTCAAGGACAAATAATAATCTATGGGTAAAGATCAGTATTATATACAAATATTGAGGACCTTGTATCTCTATGGGATCTTATTGTCTTGGGGTCTACTCATAGCTGAAAGAAGCACATTAAAGAGAGCTTCATGATGGTTGTTGAAGCAAATGATTACATTAAGTAGTTCCCGAGATATTGGCAATTTAGTGTCTAATAACTTGGTAATTGCTAACTGATCTGCTAATAACTCAGTGGTTACTGATTGTCTTGAGACACTTTTGATACCATTTGAAAGGTCTTCTTAAGGGCTTTCAGTATCTATTTAGATTGTTGAAATTGATCAAGTACTCCTGGAGTTATAGTTCAAATGAAGTTTGTAACAGACAATCTTCTCCAAGATAGCAGACTTGAAAAGCCTAGCCAGCCATCAACTCAGATTATATCACATCTATAAGATTTGGTGTTGGAAGTATAGATAAGGGCTTGGTTGAGTATAGTAAGGCCCAGAAGTGGTTTATTAACTACTTTGATAGTGAGCTTGTTACAATGTATAAAAGTTAACACCTTAGGGATCCTATATGAGATGGATCTAGATTGAGCTTACACTCTTTTTGAACACTTTTACCTTACTTTACTGCACTAAGTTTCTATATTATCTTTTTAATACCTTCATTCTTGATTTATCCCCACAAACTCTTTAGTATGTAATTAGGACCTGATACTACATATTTAGCTTATGCCAGGCTAATAGTCTCTTTTGCTTCTTTCAATGTCTATCTAGTTCTCCAGGGTCAGCCATTTGTGCACTCTAGCTATCTTGACAGGGTCCATTAATACTTTGTTTTTGGAGATAACAAGCCCAAGATACTCTATCCATTCCTTCTGAAACTCATACTTTTCTAGGTGAAGGTACAACTTGTGTTTGACCAAAACTTCCAGTACTTTCCAAATAGCTCTCATGTGTTCTTCTACCATCTAAGTGAAGATGAGTATGTTATTGAGGTAGACCACCACTATACCTTTTATGATGAGGTCCTAGAAGATGTCGTTCATTTTTATTTGGAAGATAACTAGACTATTAGTTATACCAAAGAATATTATGAGAGGTTTGAATAGGCTCTGGTTGGTATAGAAAATGGCCTTCTATTTATCTCTGGGCTTAATTCACATATTGTTGAAGCCCTAGTAGATATTAAGCTTAGTAAAGTATCTGGCTCTATGGAGCTATAACATAAGCTCAGAGATCAAAGGAAGAGGGTATTTATTCTTGACCATCATTGAGTTGAGGGCTTGGTAGTTCTGCACTAGTTGAAGAGAACTGTTCTTCTTTTTAATAAAGAACACCAGAGCAGCTATTGGGGACTTGAAAGATTAAATGTAACCAGTACAAAGGTTCTCTTTGAGGAAGGTGTTGAGCTCTTTCTGTCCTACCAGAGATAGGGAGTAGATCTTGGACAACTAGGGTTCTGATCCAGGAGTGAGCTCAATAGTGTGGTCCCAATGTCAGTGGTCTGGGAGAATGTCAAATTCCTTCTTGGCAAATATAGCTTCAAACCCTTGGGCATAGTTGGACAGTAGCTTAAAGTCTACTTGAATTTTAGTACTTCAACAGGCTTCTTCTGCAAGGCATTGGGAAGTAGTGGCCATGGCTCAGAGCTCTTCTCTGTCACAAAAAAGTAACTACTAAATAGTGATATAGAGGTATAACAAAATACCTGTTCAAAGAACTACATAAATAGCTAGACTCTTATTAGCAAGTAATCTTACTAAGGTCGTCCTTTTGGTGTAGTGGTAAACCATACAGTATGTAACTACTGGTCTATAGTACAACTGTGATATTCTTTGTCCAGATCTAGAAGCGTTCTAGTTATGAACAGTCAGTCTCCGAGTTCCCAGTCTCTTCTATTTGTTCTAGTAAGGCTTCTAATGTTGTTGTTATTCTCTAGTAAATCAAAGAGGGCACTACTCTGACAAGTATTCACTGTACAGACTTTTTGTCTCTTTTACAAGGTATATTCTCTTCTTAGAGTTTTGCAATATTTACAATATAAAGGGCAATAGTTTGTTAGCATCTTTTCTTTTTGCCAGTCAACTTCTAGGTTGTAGTTCTTGAGCCAGGAATAGCCCAGTATTAGGTCTTGCTTTTCTAGACTAGATATCTGTCAGCAACTGACTCAAGAACCTTAAGTTAGGGGTTAACTCAAGGTAGCGCTTCAGAGTTAAAAGAAAACTCAATGGAGTTTTTGCTTAATTGTAGTCTACTATATATACAAGTATACTATTTGTTCTTATTTGAACTACAAGCTGTCTATCAGCTACCAGTTCAACTTCAGTTTATATCTATTCTATTTATAGCTTCTTGTTATAGTCAAGGTGACTCATAACAGTACCTCTCTCTTAAAGGTTCTCATTCTAAGGACTTTATAGTTTGTCATATGGGTTCCATAAATTGCCTATTTTATCTTTTTTCTATTCTTCTATCCTACCTTCTTTAAATTCTTGCTTGTTTTCTTCTTCCTCTTCTTTATCTTTTTCTTGGATTGTTTCTAAAGTTCTTTGTCCTTTTGTCTTTTTTTTTCTTTTATCATTTCCAATTTCTTTCCATTCTTTCCCAGTATTCTCTATCAAATCTCTTGTTATTCCATCTATATAATATCTTTGCTGTGTATCTTCCTGGCAGTTCTCCTTTGTAGTCTTCTTTGCTATTCTTTTCTTTATTTGCCTAACACCTTCTCTATATTCTTTTTCAAATTTATCCACTAAATCTTGTGTATCCCTCAAGTTTTCTCTTGGCTCCTAAGTGTCTTCCTCTGCTGTATACCCTTTCCATCACACTAGGTATCTGTTTTTTTCTCTAAACTTCCTCTTGTTCAATATCTTCTCTATCCCGTACTCTTCTTCCCTATGAATTATTACTGGTAATGGCCATTCTTTTCTCTGGCCCTCTACTTCATCTTTGTACCTACATATTTTACTAACATTGACTACCAGATGTATCTTTACTATACTTGGCAAATCTAATTCTATTGTATTTGTCAAAATTATTTTCTTTACTTGATAAGGTCTAGCAAATTTCTTTGTCAGTTTTTCCAATCTCCTTCCTTGCATTTGGTACTTCAAATCCTTTGTGTTTAAAAGCACCCAGTCTTCTATTTGATATTCTTCCACCTCACTTTTTTTTCTATCTACATATTTTCTCATCTTCTCCTGACTCTTTCTCAATACTACTTTTGTCTTTTTGTAAACTTCTTTTATTCTTGTCGCAAATTCTTCTGCCTTTTCAAGCTTTCTTTTCTTTTTCATTTTGAATCCCATATATGGATCTTGTCCAATATTTGCCTTGAATGGTGATACTTTTGTACTAGTCTACACTTTATTATTATATGCAAACTCTGCTGTTACTAACCAGTCAGGCCATTGTTCCTGCCTGTGGTTGATAAATATTCTTAGGTATTGTTCCAACTTCTGATTCATCCTTTTCATCTGTCTATCTATTTGTAGGTGGTAGGCTGTCAACAACTTTGTATCAATTTCCAACATTGAATTTAACTCCTTTATTATCCTTACTACAAACTGTGCTCCTCTATCTATAATGATACTTTCTGGCAGGCCATGTAGTATCCAAATGTTATCTTGGAACAATCTTACTACTCCTTCTGCTGAAGTCTTTTCTGTAGTTGGTACAAAGTGTGTTATTTTTGTCATTCTATCATATACTACTACAATGCTGTCATAATCCTGTGCTAGTGGTAATTTTGTAATAAAATCTACTATAATATGACTCCAAGGTTTTTCCAGTACTACATTAAGTATAAGCTTTCCTATAGGTGCCTCTGTACAATTTTTATTTCTTTGACATGCATCATATCCTTCTACATACTTCTTAACTTCCTTAGTAACCCCAGGCCACCAAAAGTTCCTTGTCACCAACTTGGTTGTCTTCTACTATTCTCCATATCCTCCTACCAGTATTGTTATGAGAGCCCAAAACAGGAAAAAGGTTTCCCACACATTTGAATACTAAATCCAAAACCCTAAAGCATACAACAGAATAAGGATATAAATAGGGTGGAGACAGTAAGTCAAATCATGTGACAAGATCAGGTGATCATAGAACAGTCTGGAAAGAATATGTGATTGTGGGACTCTAGGGTACAGCCACTGTAGTAGTAGTATAAGTAGGGCTGCAATCCAATGAAGAACTCCATCGAGTTCTTCTTGAACATCTACCTAGGGTGATTACTAAAGACATTCACTGTCTATTGATAACACAAGAACTCGATACCACATCTGAGCACTGTTTACCTTGAACCCTGCTCAAAATCACTTAAAGGCGCAGTTGGCTTCATACCAGCCCCGCGAGTGATTTCCCCCACCACACTTACTCTACACCCTTCCTTGCTAGGGAGTACAGCACTCTCAAACCTCTTGGATAGCGGGCCCTAGCTATAAAGGGGACTTCACTGTCAGTTAGGGACAGTGGATAGATGGCCTGGACAAAGCTCATGTCCCTGCCTGAGACCTGACCTCTATATCGAGTGGGCTCATAATTAGTTCTTTACTATCAGCTCTATGCTACCAATCCATTGTGATTGGTCTACGCAGGGGAACGACGGAAAACCTCTTAAAGGCCTACCTAGCTTAGGGATTTCCTTCTTAGGGATAGTATTGTTTTACCCTTCTTAGTTAGTAGTCAGCCATAAGTACAGACAAAGAAGACCACTCATCCTTCTATGAGGAAACATCAATATCACCATCACCATCACCAATGTCTCACCAACAACAACAGCAACAGGGGGAACACCCTTCAGCACCTGCCCCCCAAACCAGAGAGGAGCAACTCCTTGCCATAATCGCAACCCTGCAGTAGCAGGTCAATACCATGCTCCTCCAACAGCAAGGGAGCAGAGTGGAGGTCGCAAGACCTCAAGTTTTCAGTGGAAGGATGGAAGAGGTGAGTGCATTTGTCAACGCAGCTTGCCTATACATTAGGATGAAGATGACGGAGGAAGCAGCAGCAACCCAGGTGGCCTGGGTACTGTCATATATGCAGGGGGGAATAGCAGAGGCATGGAAGGATAATCTATTGGACGAGTTGGCCAAGGGAGAGTTAGAGGTGGAATCAGCAGAGCAACTATTTGCAAAAATAAGGGATGACTTTGGGAAGACATCGGTGGAGGAGAGAAAGATAGAGCAACTGAGAACAATTGAGCAAGGAGGGAGAACCTGTGACGAATACGTGCAGGAATTCAAAAAGGTTGCCAGAGGAAGCAGTTATGAGGGAAGGCCTCTCATCGAGGAATTTAAAAGAGGACTAAACGGGGCCATCAGGAGGAAACTAGCAGAAGCAGAGGAACTGCCAACCACTATTGGAGAGTGGCAAGAAAGGGCAGTAAGACTGGATAGAAACCAGAGACAGAGCAGGGCAGAAGAGAGAGTATTGGGGAGGAACGTGATGCACCTAGGGGGAAATGTGCAGCCTAGAGGGGGAGGATCATATGGGGGAAGAGGGGGACAGATAACATGAAGAACAGGAGGAGGATACAGAGGAGGAGGAGGAGGAAATATGCCTAATAGAGGAGGAGCTCAAACGGGTCCAAGGAGAGACCCCAATACAATGGATGTGGACAGAGGAAAGGGAGGAGACAGGATGTGCTATGTGTGTGGAAAGTGGGGCTATATAGCCAAAAACTGCTGGGAAAGACATAGGGGAAGAGTAGTAGAAATGCCGCAGGAGTTGGCAAAAGAAAATGGAGGACAGTGAGCTCTTGGCTAGCCTCCAATAATATATACAGTGTATTGTACCTGAAAAATTAGGCAATAAATTGAATTCCACCAATACAACTGAGAGAGCAAGAGACATATGACACACACTACGACCATTAAGGGAAGTCTGGTTGAAAGTAGGGCTAGAGAAGTTAGAAAGTCATGAAGGAATAGCAGTGAAGGCGTTGTTAGATAGTGGGGTGACAGGTCTGTTCATGGACACAACCTTTGCAAAGAAAAAGGGGTTTAAAATGGAAAAGTTGAAAAAACCTCTCTTAGTTAGGAATGTAGATGGAACAGCAAATGCAGGGGGGGGCTATAACGCACCAGGTTGAGTGCAATATGTTCTTTAAGGGACATATGGAGAGAGCCAGAATGGATGTATGCAACCTAGGGAAGACAGAGTTAATACTAGGAATGCTGTGGCTAACAGCCCACAATCCAGAAATAGATTGGGAGAAAGAAGAAGTGAAGATGACGCGTTGCCCACCTATATGTGAAAGAAGAAAGCAAGAAGTGAAGGAGAAGAAAGCAAGAAAGACGGAAAAGGATGAGGATGAGGAAGTGTTAAAAAGGCTGGTGCCCAGAAGATTTTGGAAGTGGAAGAAAGTATTTGGAAAAAAGAAGTCAGAAAGAATGCCAGTACAAAAGATCTGGGACCATGCCATAGAATTAAAGGAGGGATTTACGCCAAGAAAGGGGAAAGTATACTTACTATTGAGAGAGGAAAGAGAGGAGGTACAGAGTTTTGTGAAAGACCAGTTGAGGAAGGGATATATCCGACCCTCCAAGTCACCCCAGACATTGCCAGTACACTTTGTGGTGAAAAAGGATGGCACATGGAGAATAGTACAAGACTATCAACACATAAACCAGTGGACAATAAAAAATAGGTACCCTTTACCCCTCATTGCAGATATATTGGATGGAGTAGGAAAGAGAAAGATGTTTACGAAGTTGGATTTGAGATGGGGGTACAATAATGTCAGAATCAAGGAAGGAGACGAATGGAAGGCAGCATTCACGACACACATTGGAGCATATGAACCTACAGTCATGTATTTTGGGTTGACAAACTCCCCCGCCACCTTCCAAGCAATGATGAATGACCTGTTCAGGGACCTCATAAACCAAGGGGATACAGCAACCTTCATTGATGACATTTTAGTAGCCACAGATATAGAAGAGGGACACGATGAGTTGGTAGAGGAAGTACTAAGGAGATTGGAAGAGAATGATCTATTTGTGAAACCAGAGAAATGCAAATGGAAAGTAAGAGAAGTAGAGTTCCTGGGAGTAGTAATTGGTCCAAAAGGAGTGGAGATGCAAAAGGAGAAAGTGGAAGGAGTCCTGAACTAGCCAGCACCTAGGAATGTCAAAGAAGTACAAAAATTCCTAGGCCTTGCCAATTACTACAGGAGGTTCATAAAGGACTTTGCTAGGATAGCAGCACCACTACACGTGCTAGTTAGGAAGGAACAGAAATGGAAGTGGGAAAAGGAACAGGAGGAAGCATTCAAAAAACTTAAAGCAGGGTTTACCACAGAGCCTGTTCTGGCCATCCCAGACATTGATAGGGAAATGAGAGTGGAAGCAGATGCCTCAGACTATGCGACAGGGGGAGTGTTGTCGACAAAGTGTGAAGATGGAAAGTGGAGGCCAGTGGCCTTCATCTCTAAATCACTGAATACCACAGAATGAAATTACAAAATTCACAATAAAGAGATGCTGGCAGTGATAAGGTGCCTAGAAGCATGAAGGCACTACTTAGAGAGAGCAAAACTCGAATTTGAAATATGGACGGACCATAAGAACCTTCAGTATTTTATGATGAGTCAAAAGTTAAACCGCAGACAAGCAAGATGGGCCCTATACCTATCGCGATTTAATTTCATGCTAAAACACATTCTAGGGAAGAGCATGGGGAAGGCGGATGGATTAAGCAGAAGACCAGACTAGCAAGAGGGGGTGGAAAGGGACAATGAAGACCAGAAACTGATAAAACCAGAATAGATTAGGGGGGTAGAAACATTGATGGAGGAAGAAAACCTAAGAGAAAGGATCAAAAAGGTACAGGAAGGGGATGAGGAGATAATAAAAGCAGTAAAGGAGTTAAAAAGGGCAGGAATAAAAGCACTGAAAGATAAAGAATGGGAAATCAAGGATGGGATAGTATTAAAGGAAGGAAAAATATACATGCCGGAAGGAGACCTCAGGAGAGAAATAATACAACTACACCATGACACTCTAGTAGGAGGGCATGGGGGGAGGTGGAAGACGGCAGAGTTGATTGTCAGGAATTACTGGTGGCCAGGAGTAACGAAGGAGGTGGGAAGATATATAGATGGATGTGATACATGTCAAAGATACAAGAATCGAAGCGAAGCCCCAGTGGGAAAACTAATGCCCAATGCAATCCCAGAAAAGCTGTGGAGCCACATATCAGCAGACTTTATCACCAAACTGCCACTGGCCCAGGGATACGACACAATCCTAGTAGTATGTGACTGTTTTAGCAAAATGGCACATTTTATAGCAACAATAGAAAAGACATCAGCAGAAGAACTTGCAAAGCTGTTTCAGGACCATGTGTGGAAATTGCATGGACTTCCAGAGAGCATTAAATCAGACAGGGGAGTGCAATTTGTGGTGGGGATGATAAAGGAGCTGAATAACTTGCTGGGAATCCAGACAAAACTCTCAACAGCCTATCACCCTCAAACAGATGGGCAGACGGAGAGGATAAACCAGGAGTTGGAGCAATATCTAAGAGTCTTCATTGATCATAGACAAGAGCAGTGGCTGGATTGGTTAGGAATGGCAGAATTTGCGTATAACAACAAAATCCACATGTCTACAAAAACATCGCCATTCAAAGCAAACTATGGTCAAGACCCAAGGATGGGATTTGAGGGAAGAAGAACGGGGAAGTACGAAGCAGCAGGGAAGTTCATAGAAAAAATGAAGAAAATCCAGAAGGAAGCCAAAGCAGCATTAGAAAAAGCACAGGAGGAAATGAAAAGGTTTGGAGACAGGAGATGAGGAAAGAGAGAGGAGTACAAAGTGGGGGACTTAGTGCTGCTAAGTACAAAGGATCTAAAATAGCAGATGAAAGGAAGAAGGTTGGAAAAGCTGACCAAACGCTTTGTGGGCCCCTACAAAGTAAAGGGAATCATCTCAAGTAATGCAATAGAATTAGAGCTGCCTAATTCTATCAAAATACATCCTGTAGTCAACGTAAGTAGAGTATGACTCTACAAATCACAGGTAAAGGGACAGAAAAAGATACCCCCAAAACCAGTCATCATTGAAGGAGAAGAGGAATTTGAGATGGAGAAAATCTTAAACAAAAGGACAGTCAGAGGGAAAGAGAAGTTCCTGGTGAGGTGGAAAGGCTACACGGCAGAAGAAGATACCTGGAAAAATAGGGAAAACTTGGAAAATGCAAAGGAGCTGGTAGAAGAGTTTGAGAGGGAGCATGGGGAAGAGGTTGAAGAACTAAGATGACAGGAGCAAGAAGAAGAAGAAAAGGAGTTCAGTCGGGAATTACCTAGGGAATTCACAGCAAAACTACTATATAGTTGGAGGAGAAGAAGATACAAAAGAGAACGGGAAAAGAGATGGGATGAAAATTGGTATCAATGGAAAAATTCCTCGGGATGAGGAAACTTGAAGGGGAGGCCATGTTATGAGAGCCCAAAACAGGAAAAAGGTTTCCCACACATTTGAACACTGAATCCAAAACCCTAAAGCATACAATAGAGTAAGGATATAAATAGGGTGGAGACAGTAAGTCAAATTACGTGAAAAGATCAGGTGATCATAGAACAGTCTGGAAAGAACATGTGATTGTGGGACTCTAGGGTACAGCCACTGTAGTAGTAGTATAAGTAGGGCTGCAATCCAATGAAGAACTCCATCGAGTTCTTCTTGAACATCCACCTAGGGTGATCACTAAAGACATTCACTGTCTATTGATAACAAGTATATCATGGTATAGCTGGATCACCTCTGCCCTTAATTTCTCATCCTTTGGGACATATACTTTTCTATCCTTCAATATTAATCCATCTTCTTCTTACCACTCCTCATCTCTTAATATTTTAATACCTGCTCATTTTATTTCTTCTATAGCTTTTACTACCTTGTTGTCTTTTACCTTTGATTTTCTAATCTTTTCCAACAGATTTACCTCTTTGATTACTACTTCTGTCACTTGTGTTGTCCTAACCTTTAGCCATTCCTTTTTTACTAATACTCTATTCTCATTATCTTTCTCTATTCCTACCTGTCAGTTTGGATACCTGCTGAAGCTGTCAGCTTTTCCTACACTGCTTTCTGGCATATATTTTAGTGTAAAATCAAATCTAGATAGATACAATACCCATCTTACTTGTCTTCAATTTAACTTCTGACTGTTTATGAAATACTCAAGATTTTTATGATTACTTCAGATTTCAAATTTTGTCTATGCATCTTCCAGCAGATGCCTCCATTCTTCTAGACATTAAATTATTGCCAGCATCTCTCTATTGTGAATTTCATAATTTCTTTCTGCTTTATTCAATGATTTTGAAATAAAGACTATCAGCCTCTACTTATTATCTTTATACCTTATTGAGAGTACATTCTTTATTGTGTATTCTGATACATTTGCCTCCACTCTCATCTCTTTATCCAAGTTATGTGCTACTAATACTGGTTATATTGTGAACACCTTTTTCAATTCCTTAAACATCTTCTCTTGCTCTTTTCCTCAACTCCACTTCTTATCCTTTCTAACCAGCTTATATAGTGGTTTAGCTATTCTGGCAAAATTTTTCACAAATTGCCTATAGTAATTTACTAATCCCAAGAACTTCTGCATATCTTTAACTGTCTTAGGCCTTGGCCATTCCAGAACTTTTACCACCTTTTCTTCTTGTATCTTAATATCCTCTGCTCCTATTACTAATCCTAGGAAATTGATCTCTTTAACCTTCCACATACACTTTTCAGGTTTCATATATAGATCATTTGCTTCTATTCTCTTCAGTATCTCCTCTACTATTTTATCATGTCTTCTTTCATTCCCTGTTTTTATCAATATGTTATCCATAAATGCTGCCACATCTCCTGTATCTATTAGATCTCTCAGGATATCATTCATCATTGCCTGAAATGTTGCTAGTGAATTTGTGAGACCAAAAAATATTATAGTAGGTTCATATACTCCAAGATGTATTGTAAATTCAGTCTTCTATTCATCTTCTTCTTTTATTTGTATATTGTTGTACCCCCAGCACAAGTTTATCTTTGTAAACACCTTTTTTATCTCCATGGTATCAATCAAGTCTGAAATCAAAGGTAGAAGGTAGTTATCCTTAACTATTCCTTTATTTAGGTATTTATAATCTTATATTATCCTTTTCTTTTTATTCTTTTTTTCAACAAAGAATATTGGTAAAGTCTGAGGTAACTTCAATGGCCTAATATATCCTTTCCTCAACTGTTCCTCCATAAATTCTCTTACTTTCTCCTTTTCTTCTCTTGATATCAAATATGTCCTCCTTTTCCTTAGTACAAAGTCTTCTCTCAGATTTATTGTATAGTTCCAAGGCTTTCTTACTGGTATTCTTTTTGACTCTGCCTTTTCAAACACTTTAAGCCACTTGTGAAATCTCTATAGCACTATCTTTCTCACTTTTTCTTTGTCTAATTTAACTTTATTATTGAACTTTTCTTCTATTAATATTTTCCACTTATCTCTATCTGTCTTTTTTACTATTCTAACTCTTTTTCCTATCTTTTTCCTTTTTTCTATATCTTCTTTTACTGCTAAACTTTTTCTACAAATTGATGGACATCTTGTTATTCTGACCTCTCTAGTCTCCCAATTTATCTCTGGGTTATGTGCCTATAACCATGGCATACCCAATATGACATCTGTTCATCCCAGATTGTATATATCCATTCTCATTCTTTTTATATGATTTTTGTAATATACATTTACTTTTACCTGATATGTTATGGCCTCTCCACTATTATTTGTGCTATCTATATTTCTCACTGTCACTGGTCTCTCTAGCTTCTGCAGCTTAAATCTATGCTTTGCTATCATCTTTTTATCTATAAACATTTCCACTACACCACTATCTAAGAGTGCTTTGACTGTTATACCTTTATATATATCTACTTTTTTAACTCCAATATTCAACTACACTTCTCTCAACATTTTGAATATTCTTCTGATATCCCTTTGGCTAGCTTCCTCTATTGCTGTACTTTTTGGAATCTCTGTCTACATGCTGCCCTACTGCGCTTTTCCCTCTATGGGGCATACCACCACTTCCCAGTTCCACTATGGTTTTTTCTTTCCTATCCTACATTCTAGGCACAGAATCTTCCTCCTTTCTTATTCAAACACTTTTTTTCCTATTATGTCTTTTCTTTCACACTTTATACACTGTACTCTTGTCATCTCTTCTCTCTTTGCTTCTTCCTCTCTCCAGTTTTATGTTTTCTAGCATAGGTCACACCATATATTTCTCACTTGCCTCTTGAGAAGGAATCCTTGTTCTTGGTTTTTATGGGTTTGGACCCCCTTGTCTTTACACCCCCCATAGTCTACATATATTGCTACTACCTCTTCTATCAACTATCCTCTCTCAAGCAGAAGTATACCTTCTAGAGGTATGCTCCCCTCCTCACAATATTCCTGTACTTTTTTCCATATAGGACATACTGGCCTCCTCTCTTACTATGCCTTTTGTGGCCTAGCTACATATACTTCTTCTTTTCTTCTTCTTTTCTCTTTCTTTGCTACAATGTTTGGACACTCTCATTTATAGTACCCTATTTCCCAATATCTAAAACACTTTACTTCTTCCTTTTCTCTTTTCTGCCTTTGCACCTTGACTTCTTTTCTTATTCCACATCTTATCACTCGACTTGTCAACACTTCAAACTTGTTTTTGGGGATTGGTTTCCTCTTTTCTTCTTCAACTCTATTTCTGCAGTTATGTTACCAATAGACAGTGAATGTCTTTAGTGATCACCCTAGGTGGATGTTCAAGAAGAACTCAATAGGGTTCTTTATTAGATTGGACTACTACTTATACTACTTTACAGTAGCTGTACTACTATCAGCTCACAATCACATATTCTTCCAGAATGTTCTATGATCACCTGACCTTGTCATGTGATCTGATTACCTAAGTTTCCATGCTGTTTATATCTTGACCCCATTGTATGATTTGAGGTTTTAGATCGAGTGTTTAACTGCATAGGAAACTATTTCCATTTTTGGGGCTCTCATAACAAGTTATAGGCTAGGTATCTGAGCTTCCTATACTTGAAACATTCTCTTCTCTCTTTTCCTTCCAGTTTTATTTTTAATTTGGTAAGAGCCTGCTGCTGGTTGAGTATACTATTCATTAAAGAGTTGTATTGTTTAAGAGATATGATGTTATGTCCCTCAAGGTTGAATAAGGTCTTGATCTCACTAGTTACTACTATGTCTGTTGGGGTGCAAGATCTTCACCCAACTAAACACCTACTACCATACTAACTACTGCTCTAATCAAATAATAAACAATCACCTCAAAGAGAGGATCTCTACTCTAACAGCACCTTTCTAAGAGGTTGATGCTATTCCTCTGTATATATGGATGACAATGTACTCCCAGTACAAGGTTTCTACTGATCAGAAAAAGATACAGGTAATCTACTTAACAATACCATCCAATTGCTATGTTAGGTCTTGAACACAATATCTGGGTTTAGTACTGAGTCTCTACTGGCAGTTCCTAACTGACTACCAAGTCCTCTTTACAGCTAGGGCCCACTATCCAAAAAGACCAGTGATTGAGCTAATCACCAATAAAAGAATAAAGCTTAGGCAGGGTTTAAAGCAAATAGTGCCTGGAGTATAGAATTGAGTTCTTCTGTCAGTGACTGACTCAAGAATCTTAAGTTAGGGGTTAACTCAAGATAGTGCTTTAGGGTTAAAAGAGAATTTAATAGAGTTCTTGCTCAATTGCAGTCTATTATATATACAAGTATACTATTTGTCCTTATTTAAACTACAAGCTGTATATCAGCTACCAGTTCAACTCCAGTCCATGTTTGTTCTATTTATAGCTTCTTGTCATAGTCAAGGCAACTCATAACAACACTGCAAATAACATTCATTCCAAGTAGATATTATACTAGAGGACCAAGTCTACAACCTCCAAGATCTGCCCTGCTTTATTAGGGGAGCCATCCATGTTGAACACCAGTATAGATGTAAGATACTCCAGGTGTTGATTCCCTTGGAGTGAACAAAGTCTTTGTTAATGTGTCACAAACTTCATTTAGACCATAACTTTAGGAATACTTGACCAATTTTACAATCTAAATAGACACTAAAAGCTCTTAAGAAGACCTTTCAAATGGTACCAAAAGCATCTCAAGGCAATTAGTATTCACTGAGTTATTAGCAAATCAGTCAGCAATCACCAAGTTACCAGATACTAAATTGCTGATATCTCTGTCACAAACTTCATTTAGACCATAACTCTGGGAATACTTGACTGATTTCGATGATCTAAATGGTTACCAAAAGCCCTTAAGAAGACCTTTCAAAAGGTACCAAAAACATCTCAAAGTGATTAGTATTTACCAAGTTATCAGCAGATCAGTCAGTGATCACCAAGTCACCAGACACTAAATTGCCGATATCTTACAAACTGCTTAACATAATTGTTTGCTTCAATGACCATCATGAAGCTCTTTTCAATGCACTTCTTTTGGCCATAAATAGAATATAAGGCAATAAGATCCTATGGAAATACAAGGTCCTCAATGTTTGTACATGACATTGATCTCTATCTATAGATTATCATCTATCCTTGAATAGAACAAAGGACTGCCCTAAGATGGTTAGGTTATTTCTATTTCAAGAACAATAGCACTCCTATATGTAGAACAATAGGTAGTGATTATGTGGTAGGCTGTTCTAGTGTACAGACCACCACAATTATATATTTAAGAACTGTATGTCTGAGAATAAACCTCAGACTTAACAATATCTTTTGCTGCTTGTCTAATTTCACTTTCTTGAGCCCTTTGATTATCCAATCACTCAATCACAAATTAGTAAGTGGCCATTTGTGATATAGGCCCTAGGCTAAAGGTATCATGACACAGCCAAAAATGGCTAAGTCATTATTTATTTTCTTTTTCTTTTCTTTTCTTTTAATTAGGAAATTGGGGATGTATGAGATGGAACAACCAAAAGGAGATGTGCAGGAGTTTTTAAATAGAAGTAAACACAGGAGGTGTATAAGTAGTATACAATAATCAATGAGAACTCCATTGAGTTCTCCTTGTCAACTTGGACTAGGAGTGTGATTAAGTTGTCTCAGGCTAAGTTACTACAAAAGAGGACTTGGTAGTCAGTTAGAAACTGCTGGTGGTAGTATGGTACCAAATCTGGATATCATATCCAAAACCTGACCTTGCAATTGGGTGATTATAGCGACTTAGCCTGAGATGACTTAACCACACTCCTGGTCCAAGTTGACAAGAAGAACTCAATGGAGTTTTTATTCAATTTTATATACTACTTATACATTTACTTTATGGTCTATGTACTGCTTTTTCCATGCTTATCATATAATATCACCTGACTTTGTGACATATTATCCATGACATGTCATGTGATACTTTCTCATACTCCTTCTTGTGTAGTAAGTTCAAATAGGAAAAGAAAAGAAAAGAAAAATAAAATAATGACTTAGTTATTTTGCCAAGTTATAATAGTGGTGCTGGTTGTAGTCTACTTGTACACCTTTCTCTATATCAATCTTGTGCTGAAGGTCCATTGTAATCTGTACATGTAAAGAAATAGCATTGTTCCTTAAGAGAATACTTAGAGTAGGGATCCTTTCCATAAGGTGATAGTGTAACCCTAGTATTAGAACAGTAGTCAATAAGGTAGTAGAGATTTAGTCTGGGGAACCATGTGCCTAGATAAACTTACAAAATTAAACAAGACAAGGAAGACAATTACTGCTATCACAAAAGTAATAAAGAAATAGAAGAAACCAAAACTAAAGAAGACAAAGAAAAATTTGATAACAATACAATATTTCAACTACTACTAACATCTATAATAAGTACCCAAAAGCAGCTAATGTAGCTCTTAGCTCAACAAGCCATAGCTGTCATAGCCTTACAACAACAAATTACAGTAATAATAATAGACAGACAAATGTAGAAGGCTGATGTAGCAAAACCATCAATGTTTGGTAGCAAAAGAGAAAAGGTTACTCCTTTTATCGATGTATGTCAACTATATATTAGGATAAAGATAGATGCAGTATCAGATATGGATAAAGTAGGATGGGTGTTGATATATGTATATAGAGGAGTAGCAGAAATATGGAAAGATAATCTACTAGAAGAATTGGAACAGGAGACACAAGAGTTCTCAACAGCAGAGGACTTGTATGAGAAGATAAAGAGGGAGTTTGGAGAAATCAATGAACAATTGATAAAAGTAGACCAGTTACAATTACTGGAACAAAACAACAGAACATATGATGAATATGTCCAAGAATTCAAGAAAGTAGCTAGGGGAAGTAAATATGAGGAACATCCCTTATAGAGGAATTCAAAAGAGAAATTCAAAAGAGAAATTCAAAAGAGGATTGAATAGAGTAGTCAGAAAAAGATTAGCAGAAGCAAAGAGCCTATCCAAAATGATTGGGGAGTGGCAAGAAAGAGCAATCAAATTAGATTGCAATTGAAGGCAGAGTAAAGTAGAAGAGAAGATGTTTGGAAAAGGAAAAGTGGTGAGGAATCATCTACTACTAAAAAAAGTAAATTACCTCCAAAAAGACAAGGGTTCTTTTGGAATCAAAGAACAAGAGATAAAGACCCCAATGCAATGGATGTGGATGAAGGGGCTAGAAACCCAATTAAATATTATAATTGTAACAAACCAGGTCACATAGCCAAACAATGTTGGTATAAAGGAGAAAATGTTAGGAGAATAGAAGAAGAAAAAATACAGAAAGCATTAAAAGAAAATAGAAGTTAGTAGTCCCTTGGCTAACCTTCCAAAATAAATACAGTATACTTAGTAGTCTGAATAACATGAACAATGTTTCAGAAAACACTAAAGAGGAAAGAGATTTGAGGTGAACATTTTGACCTCTGAGAAAAGTCTGGATGAACATTGGACTTGAAAAGATAGATACCCATAAAGGGATGTTTATGAAAGCACTATTAGATAGTGGTATAACAGAGATGTTTATAAGCAAGCAGTTGGCAGATAAACAAGGTTTTAGACTGGAAAAACTATCTAGACCAATAAAAATTAGAAATGTAGATGGAACAGACAACAGTATAGGACTAGTAATTCATGAAGTAGAAGCGAACATTTACTTTAAAAAATATGTGGAATGAGTCTGGATGGATGTATGTAATTTGGAGAAGACTGATATAATTCTGGATATACCTTGGTTGATAGTACATAACCCAGAAATCAATTGGAAAACAGGAGAAGTAAAGATGATGAAATGTCTACTACTGTATAGAAAAATACCTGAAAAGAAAATTATAAAAACTAGAAAAACAAGAAAGATAAATGTGGATGATGAAATAGATTTAAGATGGATAATGAAAGAAAAGAAAGAAAGAAAAGAGGAAGTTAAGAAAGAAAAGAGAGTGGAAGAGATAGTACCTAAAAGGTTCCATAAATAGTTGAAGGTGTTTGGAAAAACAGAGTCAGAGAGGATGTCTATAAGAAAACCTTGGGATCATGCCATAGATCTCAAAATAGATTTTGTTCCAAAGAAAGGAAAAATATATCTATTATCCAGAATTGAAAAAGAGAAAGTCTAGGTATTTGTAGAAGATCAGTTGAGGAAAAGGTACATATAACTCTTAAAATTGTCTTAAACATCTCCAGTGTTCTTTGTACTAAAGAAAGATAGAAAAAAAGAAATATGTAGTGACTTAGCCTAAGACAACTTAATCACACTCCAAGTCCAAGTTGACAAGAAGAACTCAATGGAGTTCCTATTGGATTCTATATACTACTTATACAACTACTACATGGTCTATGCATTACTCTCCCACACTCATTATGTGACTCCATCATGTGATATGACACTATGATATCCTAACATGTAACTTGTGATGTGTAATATTTGTCATATGATACTTTTTTTGCACTTCTTCCTTATATAGTAAGTCCAGATAAGAAAATAAAATAAATATAAATAATAACTTAGCTATTTTGCCAAGTCATGACAGAATAGTACAAGATTATAAATATATGAATAGTGGAACAATCAAGAATAATTATCCACTACCACTTATATTCAATCTCATAGACAACATAAGGACTAGGAAGGTTTTTACAAAAATGGACCTAAGATGGAGATATAACAATGTACAGATCAAAGAAGGAGATGAGTGAAAAGCAACTTTTACAAATCCAATGGGATTATTTGAACCAACAGTAATGTTCTTTAGTTTAACAAATTCACCAGCCACTTTTCAAGCAATGATAAATGATCTGTTAAGGGACTTAATCAATAAAGACAATGTAGCATCTTTCATTGATAATATGTTGGTAGCAACAGAAACAGAAAAAGGTCATGATAAAATAGTAGAGAAAGTACTAAGACACACAGAGGAGAATGGTCTTTATGTAAAACCAGAGAAATGTACATAGAAAGTATGAGAAGTAGGGTTCTTAGAAGTTATAAGGATGACTGGAGCAGAGTGACTCTAGGAGAAACCTCAGTATATAAACAAACTCTGGAATACATTATAACTTACCTCCAGGAGAAACCTCAGAGAATAGAATAAGACTCCTGGAGAGTAATCTACACTATATATACAAGTCTCCTTGACTACAAAATGTCTCAGCCATCAGGGACAGGAATGCAGAAGTGGAAAACTAATTAAATATGAGGTAATTGGAATTTAATTAGTTATAGGGTCACTCCAGTACACTACTACTAGTATATCAGAAGTGGACTTTGGTATAGTATCCTTACAGTTACCAAAGTAATTGTTATAAACTTTGCTTTTACTAGGATTGTTAAGTTAACTCTCTACTTAACTGAAGTAATCAAAATCATTTAAATAGAGTATAAGATTATTTTACTTTACTAAACAGCTTAGTATAAGGGAACCCTACCAATGCTATCTCTAAAATACTAGACCAATCTTCCAGAGCAGCCCTGCACCACTTAATTATCTCTAGCTTGACTTGGCAACTTCTGATCCTGACTGATAGAACTGTAGGATCAGGGACAGACAGGCTGTAGTAGTATATATAGTATAGAGTACATCTCCAGGAGCCTTATTCTAAACTCTAAGGATTCTTCTGGAGATGAGTTATAACATAACTTAGGAGTGTAATATTACTAAGGACTCTCCTGGAGTCTACTCTATTCTGGTCACCCTTACAAAGAATCCTTAGAGATTAGGATAAGGCTCCTGGGGTATACTTCTATACTATATATACTTCTACTGCTGAGATATCCCTGATCCTATAGTCCTGTTAGTTAGTGTCAGGAGTCTTTGAGTCAAGCTAAAGAGGGTTAAATATTACATGGTAATATTTAATTAAGCACAAGGTCACTCTAGGCTGTGAGTCTAGTATCTCAGGGATGGTGTTGGTAGGGTCCCCTTACACTCATCCCCCTCTCAAGATTACTATATCTCAAAGCAATAGTTCTGGAAAGAAAAATTACATCAAAGTCTACTTATTAGATATATTTAGGAACCATGGGGTGTTTGCAATAGAATTCCACTATAAGGTCTAGTGCTGAGATATCAAAGACTACTTTCCAGTAATTGTGCTCTCTTCTGAATCCTTTTCACTTTACCAGGAACTGGAATTTTCTTCTATGCCAATAGCTATCTAAGGTCTCTTTTACCTCCTACTTCTCTTTTCTGTCAATAACAACAGGCAGTAGCAGAGGTCTAGGCTTCTTTCCAGGAATTAAATTATCTAGGGTAGCAAATAGCTTTATTACATTAAACATGGAATAGAGTTTTTTTATCATATGTAGTAGCTTGAGGTGATAGACAAGAGGTCCCACTTGTTGTTCTACTATAAAAGGTCCAAGGCAACAATGCAATAGCTTTGGAAATGGGTATATAGTCTTAATGTTAGTAGCATTCAGGAATACCCAATTCCCAGAACAAAACACTGGAGCTAGAGACCTTCTTTGGTTGTAGTACTATGTCATGTCTTCCTATACTTTTTAAATTGTGGTCTTGGCCTTTTCAACTGCTACCTTTATTTGCTCTGTGAACTTGTTTACTATTTCTAGTCTAGAGGGGCATTACCTAGGTTCAAAGCCCATATAGGAGGTCCATCCAGTGTCAAGTAGAAATGGAGTTTGCTGGATGGAGGTATACACATAGTTATTGTGCTGGAATTCTGCCATCAGTAGCAAGTTGTGCCAGTTATCCTGTTGCTCATTGACAAATAGGCATAGATATTAGTCAAGCTCCTGATTGACATACTCTATTTGTCTGTCAGTTTGCATATGCTAGGCCATAGAGGAGACTAATTGAATTTCCAGTAGTCAATAGAGTTCTCTTGTGAATAGAGCTATAAATTGAGGTCTGCAGTCTAAGATTATATATCTGGGCAGTCTATGGAGTTTTCATATCTGGTACAGGAACAACCTTGCTATTCCTTCCATAATCACCATTATGTATATTGGAATGAAGTGGGCTCTCTTTGATATAGAGTCCACCACTGTCATGATGGCATTATATTTAGAGAACTTGGGAAGCTCTATCACAAAGTCAATACTAAGGGTATTTCATCAGGTATCTGGTACTGGGATGGAGTGGAGCTCTCTGGCTGGAGGCTTTCTAAAGAGCTTTATGCAGAGACAAAGATCATAGGTACTCATGTACTACCCTATATACCTAGACATCTGGGACTACCAATAGTTCTGGAATACTAGCTCTAGTATCTTCCATCTACTGGAGTGTCCTGCAACCTTAGTGTTATAGTACAAAGAGACTATCTTCCTGTATAAGTTGGGGGTCTAGGAGATGTAAACTTTTTCTCAGAAGTAAAGCAAACCATCTATGTTCGACTATTCTAACAAATGAACTGTCTTCGAGGTAAAATATTGGAGTTCTTAGGTAGCCTTAGTGACTGGTTCTTCCAGGTCTCTAGAGTGGTTACCCTTGTGGACTTTGGATAGAATACTCTGTTTTACTTCTGTTAGTTTTACTTCTTCTAGGGTATAAATGGCCAGGAACTCTAGATAGAGTAATACCACATTTTTATTGTTAGAGGATCTGCTATTGCTGTAGTCTGGTTTCTGAGATAAGGTATCTGGTTTCCCTATGGATTGTCCAGGTTGGTTACAGAGGATAAAGTTAAGCCTTGCTAGATAGAGAGACCAATATACTGGGGTAGGCTATTCTTGGACTCCAGTGACTTTGACAGAATCCATTGAGACCTTGTTTTCTAATACCACCAGGCCTAGATACTTGATGTAATCCTTTTAGAACTTATACTTCTCTGGGTAGAGGCAGAGCTTGTGTTCTGCTAGAATTTCTAGCACTCTCCAGATAGCTTTGGCATGCTATTCAACAGTTCTAGTAAAGATGAGGATATTGTCCAAGTATACTACCACTATTTCTTTGGCAATGAGGTCTCTAAAGATGTTGTTCATCATTGTCTGGAAGGTGGCCAGACTATTAGTTATTCCAAAGAATATCACTAGGGGTTCAAACAGGCCATGGCTGGTATAGAAGGTAGCTTTCTACTCATCTCTAGACTTGATATATATATTGTTAAAGCCCCAGCAGACATCCAGCTTAGTAATGTATTTGGCTCTGTAGAGTTACAATATGAGTTTGGAGATGAGGGACAAGAAGTACTTGTTCTTTACCATTATAGAGTTAAGAGTCTAGTAGTCTTGCACTAACCAGAGAGAACTGTCTTTCTTCTTAATGAAGAACACTAGAGTGGCTATAGATGACTTAGATGGGCGTATCTGTCTAGTATGCAAGTTTTTCTATAAAAAGGTATCTAGCTCCTTCTGTTCAATGGAGGAGAAAGGGTAGATCTTCATAGACTTAGGCTTAGAACCTAGAATGAGCTCTATTATATAGTCCCAGTAGTGGTGCTCTAGCAAGATATCAAAATCATCCTTGGCAAACATAGGTTCAGGTATAAGAGGATTGTCATGACACAGCCAAACAGCTAAGTTATTATTTATATTTCTTTTCTTTTTTTTCATTTAATTAGAAAATCAACAAATATGCAAAAGAAAATGACTCAAAAAAGATATATAGAACTTTATAAATAAAAGTAAATATAGAATGTGTATAAGTAGTGTATAGCAATTGAATGGGAACTCTATTGAGTTTTCCTTGTCAACTTAGACTAGGAGTAGTTCTAAGGCATCATAATCTAAGTTCTTATACCAGAACTCAATTCTTCCATTGGCACTGCTCATCATAGAGCCCTGCCATCTCTTACTCTCTTATCTTCCTCAGTACCTAAGTGACATAACTCAGGACTACTACAATATAGTTGGGCCCTAGGCTTAAGGGGACTTGATAGTCAGTTAGAGACTATCAGTGGAAGTACAGTACCAAGCTCAGATATTGTGTCTGAGACCTGACCTCACAATTGAATAGTATTGCCTTTAGTTACTTGTATTCTTTTACTTTATAAACCTTGTGCTGAAGTTCCATTATAGACTGTACATGCAGAGAATTAATGCCATATCCTTAGAAAAGTATTTAGATTAGAGATCCTCTCCTTGGGGTGATAGTATAACTATAGTATTAGAGTAGTAGTAAGTAAGGCAGTAGGTGTCTAGTTGGGTAAAGATCTGATGCCCCAGTAAACATAACAGTAGTAAAATCATTTCTTATTTGACTTCTCTAGAGATATAGCATCATATCTCTAGAGCAATATAACTCTCTTATGAGCAGGATGCTCAACCAACAGCATACTCTTACCAAACTAAGGGTAGAGATAGAAGGAAGAAAAGAAAGGGTATGTTGGAAGTGTAAAAGGTTTGAGCACCTAGCCCATAACTGCAGGAATAAAAAAGGGGAGATAAAGGGGAAACCAATTCCCCAGAATAAATTTGAGGTGATAGCAAGTAGGGTAATACAATACAGAGTAAAAGAAGAAGTAAGGAGACAGAAGATAGAAGAGAGAGAAGTACAGTGCTTCAGGTATTGGGGAATAGAATACTACAAGTAGAAGTGTTCTAATATTGAGGTAGAGAAAGAGAAGAGAAGGAGTGAGAAGGTGGCATATACAGTTAGTCTACAAAAGGTACAGCAAGAGAAGAGACCGGTATACTCTTTATGGAAGAAGATGCAAAAGTACAGTGGCATATGGAGTATGCTCCTGAGAAGCACAGCATTGGAACAGAGAGAGTGGACAACCAAGTGAGAAGTTGTAATGTTTGTGGAGTATAGAGGATGCAACTATAAAGATACTAAAATGCAAGAGAACTAGGAGCAAGAATTTATCTTAGGAGAGCATTTGAGAAATGTATGGCATAGTAGCTATCTTAGAGCATAGAGATGGAGAGAAAATACAGCAAGAGAGAGAGAAGCAGTAAGTGTAAAGTATAGGTGGTACAAAAGAAAAGATATAGTAGAAGGAATATCAGAGGAAGATAGAAAGAAAATTTTATGTCTAGAATGTGGAACTAGGAGAAAACAGCCATGGTGGAATTGGAAAGCAGCAGTATACCCTATACAGGGAGAAGTATAGCAAGATGGTATACAGACAGGAGCTCTAAAAGGTACAATAAGAGAGGGAGGTACAAGAAGAGATATGAGGAGGACATTTAAGATGTTGAGAGAAGTATGGTTAAATATTGGTGTAGAGAAGATAGATACACATGAAGGTGTAACAGTCAAGGCACTCTTGGATAGTAGTGTAACAGAAATGTTTATGGATAGGAAGATAGCAGCAAAACATGGGTTTAAGCTGCAAAAGCTAAAAAGACCAGTGACAGTTAGGAATGTGGATAGAACAAACAACAGTGCAAAAGCTATTACCTATCAAGTAGAGGTGAACATATACTATAAGAATCACATAAAGAGAATGAGAATAGATGTGTGCAATTTGGGGAAGATAGATATTATACTAGGGATGCTGTAGCTACAAGCACATAATCTAGAGATAAACTGGGAGACAGAAGAAGTAAAAATAACAAGGTACCTACCACTATGTGGGAGGAATATAAAGTTGAAGAAAGAAAAGAGAATGATGACTCTAGAAAAGGAAAAGATTGTGAAATAGGTAGTAAACAATAAAGAAGATTGGAAAAGAGAAAAAGAAGTTAAAGTGGACTACAGAAAGATTGAGGAAATAGTGCTGCAGAAATTTTTAAAGTGGAAAAAGTATTTGGGAAGGTAAAATCAGAAAGAATACCAATGAGAAAAATCTAGGATTATACCATAGATCTCAAGAAAATGTTCAAATCTAGAAAAGGAAGAATCTACCCTTTGTTTAAAAATGAAAGGGAAGAAGTTCAGAATTTCATAGAAAATCAGTTAAGAAAGAGGTATATCAGACCATCAGAGTCCCTCTAGATATCACCAGTTTTCTTTGTAGGCAAGAAAAATAGAGGAAAGAGTATAGTAATAGACTACCATAATCTAAATGACCAGATGGTGAAGAATAACTACCCACTTTCATTAATTACAGACTTAATAAACAATATAGAGAGCAAGCAAGTATTTACTAAAATAGATCTTTGGTGGGAGTTCAACAATATGAGGGTTAAGAAAGAAGATGAGTGGAAGAGGGCATTTACAACCTATATAGGGTTCTTCAAGCTAACAGTTATGTTCTTTGGAATAACAAATTCACTAGCTACATTCCAGGTAATTGTTATGAGAGCCCCAAACAGGAAAAGGTTTCCCATGCATTTGAATACTTAATCCAAAACCTCAAAGTATATAACAGAATAAGAATATAAATAGTGTAGGGACTCAGCAAGTCAAATCATGTGACAGAGGTCAGGTGATCATAGAACATTCTGGAAAGGACATGTGATTGCAGGACTCTAGGGTACAGCCACTGTAGTAGTAGTATAAGTAGTAGACCAATCCAACAAAGAACTCCATCAAGTTCTTCTTGAACATCCACCTAGGGTGATCACTAAGAGCATTCACTGCCTATCAATAACACAAGAACTCGATACCATATCCAAGCACTGTTCACCTTGAACCCTGCTCAAAATCACTTAAAGGAGCAGTTGGCTTCATACCAGCTCCATAAGTGATTTCCCCCTACCACACTTATTCTATACTCTTCCTCGCTAGAGAGCACAGTGCTCTCAAGCATCTTGGATAGTGGGCCCTAGCTATAAAGGGGACTTTATTGTTAGTTAGGGACAGTGGATAGATGGTCTGGACAAAGCTCATATCCCTGCCCGAGACCTGATCTCTATATTGAGTGGGCTCGTAATTAGTTCTTCACTATCAGCTCTATGCTACCAATCCATTGTGATTGGTCTATACAGAGGAACAACGAGAACCTCTTAAAGGCCCATCTAGCTTAGAGATTCCCTTCTTAGGGATAGTATTGTTTCACCCTTCTTAGTCAGTAGTTAGTTATAAGTATAGACAAAGAAGACCACTCATTCTCCTACAAGGAAACATCACCATCACCATTGCTATTGCCATTGCCATCACCAATGTCTTGCCAACAACAACAGCAACAGGGGGAATACCCTTCAGTACCCCCCCCCAAACTAGAGAGGAGCAACTCCTCACCATAATTGCAATCCTGCAGCAGTAGGTCAACACCATGCTCCTTCAGCAACAGGGAAGCAAAGTGGAGGTCACAAGACCTCAAGCTTTTAGTGAAAAGATAGAAGAGGTAAGCACGTTCATTAATGCAGCTTGCCTATATATTAGGATGAAGATGACAGAAGAAGCAGCAGCAACCTAGATGGCCTGGGTATTGTCATATGTGCAGGGAGGAATAGTAGAGGCATGGAAGGATAACTTATTAGATGAGCTAACTAAGGGAGAGTCAGAGGTGGAATCAGCAAAGCAATTGTTTACAAAAATAAGAAATGACTTTGGGGAGACATTGGAGGAAGAAAGGAAAATAGAGCAGCTAAGGACAATTGAACAAGGAGAAAGAACCTGCAATGAATATATGCAAGAATTTAAAAAGGTCACCAGGGGGAGTGGCTATGAGGGAAGGCCTCTTATCGAAGAATTCAAGAGAGGACTAAATGGGACCATTAGGAGGAAGTTGGCTAAAGCAGAGGAACCACCCACTACCATTGGAGAGTAGCAAGAAAGGGCAGTAAGACTAGACAGAAACCAGAGACAGAGCAGGGCAGAGAAGAGAGTATTGGGAGGAATGCGGCATGCCCAGGAGGAAATGTGTAGCCAAGAGGGGAAGGATCATATGGGGGAAGGGAGGGACAAATAACATAGAGAACGGGGGGAGGATACAGGGGAGGAGGAGGAGGAAATATGTTTAATAGAGAAGGAGCTCAAATGGGTCCAAGAAGAGACCCAAATGCAATGGATATAGATAGAGGAAAGGGAGGGGATAGGACTTGCTATGTATGTAGAAAGTGGGGCCGTATGGCCAAAAATTGTTGGGAAAGACATAAAGGAAGGGTAGTAGAAACATTGCAGGAGTTGGCAAAAGAAAATGGAGGATAGTAAGCTCTCGACTGGCCTCCAATAATCTATACAGTGTATTGTGCCCAGAAAAGCTAGGCAATAAATCAAACTTCACTAATACAACTGAGAGAGTAAGAGATGTGCAGCATACACTATGGCCGCTAAGAGAAGTCTGGATGAAGATGGGACTAGAGAAGTTAGAAAACAACGAAAGGAGTAGCAGTTAAGGCATTACTAGATAGCGGGGCAACAGAGCTATTCATGGATACAACCTTTGCTAAAGAAAAGGGGTTTAAAATGGAAAAATTAAAAAAACCCCTGTTAGTCAGAAATATGAATGGAACGGTTAATGCAGGGGGGGCCATAATACATCAGGTTGAATGCAATATATTTTTCAAAGGACATGTGGAGAGGGCAAGAATGGACATATGCAACTTGGAAAAGATGGAGGTGATACTAGGAATGCCATGGCTAGCAGCCCATAACCTGGAAATAGATTGGGAAAAGGGGGAGGTAAAAATGACACATTGCCCACCTATATGTGGAAAGAGAAAGCAGGAAGAAGAAAAAAAGAAGGTAAAGAAAGTGGAAAAAGATGAGGACAAAGAAACGTTGAAAAGATTAGTACCCAAAAGGTTTTGGAAATAGAAGAAGGTATTTGGTAAAAGGGAGTCAGAGGGGATGCCAGTACAAAAAATGTGGGACTATGCTATAGAATTAAAGAGGGGTTCACACTGAAAAAGAGAAAGGTGTATTCATTGTTGAGAGAAGAAAGGGGAGAGATGCAAGCATTCATGGAGGATCAATTGAGGAAAGAGTACATCCGTCCTTCCAAGTCATCCCAAATGTCACCAGTACACTTTGTGGCAAAAAAGGATGGCACATGGAGGATGGTACAAGATTATTGACACATAAATCAGTGGACAGTAAAGAATGGGTACCCCTTACCCCTCATTGCAGACATACTTGACAGAGTAGGAAAGAGAAAGGTGTTCATAAAGCTGGACCTGAGGTGGGGATACAATAACGTCAGGATCAAAGAGGGCGATGAATGGAAGGCAGTGTTTATAATGCATATTGGAGCTTATGAACCCACAGTTATGTATTTTGGATTGACAAACTCCTCCACCACCTTCCAGACAATGATGAATGACCTGTTCAGAGATCTCATAAACCAAGGAGATATAGTAGCATTCATCAACAATATCCTGGTGGCTATGGACACTGAAGAGGGACATAATGAGTTAGTGGAGGAGGTATTAAAGAGATTGGAAGAGAACAACTTATTTGTGAAACCAGAAAAGTGTAAATGGAAAGTGAAAGAAGCAGAATTTCTGGGAGTAATAATTAGCCCAAAGGGGGTGGAAATGCAAAAGGAGAAGGTGGAGGGAGTACTAAACTGGCCAGCACCCAGAAATGTCAAAGAGGTACAAAAATTTTTAGGCCTTACCAACTACTACAGAAGGTTTATAAAGGACTTTGCTAAGATAGCAGCACCGCTACATGTACTAGTCAGGAAGGAACAGAAATGAAAATGGGAGAAGGAGCAGAAGGAAGCGTTTGGGAGACTTAAGAGGGCATTCACCACAGAACCTGTCTTAGCTATCCCAGATATCGATAGAGAGATAAGAGTGGAAGCGGATGCCTTGGACTATGCAATGGGAGGAGTGTTGTTGACAAAATGTGAGGATGGGAAGTAGAGGCCAGTGGCCTTTATCTCTAAATTATTGAATACTACAGAGCGAAATTACAAAATTCATGATAAAGAGATACTGGCAGTTATTAGGTGCCTAGAAGCATAGAGGCACTATTTGGAGAGAGCAAAACTCGAATTCAAAATCTGGACAGATCACAAGAATCTCCAGTATTTCATGATAAGCCAAAAATTAAATCGTAGACAAGCAAGATGGGTCTTATATCTATCATGATTTAATTTCACATTAAAACACATTCCAGGAAAAAGCATGGGAAAGGCAGACAGATTAAGCAGAAGACTGGACTGGCAGGAGGGAGTGGAAAAAGACAACAAAGACCAGAAACTAATAAAACCAGAATGGATTAGGGAAACAGAAACAATGATAGAGGAAGGAAATCTAAAGGAAAGAATCAAAAGGGTGCAGGAAGGGGATGAAAAGGTAGTAAAAGTGGTAGAAGAGTTGAAGAGAGCAGGAATAAAGATGTTGAAAGATGAAGAATGGGAAGTAGAAGATGGGATAGTGATGAAAGAAGGAAGGATATATGTACTAGAAGGAGAACTCAGGGAGGAGATAATATATCTGCATTACAATACTCTAGTAGGGGGACATAGAGGAAGGTGGAAGACAGTAGAGTTGGTCACCAGGAACTACTGGTGGCCAGGATTAACGGAAGAGGTAGAGAAGTATGTGGAGGGATGTGATACATGCCAAAGACATAAGAATCGAAGTGAAGCACCAGCAGGAAAACTAATGCCCAATGTAATCCCAGAAAAACCATGGAGTCACATCTCGGCAGACTTCATCACCAAGCTACCATTAACCCAGGGATATGATGCTGTCTTAGTAGTATGCGACCGCTTTAGCAAAATAGCGCATTTTATAGCAACAATGGAGAAAACATCAGCAGAGAGACTTGCAAGATTGTTTTGAGATCATGTATGGAAGTTACACAGACTTCCAGAAAGCATCACATCAGATAGAGGAGTACAGTTTGCAGCAGGAATGATGAAGGAATTGAATAACTTGCTGGGAATCCAGACGGAACTCTCAATGGCCTATCACCCTCAAACAGATAGGCAGATGGAAAGAATAAACCAGGAGTTAGAGCAATATTTGAGGGTCTTTATTGATCATAGACAAGAGCAGTGGCCAGATTAGTTAGGAACGGCAGAATTCACGTATAACAACAAAATCCATACAGCAATAAAAATATCGCTATTCAAAGCAAACTATGGTCAGAACCCAAGGATAGGGTTTGAAGGAAGGAGAAAGGAGAAGTATGAAGTGGTGGGGAAATTTGTGGAAAGAATAAAGAAAATCCAGGAGAAAGCAAAAGCGGCGCTAGGGAAAGCACAGGAAGAGATGAAGAAGTTTGCAAACAGAAGGTGAGGGGAGGGAGAAGAATACAAAATAGGGGACATAGTACTGCTAAGTATGAAGGACTTGAAATGGCAAATGAAAGGGAGGAGATTAGAGAAATTGACAGAGCATTTTGTGGGCCCCTACAAAGTCAAGGGAATCATCGCTAGTAACATGATAGAGCTAGAGCTACCTAAGTCTATTAAGATACACCCTATAGTTAATGTAAGTAGAGTACAGCTCTATAAACCACAGGTAGAAGGGCAGAAGAAGATACCACCAAAACTGGTCATTATTGAAGGAGAAGAGGAATTCGAGGTAGAAAAAATCTTAAACAAAAGAACAGTCAGGGGGAAGGAAAAGTTTCTGGTAAAGTGGATGGGGTATATGGCAGAAGAAGATACCTGGGAGAATAGAGAAAATTTGAAAAATGCAAAAGAGCTAGTAGAAGAGTTCGAGAAAATATATGGGAAAGAGGTAGAAGAACTAAGACAACAAGAACTAGAAGAAGAAGAAAAGGAATTTAGTTGGGAATTGCCTAGGGAGTTCACAGCAAAATTACTATATGGTTAAGGAAAAAGGAGATATAAGAGGGAAAGGGAAAAGAGGTGGGACAAAAACTGGAGTTGATGGAAAAATTCCTCGGGACGAGGAAACTTGAAAGGGGGGCCATGTTATGAGAGCCCCAAAAAGGAAACAGTCTCCCATGTATTCAAACACTTCATTCAAAATCTCAAGTCATATAATAGGGTTAAGGAATAAATAGTATGGGAGCTTAGGTAATCAAATCATGTAACAAGATCAGGTGACCATAGAATATTCTGGAAGATCATATGACTGTGGACTAGTAGTAGTACAGCCACTATAAAATAGTATAAGTAGTAGACCAATCTAATGAAGAACTCCATCAAGTTTTTCTTGAACATCCACCTAGGGTGATTACTAAGAGCATTTACTGCCTATCAATAACATACAGCAAAAGAGAAGGGTAAGCAAAGAGAGGTGAGGAGAATATTTAAGATGTTGAGAGAAGTGTGGTTGAATATTGGTATAGAAAAAGTGGACACCCATGAAAGAGTAACAGTAAAAGTGCTCTTGGATAGTGGTGCAACAAAGATGTTCATGGATAGAAAAATAGCAGCCAGACATGGGTTTTGACTGCAGAAATTGGAAAGACCAGTACAAGTAAGAAACATAGATAGTACAAATAACAGTATAGGGGCAATAACACACCAAGTAGAAGTAAACATATACTACAAAGGTTATATAAAAAGAATGAGAATGGATGTGTGTGATCTGGGGAAAACAGATGTTATATTGGGGATACTGTGGTTACAAGCATACAACCCAGAGATTAACTGGGGAAGGGAAGAGGAAGTTAAAGTAGACTATAGGAAAATTGAGGAAATAGTACCACAGAGATTCCTAAGGTAGAGAAAGGTGTTTGAAAAGGTAGAGTCAGAGAGGATGCTGATGAGAAAAATCTATGATCATACCATAGATCTCAAGAAGACATTTAAATCCAGGAAAGGAAAAATCTACCCTTTGTCCAGAAACAAAAGAGAAGAAGTTCAGAATTTTGTGGAGGATCAGCTAAGAAAGGGGTACATCAGACCATCAAAATTCCCTCAAACATCACCAGTTTTCTTTGTGAACAAAAAGAACAGAGGAAAGAGAATGGTAATAGACTACTATAACTTGAACAACTAGATGGTAAAGAATAACTACCCACTTTCATTGATTACAGATTTAATAGACAACATGGGAAGTAAACAAGTATTCACTAAGATGAATCTTTAGTAGGAGTTTAACAATATGAGGATAAAGGAAGGGGATGAGTGGAAGGGAGCATTCATGATCCATATAAGGTCCTTTGAGCTGACAGTTATGTTCTTTGGAATGACAAATTTGCCAGTCATATTTTAGGCGATGATGAATGAAATCCTGAGAGATATGATAATAAAGGAAAAGTGGTAGCTTTTGTGGATGATGTACTGGTAGAAACAGAGACAGAAGAAGAATATGATGAGATTGTAGAAGAAGTACTGAAGAGGCTAGAAGAGAATGACTTGTATGTTAAGCCAGAAAAGTATATGTAGAAGGTATAGAAAATTGGATTTCTAGAGGTTATCATAGGACCTAATGGAATCAAAATAGAGAAAGAAAAGATAGATGAGGTGTTGAATTGGCTAGAGCCAAAGAATGTGAAAGATATTAGAAACTTTTTAGGCCTTGTCAACTATTATAGGAAGTTTATTAAAGACTTCACTCAAGTAGCAAGGCCAATGAACATACTGACAAGAAAAGATGTGAAGTGGTAGTAGGGAAAGAAGCAGTAACAAGCATTTGACAAGCTAAAAGAGATCTTCATAACTAGGCCAGTGTTAGCAGCCCCAGATTTAGACAAAGAATTTAGGGTAGAAGCAGATACTTCGAACTATGCTACTGGGGGAGTACTATCAATGAAGTGCTCTGATAAGTTGTAGAGGCCAGTTACTTTTATTTCTAAATCTCTAAGTGATACAGAAAGAAATTACAAGATCTATAACAAAGAAATATCAGCAGTAGTCAGGTGTCTAGAAGCATAGAGACATTTCCTGGAAGGAATAACAATAAAATTTGAGATTTGGACAAACCACAAAATCTTGAATATTTTATGAAAGTGTAGAAATTAAATAGAAGACAAGCAAGATAGGTATTGTACCTATCAAGATTTGATTTTACACTCAAGTATGTTTCAGAGAGTAGAATGGGAAAGGCAGATGGTTTAAGTAGGAGGCTGGATTGGGAAATAGAAATAGAAAGAGATAATGAGAATGAGACATTGGTAAAGCTAGAATGGTTGGAAATCAGAAAAATGGAAAAAGTGGAAGTAATAGTAGAAGAGGTAGATTTACTAGAGAAAGTAAAACAGTCGAAAGTAAAAGATAATGAGGTGATCAAAGCAGTGGAAGAAATAAAATGAGCAGAGGTAAAGATGCTAAGAGATGAGGAATGGAGAGAAGTTGATGGTATTATGTATAAGAAAGAGAAGATATACATACTGAAAGATGAGGAATTGAGAGCAGAAATTATTTGGTTGTATCATAATATGCCAGTAGGAGGACATAGGGGACAGTAGAAAATAGTAGAATTGGTCACCAGGAACTTTTGGTGGCCAGAAATTACAAAAGAGGTGAAATAGTATGTAAAGGAGTATGATGCATGCTAGCATAATAAAAACCACACAAAATAGCTGGCAGGAAAATTAATACCAAATTCAATTCTGAAGAAACCTTGGGCCTACATTTCAGCAGATTTCATTACTAAATTGCTGTTAGCACAAGGATATGACTCAATTTTAGTAGTAGTTGATAGACTGACAAATATAGTACATTTTATTCCTACTACAGAAAAAACATCAGCAGAAGGACTAGCTAGGTTGTTTAGAGACAATGTATAGAAGTTACATGGGTTACCTGAGAGTATCATATCAGACAGAGGGCCTCAGTTCACAGCAGAAATAATGCAAGAGTTAAATAGGATATTGGGAATTGAGAGTAAATTGTCAACAGTGTTCCACTCTCAAATAGATAGACAAACAGAAAGGGTTAATCAGGAACTAGAACAGTACTTGAGGATATTCATTGATCATAGATAGAAGCAGTGGCCAGATTGGTTAGGAATGGCTAAGTTTGCCTATAATAACAAAGTGCATTCAAGTACTAAAATGTCGTCTTTCAAGGCAAATTATGGACAAAATCCCAGGATGGGGTTTGAGATAAGAAAGAAGGACAAGGACAAAAAGGCAGAGAAATTTGCAACAAAGATGAAAGAGATTCAGAAGGAGGCAAAAGTAGTGCTAGGAAAAGTGCAAGAAGAAATAAAAAAATATGCAGATAGGAAGAGAGTGAAAGCTGACAAGTACAAAGTGGAAGACTTGGTGATGCTTAGCACTAAGGATTTGAAATACCAAATGGTTGGAAGAAGAATGGAAAAGTTGACAGAGAGGTTTGTAGGCCCTTACTGAATAAAGAAGATTGGATCATTAAATGCAGTAGAATTAGAACTATCTAGTACAGTAAAGATACACCTAGTAGTTAACATTAGTAGAATACAAAGATATATAGGGCAAATAGAAGGGCAGAAAAAGGAGCAACCAGCTCTAGTCATAATCAAAGAAAAGGAATAGGAAGTCGAGAGAATTCTGAACAAGTGATAAATAAAGGGAAAGAATAAATACTTGGTATAGTGGAAAGGATTCACAGCTGAATCCAATACTTGGGAAGAAAAGTGTCATAATACAGCCAAAAACAGCTAAGTCATTATTTATTTTCTTTTTCTTTTTTTTTCTTTTAATTAGGAAATCAGTGGACATGCAGGATGAAACAACTAAGAAGAGATGTATGGGAGTTTATAAATAAAAGTAAACACAAGAAGTGTATAAGTAGTATACTACAATCAATAAGAACTCCATCAAGTTCTCCTTGTCAACTCAGACTAGGAGTAGTTCTAAGACATCTTAGTCTAAGTCCTTACAGAAAGGAAAATCTAGGCAATGCAAAAAAAGTAGTTGAGGAATTTGAGAAGGAATACCAGCAAGACATGAAAGATGTCAGGAAACAAGAAAGAGAAGAAGAAACCTTTAGGAGAAGAGAATTACCAGAAAGGTTTATGGTGAGAAAATTATTCAGGTGGTCAGATAAGAAGTATAATGAGGAATACTGGGTGAGATTAGAAAGAACTTGAAGGAGATGGAAAGAAGGAAGAGCAAAAGGACAAAGAACAATAGAAATAATAAAGGAAGAGCAGAAGAAAATTAAGCAGAAAAAATCAAGAATCAAAGAATAGACAGAAGAAGATGATAATGAAATGGGGAACATTTGTGACCTCTACTATGAGTTGTAAAATTCTTGGGGCAAGGAACCTATTATGAGAACCTCGAGTAGGAAAGGGCTTCCCATGCATGGGAACACTCAACCTAACAATCTCCAAAGTAACACAACGGAGCAAAGACATAAACAGGATAGGGTCTTAGTGAGCCAAGTCATGTGACAAGGCCAGGTGACCATGGAACATTCTGGAAAGGACATGTGACCATGGAACTCTAGAGTACAGCCACTGTAGTAATAGTATAAGTAGGGCTGCAATCCAATGAAGAACTCCATTGAGTTCTTCCTGAACATCCATCTAGGGTGACCACTAAGAACATTTACTGTTCCTTGGTAACAGAACCTTGAGATGGGGGTAGTATCATAACTTGATCAAATAGCTAAATCATTATTTATATCTCTTTTCTTTTCCTTTTCTTTTAATTAAGAAATTAATAGACATATGAGAAGGAATGACTTACAAAAAATGCATGGGACTTAATAAATAGAAGTAAATACAAGAATATGTATAAGTAGTGTACAATAATCAAATAGGAACTCTATTGAGTTTTCCTTGTCAACTTAGACTAGGAGGGTGATTAAGTCATCTTAGACTAAGTCGCTACAAGTTGTGTTACTCAGGTACTAAGAAAAATAAAAGAGTAAGAGATGGTAGAGCTCTGTGGTAAGCAGTGCCAATGGAAGAATTGAGTTTTAGTATAAAGAACTTAGACTGTGATACCTTAGAACTACTTCTAGTCTAAGTTAACAAGAAGAACTTGATAGAGTTCTTATTCAATTACTGTATACTACTTATACATATTCTATATTTACTTCTATTTATAAAATCCCATACATCTTCTTTGAGTCATTCTCTCTCATGTGTCTATTAGCTGTTTTTGCTATGTTATAACACTAATTCTAGGAACTTCTATACTTCTTTGATTTTTTTAGGTCTAGGCCATTCAAGAACTCCTGCTACTTTTTCCTTCTATATCTTAATTTCTTCTATCTCTATTATCAGTTTAAGAAAGTTAATCTCTTTGACTTTTCAAACACATTTTTCTAGTTTTATATAGAGGTCATTCTTCTTTATCCTCCTTAACACTTCTTCTACTATCTCATTATGCTTCTTCTCATTCTCTGTTCCTACCAATATATTGTCGATAAATACTACTACATCTCCAGTGTCAATTAAGTCTCTAAGAATATCATTCATTATTGCCTGGAAGATTGCTGGCAAGTTTGTAAGACCAAAAAATATAACTGTGGGTTCATATACCCCTGGATATGTAATAAAGGCAGTCTTTCATTTATCCTCTTTCTTTATCCATATATTGTTATATCCCCATCTCAGATCCATTTTTGTAAACACTTTCTTTATATCCATAGCATTGATCAAGTCCAAAATTAATGGCAATGGATAGTTATTCTTGACTGTTTCTTTATTTAGGTATTGATAAACCTATACCATTCTTCTCTTTTTGTCCTTTTTCCCCACAAAGAATACTGGTAAAGTCTAGGGTGACTTTGAGGGTCTAATGTACTCTTTCTTCAACTATTCCTCTACAAATTCTCTTATCTCCTCTTTCTCTTCTCTTGATATTAAATATATCCTTTCTTTTCTTGGCACAAAATCTTTTCTTAGATTTATTGCATAGTCCTAAGGTTTTCTCACTGGTATTCTTTCCAATTCCACTTTCTTGAACACCTTAAGCCACTTGTGAAATTTCTATAACACCATCTTCCTTACTTTTTCTCTATCTAATTTGACTTTATCATCAAATTTCTCCTCTATCAACATCTTCTATTCATTTCTTTCTGATTTTTCTATTGCTCTGATTTTCCCCTCTACTTTCTTTCTTTTTTCTGTTTTCTTTTTTGCTACTATACTCCTTCCACAGATTGGTGGGCATCTTGTCATTTTGACTTCTCTAGTCTCCCAATTTATCTTAGGGTTGTGTGTCTGCAACTATAGCATATCCAGTATGATATCTGTTCTTCCTAGATCATATACATCTATCCTTATTCTTTCTATATGACTTTTTTAGTACACATTTATCTCCACCTGGTATATAGTCATTTTTCTACTATTATTTGTACCATCTATATTTCTTACTACTCCCAGTCTTTCTAACTTCTGCAGCTTAAATCTATTCCTTGCTGTCATCTTTCTGTCCATAAACATTCCTGTTGCACCACTATCCAAGAGCACTTTTACTGTTATGCCTTCATGTGTATTTATTTTCTTTATCCTAATGTTCAGCTATACTTCTCTTAACATTTTGAATGTTCTTCTGATATCTTTTTGCTTGTCCTTCTGTTGTACTGCACTTTTCAGAACTCCTGTCTATGCACCATCTTGCTGTGCCTTTCCTTCTATAGAGTATACTACTACTCCCTAATTCCACTACAGTTTCTTCTTTTCTGTTCTACATTCTGGGCACAAGATCTCACTCCTTTCTCATTCTAGCACTCTTTCTTCTATTGCATTCTTTCTTCCATACTTTATATACTGTACCCTTGTCATATCTCCCCTCCTTGCTTCTTCCTCTCTTCAGTTCCATGCTTCCTGGAAAAGGTTGCACCATATATTTTTTTACTTGTCTTCCAAGGAGAAACTCTTATCCTCAATTTTCATGGGTTTAAACTCCCTTGCCTTTACATATTCCATACTCTACATAGGTTACTACTGTCTCTATGATCTATCCCCTTTTAAGTAAAAGTACCTCTTCTGGAAGTATGCTCCCCTTATCATAGTATTTCTATACCTTTTCCTATATGGAATATACCAGTCTCCTTTCTTGCTATGCCTTTTGTGGAGTAATCACATGTACTGCTTGCTCACTTCTCTTCTTCTGTCTTTTTACTTTTATGCTTGAACATTTCTATTTGTGGTGTCCAACCCCCCAACATCTAAAATACTTTACTCTCTTACTCTTTCCTGCTATCTCATCTCTACTTCACTTCTTACTCCATACTACATCACCCTAGTCGCTAACATCTCATATCTATTTTGGGGTTTTTCTCTTTTTTTCTTTTTTTCTTTTTTCTTTGTCTTGCAGTTACAGGCAAAGTGCGCAAACTTCCTATAGCTCCAACATTCTCTTTCTTTCCTTCTCTCTAACTATGCTCTTAGTGAAGCAAGAACTTGCTTTTCTTTGAGCATATTGCTTAGAAGATTGTTATATTGTTATTGAAACATAGTATTAATGCCTCAAGGTTGAAGTAAAAGGTTTTTGATCTTACTTAAGTTATGTCTGCTAGAGTGCAAGATCTTCACCCAGCTAGACACCTACTGTCTTATTAGCTACTGCTCTAGTACTAGAGTTACACTATTACCTCTAAAAAGAGAATTCCTACTCTAAGCAGCTTCTTAAGAATACACTGCTATTCCTCTGTGTATATAGATCACAATGGACCTCCAGTACAAGATTGATAAAGTGAAAGAGTACAAGTAGTCTACTGAACACCATCCAATTGCAAGGTCAGGTCTTGAATATAATACCTGGGTTTGGTACCACACTACCACCAGCAGTCCTTAACTAACTACCAAGTCCTCTTAAGCCAAGGGCCTGGCTATGTATGGAGGTAACTAGCAATTGTAATGATCACTGGTCAAGAGTCAAAATAATGTAAGAGTAAGAGAATAGACAAGGCTTGAGGTAAATAGTGTCTAAGAAGTAATATCAAGTTCTTCTGTTGTACAACTCAAGTTGAGTGAACTCAGCAGCTAAATTTTTGAGGGTTACAAAAAGAACTCAATAGGGTTCTTGCTTATTTGTACCAGCTACTTATACAAGTACACTATTTGCTCTTATTTACATTGATGGTATTCTATAACCAGCCAAGAAACTACCAGTTTAATTCCCTTATCTGTTATTCTATAAATATATATCTTTGATCATAGTCAAGGCAACTCATGACAGTATAGGACTACCAACATTTCTGCTATCTATACTAATGTTGTTGTTATTGACAAACTTCAAGTTCCAGGAGACTGCAACCCTATGTCTACAATTGACAAACTACTGTCTATGTTCACATAAAAGACAACAAACTAGTTTATATAGAAGCAGTCTGAGCAATGACCCTTCTTACAAAGTTACCCCTATAAATGGAGAAAATTATCCAAAGCTATAATTAAAAGACTATTAATATGATGACTCTTACCTTTGCAATGATCTGCAATGATACAATAATGACTTAGCCATTTTGCCAAGTTATAACATTGAGCTCTATTGAAAAGTTATTTTGTTTTTTGGTAAACTCTAAAGATATTCCTAAAGCTTTTTGTCTATATTATATAGATTTTCCTTAGGTTTCTATGTATCATCTATAAGGGAATGAGTCTTAGTCACACTAGGAGAGCTTAGTAATATATCAGTATGGGTGAGTAGTATCTAGCTTGCCCTACGATCCATATAGCCACTTTTTCTATAAATCCTTCTCTCTTGTTCTTATTGTTCTATCAGTACTAGATAGCCTTATAAGATAATGTAGTTATTAATGTACAAGTTATGTATTTCCTTGGCAATGCACATAGACTGGCTAGTGTAAATATATATACTAGTAGATGTATAGTAGAATACCTTACCCTAATATTGATTGAAACTCCTGGACTATTTATTGTTCTGACTCTAAGTCTGCTCTCTTTACTAATACTAGAGTAGTCAGGGACTGTACTATCCCCTTACATCATCTCCTTGACTATATCCTTTCTATCTGACAGGATATTCATTTTTCCATATCTTTGTTGCAAATCTAGAATCTTTTTTACCTTCTATTTTTTCTGGCCCTGTATCAAGGCCATGTAGGTGAGATTTCTGTCGTGTAGATTTGGAGTACTGTGCTAACTTGCTAGTGTAAAAGACTAGGTATAGCACTCAGTAACAAGATGGTATCCTAAGCTAGAACATAACCAAGGACAACTTTTCTATTATTTTAAATAGTCCTTTGTACTGGGGTCATAATGCTTGTTCCATAGTCTGATAATCCTTTAGATTGAGTAGCATCTTGTTGCCAACTTTGGATAGGATACTTTGGACTTTTTGATCATAGTACCACTTTATTCTTTCCACTGCAAGAGTGAAAGCTGCTTTTACCTGCTCCAAGGCTTCTTGTTGTTTATATGTCAGATTATTCAAGTCTCTTTGTAGCAACTCTTTAACTGAAATTGGATCTGTTCTTAGGTGTCTGCCATATTCAAGAAAGAACAGACTTTCTTTGATATCTTCATATACTTAATTGTTATATACCAACTCTGTACTGGAGAGTAGATCCAACCAATTACTGAGGTTATAATCCATATAACACCAAAAATATTACTCTAATACCTGGTTTACTCATTTTGTTTGTCCATTTGTTTGTGGATAGTATACTGTCAATATTGTAGATTCTATTCCTAAAATCTTATACTATTCTTGGAATAGCTTGGCTGAGTATTGTACTCTTCTATCCAAAATAATTTGTAGGGGCAGTCTATGCAATAGATAGACTTTGTCATATAATAACTGGACTATATCTTTGAATAAGAACCAATTGTTGATAGAAATGAAGTAAGCCCTTTTGGTGAGCCTGTTAACAATAACACAGATAGTATTATAACTATTTAACTCTGGCAATTGGGTTATTAAGTCTATTGAGATTATTTCCCAAGGCCTGTTAGGCACCTTGTTAGACACAAGTGGTCCAAAAGGTTGCTATGGGCAATTTTTCATCTGCTGATACATATCACAATCTGTAATGTATTTCTTGACAAATATTGTCATCCCAGGCCACCAGTAATTTCTGAAGACTAACTTATAGATCTTTTACCAACCTAAGTATCTGTCAGCAACTGACTCAAAAACCTTAAGCTAGGGTTCAAACTTGTTACCAAGGAACAGTGAATGTTCTTAGTGGTCACCCTAGGTGGATGTTCAGAAAGAACTCGATAGAGTTCTTGTTGGATTGCAGCCCTACTTATACTATTACTACAGTGGCTGTACCCTAGAGTTCCCATGGTCACATGTCCTTTCCAGAATGTTCTATGGTCATCTGACCTTGTCACGTAACTTGGCTTACTAAGTCCCTATCCTGTTTATGTCTTTACTCCGTTGTGTGCTTGGAGGTTTTTGAGTGTTCAGATGCATGGGAAACCTTTTCCTGCTCAAGGTTCTCACAACAAAACTCAAGGTTGTACTTCAGGGTTAAAAGAGAACTTGATAGGTATTAGCATGGAGTCATGAAAACTTGGAGCTTAACCAAGGTAGTTGTTTAGAAAAAACTCAATAGAGTTTCTTATTGGATTCCACTAGGTACTTATACAAATATTAGATAGTCTATGCATCTATTTTCCATAATCACATGACTCTTACTAAGAACTATCTATATATTACATAATCCTTTCCATGCTATTTATATCTTTCCTACATTGTATTCTTGGATGTTTTCTATCAAGTTGATAAATATATGAGAAATAGTTTCCTTCTTGGGAGTTGTTTTATAACAATGGAGTTCTTGCTTAATTGCAGTTTACTATATATACAAGTATAGTATTTGTTCTTATTTAAACTACAAGCTATTTATTAGCTACTAGTTTAACTTCAGTTTATATCTATTCTATTTATAGCTCATTGTCATAGTCAAGGCAACTCATGATAGTAACCCTCTCTTAAGGAACCTTGTCCTGAGAATTTTATAGCTCATTATATGGGTCTTGTAAATTACCTATCTTGTTTTCTTTATTCTATTCTTCTATTCTACTCTTCTTGTATTTTTGCTTGTCTTCTTCTTTCTCTTTCTTATCTCTTTCCTAGATTGTTTCTAATATTTCTCTTCTTTTTACTCTTTTTGATCTCTATTATCTCCAATTTCTTTTCAATCTTTTCCAATATTCCCTATCAAATTTTCTGTTATCCTATCCATATAGTAGTTTTGTTGTATATCTCTCTGGTAATTCTCCTTCTCAATCTTCTTTTATGTTTTTTTTTATTCTTCTCAGCTGTATTTAACACTCCAGCTTATTTTTCCCTTACCACTCATACCTTTCTCAAGGAAGCCTCCATATATGAGGTATCAGAAAAAAATAATCCTGGCCCTTTCTCTGTATTTTTTCTCAAATCTGTCTACTAATTCTTGTGCATTCTTTAGATTCTTTCTTGGTTTCCAAGTGTCTTCTTTTACTATATATTCCCTCTACCATACCAAATATCTATTTCTTCCCTTAAACTTCCTTTTATTTAATATTTTTTCTACTTTATATTCTTCTTCTCTCTTAATTATTACTGATAAAGGATGCTTCTTTTTCTGACCCTCTACTTAATCTCTATACTTTTGTACTCTGCTAACATTTACTACCAGATGTATCTTAATGCTACTTGGTAACTCCAGTTCAATTGCATTTGTCAAAATTATTCTTTTGACTTTGTAAGATCCCACAAGTTGTTCTGTTAGTTTTTCCAATCATTTCTCCTGTATCTGATACTTGAGATTTTTTGTACTCAGTAATACCCAGTCTTTTACTTTATACTCTTCTAGTTTACTCCTTTTTTTATCTATATACTTTTGTATTTCTATAAAAGGAACACTTAGAGATGGTCACTCAATAAGCTAGAAGAAGGTTCTAGAAGCTAGTATGATATTCAAGTAAAGATAGATCTATCCATATAGGCTTATCACAAATGGCCACTTACTGATTTGTGAGTTGATGTTTTAATAATCAAAAGGCTCAAAAAAGCAAAGTTTAGACAGTAGCAAAAGATGTTGTTAAGTCTGAGGTTTATTCTCAAATATACAGTCCTTAAATACATGATTGTGGTAGTCTATGTACCAGAACAGCCTACTACATGATCACTACCTATTGTTCTACATATAGAAGTGCTGTTGTTCTTTAAAATAGAGATAACCTAACCATCTTAGAGCAGTCTTTTGTTCTATTCAAGAACAGATAATAATCTATGAATAAAGATCAGTATTATGTACAAACATTAAGGACCTTGTATCTCTATGGGATCTTATTGCCTTGGGGTCTATTTATAGCTGAAAAAAGTGCATTGAAGAGAGCTTCACAATGGTCATTGAAGCAAACAATTATGTTAAGTGGTTCCCAAGATATTAGCAATTTAGTATTTGGTAACTTGGTAATTGCCAACTGATCTGCTAATGACTTGGTGAATACTGATTGCTTTGAGGCATTCTTGGTACCATTTGAAAGGTTTTCTTAAGGGCTTTTGGTGGCCATTTAGATTGTTGAAATTGGTCAAGTATTTCTGGAGTTATGGTCTGAATAAAGGCTGTTATATATACTACAATAGAAGATCTGTGTGCAATTACATGAACACTAACCAATAATACCACAATATCCTTATCTAGTTAAACAGACATCACCATGACAATACAAGACAGAAGAAGCACAGAAAAGAGTGGAAATGCAATATAGAAGATATACTTAGCCCATAAATACTGAGCTTACCTAATAACTAAGCATGTCCCTGTCCCCTTACAATTTCCTTCTGACTTTTCCTTAATGCTGCTTCTGCTTCCTTATGCACTTCCTTTATTCTTGTTGCAAATTCCTTTGTGTCACAAACTTCATTTAGACTATAACTCCAGGAATACTTGACCAATTTTACAATTTAAATTGATACTGAAAGCTCTTAAGAAGACCTTTCAAATAGTACCAAAAATATCTCAAGGCAATCAGTATTCACTGAGTTATTAGCAAATTAGTCAGCAATCACCAAGTTACCAGATACTAAATTGCTGATATCTCTGTCACAAACTTCATTTAGACCATAACTCTGGGAATACTTGACCAATTTCAATGATCTAGTGTTATGAGAACCTCGAGTAGGAAAAGGCTTCCCATGCATGGGAACACTCAACAATCTCCAAAGTAACACAATAGAGCAAAGACATAAACAGGATAGGGTCTTAGTGAGCCAAGTCACGTGACAAGGTCAGGTGACCATGGAACATTCTGGAAAGGACATGTGACCATGGAACTCTAGGGTACAGCCACTGTAGTAATAGTATAAGTAGGGCTGCAATCCAACGAAGAACTCCATTGAGTTCTTCCTGAACATCCATCTAGGGTGACCACTAAGAACATTCACTGTTCCTCGGTAACAGAACTCCATTGAGTTCTTCTTGTTAACTCAGACTTGGAGGGTAATCAAGTCATCTAGGCTAAGTCACTACACCAGAACTCGATATCTA
>JAHTMQ010000416.1:0-22046 GCA_019327925.1 Leucocoprinus sp. KB1807203
CAAGGTCATGTGATTGTAGAACATTCTAGAAGGACATATGATCATGGACTAGTAGGGTACAGCCACTTGTAAAAGTAGTATAAGTAGGTAGTCCAATCCAATAAAGAACTCCATCGAGTTCTTCCTAAACACTCACATCGAGTGGTCCTTGAGTCGTCAAGACTTAGTGATAACAAAAGAACTCGATTCCACTCCCGAGCACTGATCACCTCGACCCCTGCTCATATTTGTTCAATGCGCAGTTGGCTTAATTCCGGCGCTGCGAGCAAGTACCCCCATCATCACTCACTCTCTCATCTCCCTCGCTAGTGAGCACAGCGCTCACAAGCATCTTGGATAGCGGGCCCTAGCTGTAAAGGGGACTTCTCAGTCAGGAGAGACTGAGGGAGGAGACTGAACACCAAGTCCAGGTGTTTTGTTCAAGTCCTGACCTGTTAATTGGGCCTGTTAGTTACATCTTTTCCCTAGTATAAGCTCTGTGCTGTTGTCCATTGTGACGGGTACACGCAGGAGATCGGCGGTTACTTCTTAAAAGGCCGCTTAGCTTAGGGGTTCCCTCCTTAGGGACAATCATATACAACTTGATTAGGGCAGTAGTCAGTAAGGCAATAGGAGTCTAGACAGGAGAAGATCATGCTCCCTGTTAGACGTAGCCTTAAGAAAGCCCTGGATCGAGAATCAGAAACTGAGTCAGAATACGAATCATCACCCTCCCCTTCACCACCACCACCACCACCACCATACGACATGTCGCGCCAGCAACAACAACAACAACAACAACAACCACAACAACAGGGGGCACCCTCTCAAGTACCCGCCCCCCACCAACCAACCCGCGAGGAGCAACTCCTCGCAATGATCGCCACCCTGCAACAGCAGGTCAACAATATGCTCCTCCAGCAACAGGGGAGCAGGGTAGAGGTTGCGAAACCTCAAGTCTTTAATGGGAGGATGGAAGAAGTGAGCGCATTCATCAATGCGGCTTGGATATATATTAGAATGAAGATGACGGAGGAGGCGGCCACAACCCAGGTGGCCTGGGTGTTATCATACATACAGGGAGGAGTGGCAGAAGCATGGAAGGATAACCTGATGGATGAATTGGCAAAGGGAGAGTCGGAGGTGGAAACAGCAGAACAGCTGTTTTCAAAAATCAGAAATGACTTTGGAGAGACATCAGAGGAAGAGAGGAAAATCGAGCAGCTGAGGACAATAGAACAGGGGAACAGGACGTGCGACGAGTACGTTCAAGAATTCAAAAAAGTCACTAGAGGAAGCGGCTATGAAGGACGACCCCTCATCGAAGAGTTTAAAAGAGGATTGAGTGGAGTATTAAGGAGGAAGCTAGCAGAAGCAGAGGAACCCCCGACCACCATAGGAGAGTGGCAAGAGAGGGCAGTAAGATTAGATAGAAATCAGAGGCAGAGCAGGGCAGAGGAGAGGATGTTGGGGAGGAATGCGGCGCGCCCAGGGGGAAATGCGCAGCCAAGGGGAGGATTTGGGGGGGGGTCATATGGAGGAAGAGGAGGACATATAACCTGGCGGGCAGGAGTTCCGCATACAGGAGAGAATAGGGGAGCCGGGGGAAATACGTTCAGAGGAGGATATCAAACGGGTCCACGGAGAGACCCAAACGCAATGGACGTCGACAGAGGAAGAGGGGGAGATAGGACGTGCTACCATTGCGGGAAGTTTGGCCACATGGCCCGGAATTGTTGGGAGAGGAATAAAGCGAGAGTAGTGGAAACGCCACAAGAGTTGGCAAAAGAGAATGGAGGTCAGTAAGCTCTCGGCTGGCCTCCTCAAATCTGTACAGTGTATTGCGCCCTAGAAAAACTGGGCAATAAATTAAACTTTGCAAAAAACACTGAGAGAGTAAGAGACGTGCAGCGCACCCTACGACCGCTAAGAGAAGTATGGATGAAAGTAGGACTAGAGAAGCTAGAAAGTCATGAAGGGGTAGCGGTAAAGGCTCTGTTAGATAGTGGAGCGACAGGTCTATTCATGGATACGACCTTTGCGAGAGAGAAAGGGTTTAAAATGGAAAGAATGAAGAACCCTCTACTAGTTAAAAATGTGGATGGAACAGTAAACGCGGGAGGAGCAATAACGCACCAAGTCGAGTGCAACATGTTCTTCAAGGGACATGTGGAAAGAGTCAGGATGGACGTGTGTAACCTGGGGAAAACAGAAGTGATATTAGGAATGCGTGGTTGGCGGCCCATAACCCAGAGATAGATTGGGAGAAAGGGGAAGTAAAGATGACGAGGTGTCCACCCATATGTGGAAAGAGAAAGCAAGAGGAAAAGAAAGAAGTAAAGAAGATAGAAAAGGATGAAGACAAAGAGACACTAAGGAAATTAGTGCCCAAGAGGTTTTGGAAGTAGAAGAAAGTCTTTGGAAAGAGAGAGTCCAAAAGAATGCCAGTGCGAAAGGCCTGGGACCATGCGATTGAATTAAAGGAGGGGTTTACACCAAAGAAAGGAAAGGTGTATTCATTGTCAAGGGAAGAAAGAGAGGAAGTGCAGGCATTTGTAGAAGATCAATTGCGAAAAGGGTATATCCGACCCTCCAAGTCACCGCAAACCTCGCCAGTGCACTTTGTGGTGAAAAAGGACAGCAAAAGGAGGATGGTCCAAGACTATCGTCATATAAACCAATGGACGGTGAAGAATGGATACCCATTACCACTTATCGCAGACATTCTGGATGGAGTAGGGAAAAGGAAGGTGTTTACAAAGTTAGATCTGAGGTGGGGCTATAACAATGTCAGAATCAAGGAGGGGGACGAATGGAAAGCAGCATTCACTACGCACATTGGAGCATACGAACCCACAGTAATGTATTTCGGGTTAACAAACTCCCCCGCTACTTTTCAGACAATGATGAACGACCTCTTCCAGGACCTTATAAATCAGGGAGATACGGCGACCTTCATTGATGACATCCTAGTGGCAACAGATACTGAGGAAGGACATGACGAGTTGGTAGAAGAAGTGTTGAAAAGACTGGAAGAAAACGACTTGTTTGTAAAACCAGAAAAGTGCAAGTGGAAAGTGAGAGAGGTGGAATTCCTGGGAGTAGTAATCGGGCCCAGAGGGGTGGAAATGCAAAGAGAAAAGGTGGAAGGAGTGCTAAACTGGCCAGCACCAAGAAACGTCAAAGAGGTGCAGAAATTCCTGGGCCTAGCCAACTACTATAGAAGGTTCATAAAGGACTTTGCTAAATTAGCGGCACCTTTACATATGCTAGTCAGAAAGGAACAGAAGTGGAAGTGGGAAAAGGAGCAAGAAGAAGCGTTTGGGAAACTAAAAAGAGGGTTCACAACAGAACCCGTTTTAGCAATACCAGATATAGATAGAGAAATGAGGGTGGAGGCGGACGCCTCGGATTACGCAACGGAGGAGTATTGTCGCTAAAGTGCGAAGATGGCAAATGGAGACCGGTAGCCTTTATCTCAAAATCATTAAACGCTACAGAACGAAATTATGAAATTCATGACAAAGAGATGTTGGCAGTTATCAGATGCCTTGAAGCATGGAGGCATTACTTGGAAGGAGCGAAACTGGAATTCGAAATCTGGACAGACCACAAAAACCTCCAGTATTTCATGACGAGTCAAAAACTGAACCGACGACAAGTCGATGGGCACTATACCTATCACGATTCAACTTCACCTTAAAACACGTTCCAGGAAAGAGTATGGGGAAGGCAGACTGACTAAGTAGAAGGCCGGATTGGCAAGAAGGGGTGGAGAAGGATAATGAAGATCGAACGTTAATCTGGCCAGAGTGGGTCAGAGGAGTAGAAATGGTAATAGAAGAGGGAGACTTAAGGAAAAGAATAAAGAGGGCGCAGGAAGGGGACAAAAAGGTAGTAAAGGCAGTAGAAGAGCTAAAGAAGGCGGGGGTAAAAACGCTGAGAGATGAGGAATGGGAGATAGAGGACGGAGTAGTACTAAAGGAGAGAAGGATATACGTACCAGAAGGGGAACTTAGAGGGGAAATAATACAACTACATCACGATACCCCAGTAGGAGGACACGGGGGAAGATGGAAGACGATGGAATTGGTCACTAGAAACTATTGGTGGCCAGGAGTAACAAAGGAGGTTGGAAAGTATGTAGATGGATGCGATGCCTGTCAAAGATACAAGAATCGAAGTGAGGCACCGGCGGGCAAACTAATGCCTAATGCAATCCCAGAGAAGCCATGGAGTCACATCTCAGCAGACTTCATCACTAAGCTACCCCTAGCTCAGGGATATGATGCCATTCTAGTAGTGTGTGATTGTTTCAGCAAAATGGTGCACTTCATAGCAACAACAGAAAAGACGTCAGCAGAGGGACTTGCCAAACTATTTCGAGATCATGTATGGAAGCTGCATGGGCTTCCAGAAAGCATCATATCAGATAGAGGAGTACAGTTTGCAGCGGGAATGATGAAGGAGCTGAATAACTTGCTGGGGATTCAAACAAAACTTTTCTACGGCCTATCACCCACAAACCGATGGGCAGACGGAAAGGGTGAACCAGGAGTTAGAACAGTATCTGAGGGTCTTTATCAACCATAGACAAGAACAGTGGCCGGATTGGCTAGGAATGGCAGAATTTGCATACAACAACAAGATTCACGCAACAACAAAAATATCGCCGTTCAAGGTAAACTATGGCCAAGACCCAAGGATGGGATTTGAGGGAAGAAGAAAGGGAAAATATGAAGTGGCAGGAAAGTTTGTAGAGAAAATGAGGAAGATCCAGGAAGAGGCGAAAGCAGCACTAGGGAAAGCACAGGAGGAAATGAAGAAGTTTGCAGATAGGAAACGAGGGAAGGGAGAGGAATACAGAGTAGGGGACTTAGTACTATTAAGTACGAAGGACTTGAAATGGCAGATGAAGGGGAGAAGATCGGAAAAACTGACGGAACGTTTTGTGGGCCCTTATAAAGTCAAAGGGATCGTCTCTAGCAACGCAATAGAATTAGAATTACCTAAATCTATTAAAATACACCCTGTAGTTAATGTAAGTAGAGTACGACTTTACAAACCACAGGTAGAGGGACAAAAGAAGACACCACCGAAACTGGTCATCATCGAGGGAGAGGAAGAGTTCGAAGTGGAAAAAATCTTGAACAAAAGAATGGTGCAGGGAAAAGATAAGTTCTTAGTATGGTGGAAGGGATATACGGCGGAAGAAGATACATGGGAGAATAGGGAGAATCTAGGAAACGTGAAAGAGCTGGTAGAAGAGTTCGAGAGGGAGTACGGGGAAGAGGCAGAAGAACTTAGGTGACAGGAGCTGGAAGAAGAAGAGAAGGAATTTTGCCAGGAATTACCAAGGGAATTTACAGCCAAACTACTATATAGATGGGGGAGAAAAAGATATGAAAAAGAAAGAGAGAGGAGATGGGACGAGAATTGGAATCGATGGAAAAATTCCTCAGGATGAGGAATCTTGAAGGGGGGAGCCATGTTATGAGAGCCCTAAGAAGGAACAAGTTTCCCATGTGTTCAAACACTTAGTCGCAAATATCAAGTCGTACAATGCAGACAAGATATAAATAGCATGGGAACTTAAGTAATCATATTACGTGACAAGGTCATGTGATTGTAGAACATTCTAGAAGGACATATGATCATGGACTAGTAGAGTACAGCCACTTGTAAAAGTAGTATAAGTAGGTAGTCCAATCTAACGAAGAACTCCATCGAGTTCTTCCTAAACACTTACATCGAGTGGTCCTTGAGTCGTCAAGACTTAGTGATAACATAGGAGTTCACCAGGTGCCCAGATACATACACTAGTAAAGCCCATAAAATACGAGATATAGAAGTAGGAGCTAATGAACTTCATCTTGAACTAGATGTCAGTGAATCTCCCTCATTAGATGATATAGAAGATGAGGACCCCAACAACCATATTCTTAGCTAGACAGATACAACTAATCCAGGCAGTCATTAACAGGCAATAATGATTGCAGCTATACTCAACAATTGAGACCAATATGGGAACTTAGATTGCAAAAACACAAAGACCTGGAAGGCTCATGTGCTAGAGTGGCTATATGAGTATGGAAATGTGTTTTCAAAGAATAAGTCAGAGAGAATGCCAATACAGAAACCATATGACCATGCGATTGACTTTACAAAAGGCATAATACTTCCCAAACCAGCCAAGGTCTATCTGTTCTCTCTAGCAGAAAGAAACTCTCTTGACATGTGGATCAATGAAGAACTCAGAAAAGGTTATATCCAACTATCTACTAGCCCAATAGTAGCTCTATTCTTTTTTGTAAAGAAGCACAATAGAAGCTTACAACCTGTTATGGACTATAGAGCCCTTAATAGAATTACTGTCAAAAACTGCTATCCAATCCCTAGAATAGCCGACTTGATTGAATTACTTAGCAAAGCCTCAATCTTTACCAAAATTGACTTGAGGTAGGGGTACAACAATATTTGCATCAAAAAAGAGAATAAATGAAAGACAGTGTTTATTACAAGATGAGGCCTTTTTGAGGCAACTATTATGTATTTTGGTTTTTCTAATGCACCAGCAACCTTCCAAAGTATGATGAATGACATATTGGGAGACTTGATTTGTATACAACTAGTAATAGTGTATTTAGATGATATTCTAATATTTGGGACATATTTGAAGAAGTGCAGGCAATTGGTCAAGGGAGTACTGAAAAGGCTCCAATTTAATGACCTTTATGCTAAAGCAGAGATGTAGTAACTTAGCCTGAGGCGACTTAATTACCCTCCTAGTCTGAGTTGATAAGAAGAACTTGATAGAGTTCTCATTTGATTATAGTATACTACTTATACACATCCTGTGTTTACTTTTGTTTATAAACTCCTGCATATCCCTTTTAATCATTCTGTCTCATGCGTCTACCAATTTCCTAATTAAACAAAAATAAAAGAAGAAAATAAAATAAATAATAACTTTAGCCATTTTGGCCGTGTTATGACACCACCCCTCTCTCAAGGTTCCTTGTCCCAAGGATTTTTACAATTCATAGTAAGGGTCACAAATGTTCCCCATTTCATCATCATCTTCTTCTGTCTACTCTCTAAGTCCTGAACCTCCCTATTTGCTTTTTTCTTCTTCCTTCTTTATTGCTTCCATGGTTCTTCACCCTCTTGTCCTTTCTCCTTTCCATTGTTTCCAATTTCTTTCTAACCTTGCCCAGTATTCTTTGTTGTACCTTTTATCTGACCATCCAAATAGCTTTCTTGCCGTGAACTATTCTGGCAATTCTCCTCTTTTAAATGTCCCTTCCTCTTTTTCTTACTTCCTTACATCTTCTATATCTTGTTGATATTCCTTCTCATATTCCTCAATTGCCTCTCTTGTATTTTCTAGGTTTTCCTTCCTTTTCCAGGTATCTGATTCTGCCATGAATCCCTTCCATTATACTAGATACTTGTCTTTTTCTTGTATCCTCTGCTTATTCAGAATCCTTTCCACTTCCCACTCCTCTTCTCCCTCGACTACTACTGGAGCTAGTTGCTTCTTTCTCTGCCCCTCTACCTGCCCTACATATTTTTGTATTCTACTAACATTAACTACTGAGTGTATTTTTACTGTACTAGGTAGTTCTAGTTCTACTGCGTTCGATAATACAATCTTCTTTATTCTGTAAGGGCCTACAAATCTTTCCATCAATTTCTCTGTTCTCCTCCCGACCATCTGATATTTCAGATCCTTAGTACTTAGCATTACTAAGTCTTCTACTTTATACTCATCGACTTCTGCTCTCTTTCTATCTGTATACTTCTTTATTTCCTCCTGCACTTTCTCTAGTGCTGCTTTTGCCTCCTCCTGGATTTCTTTTATTTTTGTTACAAACTTCTCTGCTCCCTCATATTTCCCCTTTCTTCTTGTCTCAAACCCCATTCTGGGATCTTGTCCATAATTTGCCCTAAAGGGTGATGTTTTGGTACTCGAGTGTACTTTATTGTTGTAAGCAAATTCTGCTGTCCCCAACCAATCTGGCCACTGTTTTTGCCTATGGTTGATAAATATTCTTAAGTACTGTTCTAGTTCCTGATTAACCCTCTCTGTTTGTCCATCTGTTTGAGGGTGGAATGCTGTTGACAATTTACTTTTGATCTCCAATATCCTATTCAATTCTCATGTTATTCCCACTGCAAACTGAGGTCCCCTATCTGAAATAATGCTCTCAGGTAACCTATGTAACTTCCACACGTTATCTCTAAACAATCTGGCTAGCCCTTCTGCCAATGTCTTCTCTGTAGTAGAAATAAAATGGACTATTTTTATCAATCTGTCTACTACTACCAAGATTGAGTCATATTTCTGTTGTTATCAATAGGCAGTGAATGCTCTTAGTAATCACCCTAGGTGGATATTCAAGAAGAACTCGATGGAGTTCTTTGTTGGATTGCAGCCTTACTTATACTACTACTACAGTGGCTGTACTCTAAAGTCCTGCAATCATATGTTCTTTCCAGAATGTTCCATAGTCATCTGACCTTGTCACATGATTTGACTTGCTAAGTTCCCATGCTATTTATATCTTGATCCCATTGTATGCTTTGAGGTTCTGGATTAAGTGTTCAAATGTGTGGGAAACCTTTTCCTGTTTGGGGCTCTCATAATACCTGTGCTATTGGCAGTTTGGTGATAAAGTCTACCGATATATGTGTCCAAGGTTTCTCTGGTATCGAGTTGGACATTAATTTGCCTGCTGGCTGTTCTGTGTGGTTTTTGTTTCTCTGGCAGGAGTTGTACCCTTCCATATATTGTTTCACCTCCTTAGTAACCCCTGGCCACCAGAAGTTTCAAGTGACCAACTTCACTGTCTTCCACTGTCCTCCATATCTTCCCACTGGTGTATCGTGGTGCAGTCTAATTATTTCTGCTCTCAATATATCATTTTTTGGTACATATACCTTTCTCTCCTTATACATTATGCCTTCTACTTCCCTCCACTCTTCATTTCTCAGTATCTTTACTCCTGCTTGTTTCATTTCTTCCACTGCTTTGACCACTTCATCATCTTTTACCTTTGACTTCCTTACTTTTTCCAATAGGTCCACTCCTTCCACAATTACTTCTACTCTTTTTGTTTTTCTAACCTCTAGCCACTCTGGTTTTACCAATGTCTCATCCTTATTATCTCTTTCTACTCCTATCTCCTAGTCTGGCCTCCTGCTCAAACTATCTGTCTTTCCCATCTTACTCTCTAGAACATGCTTTAGTGTAAAATCAAATCTTAATAGGTACAATGCCTATCTTGCTTGTTTTCTATTCAGTTTTTGCACTTTCATGAAGTATTCAAGATTTTTGTGGTCTGTCCAAATCTCAAATTTCATTGTTATTCCTTCCAGGAAATGTCTCTATACTTCTAGGCATCTGACTACTGCTAGCATTTCTTTGTCATGAATCTCATAGTTTCTTTCTGTATCACTTAGAGATTTAGAAATAAAAGTGACCAGCCTCCACAATTCATCAGAGCATTTCATTGACAATACTCCTCCTGTAGCATAGTTTGAAGTGTCTGCTTCTATCCTAAACTCTTTGTCTAAGTCTGGAGCTGCTAGTACTGGTTTAGTTGTGAAGATTCTTTTTAGCTTGTCAAATGCCTTCTGCTATTCTTCCCCCTATTACCACTTCACGTCCTTTCTTGTTAGTATATTCATTGGCCTTGCTACTTGAGCAAAATCCTTGATAAACCTTCTGTAGTAATTTGCAAGACCCAAGAACTTTCTGATGTCTTTTGCATTTTTTGGTTCTGGCCAACTTAACACTCCATCCACCTTTTCCTTCTCTATCTCTATTCCATTGGGTCCTATAATAACCCCTAAGAATCCAATCTTTCTTACTTTCCATACATACTTCTCTGGTTTGACATATAAGTCATTTTCCTCTAATTGTTTCAGCACTTCTTCTACTATCTTGTCATACCCTTCTTCCGTCTCTGTCTCTACCAATACATTGTCCACAAATGCCACCACTTTTTCTTCATTAATCATGTCTCTCAGAATTTCATTCATCATTGCTTGGAATGTGGCTGGTGAATTTGTCATTCCAAAGAACATAACTGTTGGCTCAAAGGACCCCACATGGGTCGTGAACGCTCCTTTCCACTCATCTCCTTCCTTGATTCTTATATTGTTGAACCTCCACTGAAGATCCATTTTTGTGAATACTCGCTTACTCCCCATATTGTCAATTAAGTCTGTGATTAATAGAAGTGGGTAGTTATTCTTCACTGTTTGGTCGTTTAGGTTGTAGTAGTCCATCACCATCCTCTTACTCCTATCCTTCTTGCCTACAAAGAATACTGGTGATATCTGAGGGGATTTTGATGGTCTAATATATCTCTTTCTCAGTTGGTCATTTACAAAGTTCTGAACTTCTTCTCTTTTGTTTTTGGATAAAGAATAAATTCTTTCCTTTCATGGTTTAAACATTTCTTTGAGATCTATGACATAATCCCAGATTTTCCTTGTTGGCATCCTTTCTGACTCCACCTTCCTGAACACCTTCCTCCATTTTAGGAACTTCTTTGGGACTATCTTCTCAATCTTCTTATGATTCTCTTCAACCTCCTCATTTCTTCTCCAGTTCTCTTTATCCTCTATCGCCCATCTCACTATCTTCTCTTCTTCTAGTGTAACTACCCTTTTTCCTTTCTTTGCTTTCTGCCCCTTTTCCAATTTTGTGTTCTTTCTACATAATAGAGGGCATCTCGTCATCTTGACCTCTTCTGTTTCCCAATTGATTTCTGGGTTGTGGGCTTGCAACCACAGCATCCCCAATATTACATCTGTTTTTTCCAAATCATATATATCCATTCTTATCCTTTCTACATGGCTCTTGTAGTATACATTTACTTCCACTTGGTGTGTAATAGCCCCTCTACTATTATTCGTTCCATCTACATTTCTGACCACTACTGGTCTTTCTAGCTTCTGCAGTCTAAACCCATGTTTTGCTGCCATTTTCTTGTCCATAAACATTCCTGTCACACCACTATCCAAGAGTGCTTTTACTGTTATGCCTTCATGCATGTCCACTTTCTCTATCCCTATGTTTAACCATACCTCCCTTAACATTTTGAATGTTCTTCTGACATCTCTTTGTCTATCCTCCTCTTTCACTGCACCTTTTGGAGCTTCTGTCTGCACACTGCCCTGCTGTGCCTTTCTCTCTCTGGAGCACACTGCTACTCCTTTCTTTTTCTTTCGCTTTGAGCATCCACACCACTCGGCTTCCTCTAACTTCCTCCCTCTGAGGACTCCTTGTCCTCTGTTGTTTTTCCTATGCATTCCTTTCTTTCCACACCATCTGCATTCTATGTAGGTCACTATGACTTCTTCTGTCATCTATCCTAACTCCAACAGCTATGCATCTTCTGTGTTATGAGAGCCCCAAACAGGAAAAGGTTTCCTCTGCATTTGAATACTTAATCCAAAACCTCAAAGCATACAATAGAGTAAGGATATAAAGGGTGGGGACTCAGTAAGTCAAAATCATGTGACAAGGTCAGGTGATCATAGAACATTCTGGAAAGAACATGTGATCGTGGGACTTTAGGGTACAGCCACTGTAGTAGTAGTATAAGTAGGGCTGCAATCCAACAAAGAACTCCATCGAGTTCTTCTTAAACATCCACCTAGGGTGATTGCTAAGGACATTCACTGTTCACCAATAACAAGTAAGTTATTTAGCTCCTTTATCATTCCCGCTGCAAACTGCACTCCTCTGTCTGATATAATGCTCTCAGGAAGTCTATGCAATTTCCATATGTGGTCCCGAAACAGCTTTGTGAGTCCTTCTGCTGATGTTTTTTCCATTGTTGCTATAAAATGTGCCATTTTGCTAAAGCAGTTGCATACTACTAAGATTGCATCATATCCCTGGGCTAGTGGCAGTTTGGTGATAAAGTCTGCCAATATGTGGCTCCATGGCTTTTCTGGGATTGCATTGGGCATTAGTTTTCCCACTGGTGCTTTGCTTCGATTCTTGTATCTTTGACACGCATCACATCCATCTACATATCTTCCCACCTCCTTTGTTACTCCTGGCCACCAGTAGTTCCTGACAATTAATTCTGTCGTTTTCCACCTCCCCCCATGCCCTCCTACTGGGGTGTCATGGTGTAGTTGTATTATTTCTCTCCTGAGGTCTCCTTCTGGTACGTATATTCTTCCTTTCTTTAATACTATCCCATCCTCAATTTCCCACTCTTCATCTTTTAGTGCTTTTATTCCTGCCCTTTTTAACTCCTCTACTGCTTTTACTATCCTCTCGTCCCCTTCCTGTGCCTTTCTAATTCTTTCTCTTAGATTTTCTTCCTCCACCAACATTTCTACCCCCCTAATCCACTCTGGTTTTATCAGCTTCTGGTCTTCGTTATCTCTTTCCACCCCTCTCCTGCTAGTCTGGTCTCCTGCTTAATCCATCCGCCTTTCCCATGCTTTTTCCTGGAACGTGTTTTAACATGAAGTTAAATCGTGATAGGTATAGGGCCCATCTTGCTTGTCTGCAGTTTAACTTTTGGCTCGTCATAAAATACTGAAGGTTCTTATGGTCTGTCCAGATTTCAAATTTGAGTTTTGCTCCCTCTAAGTAGTACCTCCACGCTTCTAGGCACCTTATAACTGCCAGCATTTCTTTATCATGAATTTCATAATTTTGTTCTGTGGTATTTAGCGATTTAGAAATGAAGGCCACCGGCCTCCACTTCCCATCTTCACACTTTGTCGACAACACTTCTCCTGTCGCATAGTCTGAGGCATCTGCTTCCACTCTCATTTCCTTATCAATGTCTGGGATGGCCAGAACGGGCTCTGTGGTGAACCCTGCTTTAAGGTTTTCAAACACTTCCTCCTGTTCCTTCTCCCATTTCCACTTTTGTTCTTTTCTGACTAGCACATGTAGCGGTGCCGCTATCCTAGCAAAGTTCTTTATAAACCTCCTGTAGTAGTTGGCGAGGCCTAGGAATTTTTGTACTTCTTTGACGTTCCTAGGTGCCGGCCAGTTCAGGACTCCTTCCACCTTCTCCCTTTGCATCTCCACTCCTTTTGGACCGATTACTACTCCCAGGAACTCTACTTCTCTTACTTTCCATTTGCATTTCTCTGGTTTCACAAACAGATTGTTCTCTTCCAATCTCTTTAGGACTTCCTCCACCAACTCATTATGTCCCTCTTCCATATCTGTGGCTACTAAAATATCGTCAATGAAGGTCGCTGTGTCCCCTTGGTTTATGAGGTCCCTGAACAGGTCGTTCATCATTGCTTGGAAGGTGGCGGGGGAGTTTGTCAACCCAAAATACATGACCGTGGGTTCATATGCTCCGATGTGTGTTGTGAACGCTGCCTTCCATTTCGTCTCCCTCCCTGATTCTGACGTTATTGTATCCCCATCTCAAATCCAACTTTGTAAACACCTTTCTCTTTCCTACTCCATCCAATATATCTGCAATGAGGGGTAAAGAGTACCCATTTTTTATCATCCACTGGTTTATGTGTCGATAGTCTTGTACCATTCTCCGTGTGCCATCTTTCTTCACCACAAAGTGTACTGGCGATGTCTGGGGTGACTTGGAGGGTCGGATATATCCCTTCCTCAACTGGTCTTCCACAAATGCCTGTACTTCCTCTCTTTCCTCTCTCGATAGTGAATATACTTTCCCTTTCTTGGCGTAAATCCCTCCTTTAATTCTATGGCATGGTCCCAGGTTTTTCGTACTGGCATCCTTTCCGACTCCTTTTTTCCAAATGTTTTCTTCCACTTCCAAAATCTCCTGGGCACCAGCCTTTTTAACACTTCCTCGTCCTCATCCCTTTCCGTCTTTCTTACTTCCTTCTCCTTTACTTCTTGCTTTCTTCTTCCACATATAGGTGGGCAACGTGTCATCTTCACTTCTCCTTTCTCCCAATCTATTTCTGGATTATGGGCTGCTAACCACGGCATTCCCAGTATTAACTCGGTCTTCCCTAAGTTGCATACATCCATTCTGGCTCTTTCCATATGTCCCTTAAAGAACATATTGCACTCGACCTGGTGTGTTATAGCCCCCCCTGCATTTGCTGTTCCATCCACATTCCTAACTAAGAGGGGTTTTTTCAACTTCTCCATTTTAAACCCTTTTTCCTTTGCAAAGGTTGTGTCCATGAACAGACCTGTCGCCCCGCTGTCTAGTAACGCTTTCACTGCTATTCCTTCATGACTTTCCAACTTCTCTAACCCTACTTTCAACCAAACTTCCCTTAATGGTCATAGTGTGCATCGTACGTCCCTTACTCTCTCAGTCGTATTGATGGAGTTCAATTTATTGCCCAATTTTTCTGGGCGCAATACACTGTATACATTATTGGAGGCCAGCCGAGAGCTCACTGTCCTCCATTTTCTTTTGCCGACTCCTGCAGCATTTTCTACTACCCTTCCCTTATGTCTTTCCCAGCAGTTTTTGGCCATATGGCCCCACTTTCCACACACATAGCATGTCCTGTCTCCTCCCCTTCCTCTGTCCATGTCCATTGCATTGGGGTCTCTCCTTGGACCTGTTTGAGCTCCTCCTCTATTAGACACATTTCCTCCTCCTCCCCCTCTGTATCCTCCTCCTGTTCTCCATGTTATCTGCCCCCCTCTTCCCCCATACGATCCTCCCCCTCTAGGCTGCGCATTTCCCCCTGGGCATGCTGTGTTCCTCCCCAATACTCTTTCTTCTGCCCTGCTTTGTCTCTGGTTTCTATCCAGTCTCACTGCTCTTTCTTGCCACTCCCCAATGGTGGTTGGTGGTTCCTCTGCTTCTGCTAGCTTCCTCCTGATGGCCCTGTTTAGTCCTCTTTTAAATTCCTCGATGAGGGGTCTTCCCTCATAGCTGCTTCCTCTGGCAACCTTTTTGAATTCCTGCACATATTCGTTGCAGGTTCTCCCTCCCTGCTCAATCATCCTTAGTTGCTCTATTTTTCTCTCCTCCTCCGATGTCTCCCCAAAGTCGTTCCTTATTTTTGCAAATAACTGCTCTGCTGATTCCACCTCTGACTCTCCTTTTGCCAACTCATCCAACAGGTTATCCTTCCATGCTTCTGCTATTCCCCCCTGCACGTATGATAATACCCAGGCCACCTGGGTTGCTGCTGCTTCCTCTGTCATCTTCATCCTAATGTATAGGCAGGCCGCGTTAACGAACGCGCTCACCTCTTCCATCCTTCCATTGAAAACTTGAGGTCTTGCAACCTCCACTCTGCTCCCTTGCTGTTGGAGGAGCATGGTATTGACCTGCTGCTGCAGGGTTGCAATCATGGCGAGGAGTTGCTCCTCTCTGGTTTGGGGGGGGGCGGGTGCTGAAGGGTGTTCCCCCTGTTGCTGTTGTTGTTGACGAGACATTGATGATGGTGATGGTGATGGTGATGTTGATGTGATGTTTCCTCGTAGGAGGACGAACGGTCTTCTTCGTCTGTACTTATGGCTAACTACCAACTAAGAAGGGTGAAACAATATTATCCCTAAGAAGGGAATCTCTAAACTAGACAGGGCCTTTAAGAGGTTTTCTGTCGTTCCCCTGCATAGACTGATCACAATGGATTGGTAGCACGGAGCTGATAGCGAAGAACTAATTATGAGCCCACTCGATATGGAGGTCAGGTCTCAGGCAGGGACACGAGCTTTGTCCAGGCTATCTACCCACTGTCCCTAACTGACAGTGAAGTCCCCTTTACAGCTAGGGCCCGCTATCCAAGAGGCTTGAGAGCGCTGTGCTCCCTAGCGAGGAAGAGTGTGGAGTAAATGTGATGGGGAAAATCACTCACGGGGCCGTATGAAGCCAACTGCACCTTTAAGTGATTTTTTGAGCAGGGTTCGAGGTGAACAGTGCTCGGATGTGGTATCGAGTTCTTATGTTATCGGTGAACAGTGAATGTCCTTAGCGATCACCCTAGGTGGATGTTCAAGAAGAACTCGATGGAGTTCTTTGTTGGATTGCAGCCCTACTTATACTACTACTACAGTGGCTGTACCCTAAAGTCCCACAATCACATGTTCTTTCCAGAATGTTCTATGATCACCTGACCTTGTCACGTGATTTTGACTTACTGAGTCCCCACCCTTTTATATCCTTACTCCATTGTATGCTTTGAGGTTCTGGATTAAGTGTTCAAATGTGGGAGAAACCTTTTCCTGTTTGGGGCTCTCATAACACCAGTCTATGCAGGGGAACAATGGCAACCTCTTAAAGGCCTATCTAGCTTAGGGATTTCCTTCTTAGGGATAGTACTGTTTTACCCTTCTTAATCAGTAGTTAGTCATAAGTACAGACAAAGAAGATTGTTTATTCTCCTACAAGGAATCATTACTATTGCTATCATCATCATCACCATTGCCATTGCCATTGTATATGTCTTGCCAACAACAACAGCAACAGAGGGAACCCTCTTCAGTGCCCACCTCCCACCAAACCAGAGAGGAGCAACTTCTCACTATGATTGCGACCCTGCAGTAGCAGGTTAACACCATGCTCCTTTAGCAACAGGGGAGCAGAGTGGAGGTTGCAAGACCTTAAGTTTTCAGTGGAAAGATGGAGGAGGTGAGCGCGTTTGTTAAAGTGGCTCACCTATACATTAGAATGAAGATAACAGAAGAGATAGCAATGACCCAGGTGGCCTGGGTGTTGTCATATGTACAGGGAGGAATAGCAGAGGCATGGAAGGATAACTTGCTAGATGAGCTGGCCAAGAGAGAGTCAGAAGTGGAATCAGTGGAACAGCTGTTCTGTTATGAGAGCCCTAAACAGGAAAAGGTTTCCCATGCATCTGAACACTTAATCCAAAACCCCAAAGCATATAATGGAGTAAGGATATAAATAGGGTGGGAACTCAGTAAGTCAAATCACGTGACAAGATCAGGTGATCATAGAACATTCTAGAAAGAACATGTGATCATGGGACTCTAGGGTACAGCCACTGTAGTAGTAGTATAAGTAGTGCTGCAATCCAATGAAGAACTCCATCGAGTTCTTCTTGAACATCCACCTAGGGTGATTGCTAAGGACATTCACTGTCCATTGATAACATGCTCACAAAAATAAGGAATGACTTTGGGGAGACATTGGAGGAAGAGAGAAAAATAGAACAGCTGAGAACAATTGAGCAGGGAGGAAGGACCTGCAACAAGTATGTGCAGGAATTCAAAAAAGTCGCCAGAGGCAGTGGCTATAAGAGAAGACCCCTTATTGAAGAATTTAAAAGAGGATTGAATGGGAGTATTAGAAGAAAGTTAGCAGAAGCAGAAGAGCCACTGACCACTATTGGAGAGTGGCAAGAAAGAGCAGTGAGATTGGATAGAAATCAAAGGCAAAGCAGAATGGAAGAGAAGATATTGGGGAGAAATGCGGCATGCCCAGGGGGAAATGCACAGCCTAGAGAAGGCTATGGAGGAGGATTGTATGGAGGAAGAGAGGGGCAAATAACATGGAGAATGGGAGGAGGGTACAGAGGAGGAGGAGAAGGAAATACATTCAATAGAGGGAGAACTCAAATGGGTCCAAGGAGAGACCCAAATGCAATGGATATAGACAGAGGAAGAGGAGGGAACAGGATGTGCTATGTGTGTGGGAAGTGGGGTCATATAGCCAAAAATTGTTGGGAAAGGTATAAAAGAAGGGTAGTGGAAATGCTGCAGGAGTTGGCAAAAGAAAATAGAGAACAGTAAGCTGTCAGCTGGCCTCCAATAACCTGTACAGTGTATTGCACCCAGAAAAGTTGGGAAATAAATTAAATTGCACCAATACCACTGAGAGAGTAAGAGATATGCGGTGCACTCTACAGCCACTAAAAGAAGTCTAGATGAAGGTGGGACTAGAGAAGCTAGAAAGCCATAAAGGGGTAGTAGTAAGGGCACTGCTAGATAGCAGGGCAACAGGCCTATTTATGGATATGATCTTTGCCCAAAAAAAGAGGTTTAAAATAGAGAAGCTAAAGAAACCCCTGTTAGTTAGAAATGTGGATGGAACAGTAAATGCAGGGGAAGCCATAATGCACCAGGTAGAGTACAACATGTTCTTCAAAGGACATATGGAGAGGGCAAGGATGGATGTATGTAATTTAGGGAAAACAGAGGTGATACTGGGAATGCCATGGCTAGCAGCCCATAACCCAGAGATAGATTGGGAAAAAGAGGAAGTAAAAATGATACATTGCCCACCTATATGTGGAAGGAGAAAGCAAGAAGAGAAGGAGAAGAAAGTAAAGAAGGTAGAAAAGGATGAGGACAAAGAAACATTGAAAAGATTGGTACCCAAAAGGTTTTGGAAGTAGAAGAGAGTGTTTGGAAAAAAGAAGTCAGAGAGAATGCTAGTGCAAAAGACCTGGGACCACACCATAGAATTGGAAGAGAGGTTCATACCAAAAAAGGAAAAGATGTACTCATTGTCAAGGGAGAAAAGGGAAGAAGTACAGGCATTTATGGAAGATTAGTTGAGAAAAGGATACATCTGACCTTCCAAGTCGCCCCAAACATCACTAGTACACTTTGTAGCAAAAAAAGATGGTATATAGAGAATGGTGCAGGACTATCAATACATAAATCAGTAGATGATAAAAAATAGGTATCCTTTACCCCTTATCACAGACATACTGGATAGAGTAGGAAAGAGGAAGGTGTTCACAAAGCTGGACCTGAGGTAGGGATACAATAATGTCAGGATCAAAGAGGGAGATAAATGGAAGGCAGCATTTACAACACATATTGGGGCTTATAAACCCATAGTGTAGTGACTTAGCCTGAGATAACTTAATTGCCCTCCTAGTCTGAGTTGACAAGGAGAACTCGATAGAGTTCTCGTTTGTTTACTATACACTACTTATACACATTCTGTATTTACCCCTATTTATAAAGTCCTGCATGTCTCCTTTGAGTCATCCCCTCTTGCATCCATTGATTTCCTAATTAAAATAAAAGAAAAAGGAAAAGAAAATAAATAATGACTTAGTCATTTGGCCAAGTCATAACACACAGTCATGTATTTTGGGTTAACAAACTCCTCTGCTATCTTCCAAACAATGATGAATGACCTGTTCCGTAATCTCATAAACCAAGGAGATACAGCAACATTCATTGACGACATCTTAGTAGCCATGGATACAGAGGAGGGGCATAATGAGCTGGTGGAGGAGATGTTAAAAAGACTAGAGGAGAACAACCTGTTTGTAAAGCCAAAAAAGTGCAAGTGGAAAGTAAGAGAAGTAGAGTTCTTGGGAGTAGTAATCAGGCCAAAGAGAGTAGAGATGCAGAGAGAGAAGATAGAGGGAGCCCTGAACTGGCCAGCACCTAGAAATGTCAAAGAAGTACAAAAGTTCCTAGACCTCACTAACTACTACAGAAGTGTTATGAGAGCCCCAAGAAGAAAATGGTTTCCCATGCATTTAAACACTTAATCCAAAATCTCAAGTCATACAATGAGATCAAGGTATAAATAGTGTGGGAACTTAGGTAACCAAATCATGTGACAAGGTCAAGTGACCATAGAATATTCTGGAAGAACATGTGATCATGGACTAGTAGTAGTATAGCCACTGTAAAATAGTATAAGTAGTAGTCCAATCCAAGAAAGAACTCCATCAAGTTCTTCTTGAACATCCACCTAGGATAATCACTAAGAGCATTCACTGCCTATTGATAACAAGAAGGTTCATAAAAGACTTTGCTAGAATAGTAGTACCATTACATGTGCTGGTCAGGAAGAAGCAGAAATGGAAGTAGAAGAAGGAACAGGAGGAAGTGTTTGAGAGACTTAAGATGGTATTCACCACAGAACCCATCCTGTCTATCCCAGAAATCGATAGGGAGATGAGAGTAGAAGTGGATACCTCAGACTATGCAACAGGAAGAGTGTTGTCAACGAAGTGTGAGGATGGGAAGTAGAGGCCAGTAGCCTTTATCTCTAAGTCACTGAATGCCACAGAGTGAAACTACGAAATTCATAATAAAGAGATGCTGGTGGTTATTAGGTGTCTAGAAGCATGGAGGCACTATTTGGAGGGAGCAAAACTTGAATTTGAAATCTAGACAGACCATAAGAACCTCTAGTATTTTATAATGAGCCAAAAATTAAACCAGAGACAAGCAAGATGGGCCCTATACCTATTACAATTTAATTTTGCATTAAAACATATTCCAGAAAAGAGTATGAAGAAGACAAACAGATTGAGTAGGAGACCAGACTGACAGGAGGGAGTGGAAAAGGATAATGAGAACCAGAAGTTAATAAAGCCAGAATAGGTTAGGAGAGCAGAAATAATAATAGAGGAAGGAAACTTAAAGGAAAGAATCAAAAGAGCGCAGGAAGAGGATGAAAAGGTAGTAAAAGCAGTAGAAGAGATGAAGAAGACAGGGATAAAGACATTGAAAGACAAAGAATGGAAAATAGAAGATAGGATAGTAATGAAGGAAGGAAAGATATACATGCCAGAAGGAGAACTCAGAGGGGAAATAATACAATTACACCACAACACCCCAGTAGAAGGGCATGGAGGGAAATAGAAGACAACAGAATTAGTTGCCAGAAATTACTAGTGGCCAGGAGTAACAAAGGAGGTGGGAAGATATGTAGATGGATGTGATACTTGTTAAAGATACAAGAATCAAAGCAAAGCACCAGCAGGAAAGCTGATGCCCAATGTAATCCCAGAAAAACCATGGAGCCATATCTCAGCAGATTTTATCACCAAACTACCATTAGCCCAGGGATACGATGCTATCTTAGTAGTATATGACTACTTCAGTAAAATAGCATATTTTATAGTAACAATAGAGAAAATGTCGGCAGAAGGACTTGCAAAGTTGTTTCAAGATCATATATGGAAGCTGCATGGGCTTCTAGAAAGCATTATATTAGATAGGGGAGTGCAGTTTGCAGCAGGAATGATGAGGGAGCTAAATAACTTGTTGGGAATCCAGACAAAACTCTCAACAGCCCATCACTCTCAAACAGATGGGCAGATAGAAAGGATAAACTAGGAGTTAGAACAATATCTGAGGGTCTTTATCAACCATAGACAAGAGCAGTGGCTGGATTGATTAGGAACAGCGGAGTTCGTGTACAATAACAAAATTCACATGGCAACAAAAATATCACTATTCAAAGCAAACTATGGTCAAGATCCAAGGATGGGATTTGAGAGAAGAAGAAAAGAGAAGTATGAAGTAGCAGGAAAATTCATAGAAAGGATGAAAAAAATCCAGAAGGAAGCAAAAGCAGTGCTAGGAAAAGCACAGGAGGAAATGAAGAAGTTTATGAACAGAAAGTGAGGGGAGAGAGAGGAATACAGGGTAGGGGACTTAGTACTGCTAAGTACAAAGGACTTAAAATGGCAGATGAAAGGGAGAAGATCAGAGAAGTTAACAGAGTGTTTTGTGGACCCCTACAAAGTCAAGGGAATTGTCTCTAGTAATGCAATAGAATTAGAACTACCTAAGTCTATTAAAATACACCCTGTAGTTAACGTAAGTAGAGTATGGCTCTATAAACCACAGGTAAAGGGACAGAAGAAGATACTGCCAAAACTGCTTATTATTGAAGGACAGGAGGAATTTGAGGTAGAAAAAATCATAAACAAAAGAATCATTAGGGGGAAAGAAAAGTTTCTGGTAAGGTGGAAGGGATACATGGCAGAAGAAGATACTTGGGAGAATAGGGAAAACTTGGAAAATGCAAAAGAGTTGGTAGAAGAATTTGAAAGGAAGTATGGGGAAGAAGTTAAGGAACTAAGGCAACAGGAGCTGGGAGAAGAAAAGAAGAAATTTAGTTGGGAATTACCAAGGGAGTTCACAGCAAAATTGTTATATGGCTGGGGAAAAAAGAGGTATGAAAGAAAAAGGGAAAAGAGGTGGGACGAGAACTGGAATTGATGGAAAAATTCCTCAGGACAAGGAAACTTGAAGGGAGGGCTATGTTATGAGAGCCCCAAAAGAGGAATAGTTTCCCAAGCATTTGAACACTTGGGAAACTATTCCCCTTTTGGGGTTCTCATAACACTTATACAAGTACGCTATTTGCTCTCAT
>JAHTMQ010000418.1:0-21837 GCA_019327925.1 Leucocoprinus sp. KB1807203
AGTCTTGTTAACCCTGTTATGAATCTTGGGTACACTCTTGAGTGACCTACAGACACCACTGTCAACATACAACAGAGGAGACTAATATCTTGTATCAGTGTAGGAGAACCACGAAGCACTTCCTCATCTCCTATGGACTTCTCCCCTCCTTCCAAAATGGACTATACTGAATGTATCTATTTACAAAACAACATGGATGTTGAAAACAACAATACTCTCTGCCCCTGGTCCAAATGCCCTAGATAGAACATTCAACTCTGTTCTTCTAGCACCTCAACCTATATGCAGCAATAGTATAGAGATGCTTAATCTTACCCAAGCCTCACAATACAAAAACTCCATAGAAAATTTCCTCCCAGCCATTATCCTATATAGCACCAATGTTCTGGCTGACCCTAATCTCTGGAATGATGACTTCAGATCCATGTTTCTCTTTGGCACCAATGAGTTTCTTCAAAGTAATGTTTGTAACATAGCATGCTTCCTACATTATATGGCATCCTTCCTCAGACAACAAAACCTTGAAGACTGCAATAGCAATGATATCCTCCAACCGGCCTCCTTTAGAGATACCATATAGACACCATATAGACATTTATTTCTGCTATCTTCAAATCTGGATGGGATAAGCTATATACTTTAGGAAAGACCTCTATCCAAGATAATATTATATTACAGTTTGGGAAGAACATAAGCTACCCCCTCAAGAATTGCTCTAAGAGCCCTAATAGCAACCCCATTAGGAAGGTTCTGCTACCCATTCCCCTATGTCCCACCAAAAAACAGCTTGAGATTTTCATACTAAGTTCATAGAGCAAAGTGCCAAAAATACAGTAGGCCTCACAAGCTTAAATATCATAGAGATATGGTATGGTGCTATAAAGCCAATTCCAAAACAAACCCTCCTAGACTAGAAACCAAGCTGGAGGAACTATGTCTACACATATTCAAATGTGTCAATTGCAAAGGTAAGTATATGGCAGATAACAACAAATGTCTATTCTGGAAACACTGCTTTAATCATGAATGGTACACTAAGAAAGTACAAGAAGCTTGAGAAGTTAGAGCAAACTCAACTTGTCTAGCTGTAGATGGTGTCAAATAATGAATAAGCACAACCTTTGTATTTTCTCTCAGAACATTAGAAAAAACAAAATTCTAACCAATACTATCCTAAAAACCCAAAAGAACACAGCTGATATTATATTTATTCAGAAGCCCTCTAGGTTCCTCATTTGCTAACTCCTGAGTCACACAAACCTATTGGAGGACCTCCTTTTCAGTATCCCAAACTATTCTGAATAGACTCTGTTTATCTGATATGACTTGTTACAAGAGAATTACCCATGAGTAGCCACTTATGTCAATAAATGACTATTAAGCCTAAGGTTTGCCCTCTGCTTGGATATCATCAACCACTGAGTGTCAAGTAGAAAGGGGATAGTAGCATGGGAAGGCTATAATATACTATGAATTACTATGAATATACTATAAGTGTGCACTTTGGATTCCAGAAAATAACACAATGAGTGGAGTCAGAGAGTGGAACATACTACTTGGTGAAATAATATATATTGTTCTCAGATCCTATAGTTTTATAGCTGGTCCAGAGAAAATACAATAATAATACAGGAGTAGAATAACCTTGGCCTCAGCTTATGCACTGTACCTCAATCTCCTGTCATGTATGTGGTTGCTTATTTCAGAGTAGTAGAACATTGTCTGAGAGAGGTAAATTCAGGAGTAAGAAGTTATATAGCAGAGAGCACTACAGGAATATGAAAAAGGTAGGTTTAGTATCACAAATGGCTACTTACTAATTTGTGATTAGTTGATTTGATAATCAAAGTGCTCAAAAAAGTGAAGTTAGACAAGCAGCAAAAGATGTTGTTAAGTCTGAGGTTTATTCTTAGACATAGAGTTCTTAAATACATAATTGTAGTGGTCTGTATACCAGGACAGCCTACTACATAATCACTATCTATTGTTCTACATATAGGAGTACTATTGTTCTTGAAATAGAGATAACCTAACCATCTTAGAGCAGTTCTTTGTTCTATTCAAGAATAGATGATAATCTATAGATAAAAATCAATGTCATATACAAATATTGAGGACCTTGTATCTCTATGGGATCTTATTGCCTCAGGGTCTATTTATAGTCAAAAGAAGCGCATTGAAGAGAGCTTCATGATTGTCATTGAAGCAAATGATTACATCAAGTGGTTCCTGAGATTTCAGCAATTTAGTATATAGTAACTTGATGATCACCAACTGATCTGCTGATGACTTAGTGAATACTGATTGCTTTGAGATGTTTTTGGTACCATTTGAAACGTCTCCTTAAGAGCTTTTGGTGGCCATTTAGATCATTGAAATTAGTCAGGTATTCCCAGAGTTATGGTCTGAATGAAGTTTGTGACATTACTTCTTTTCTTAGTTCAAGCTCTATTGAAAAGTTATCTTGTTTTTGGTAAACTCTAAAGATATTCCTGTAGCTTTTTGCCTGCATTATGTAGATTTTCCTCATGTTCTCATGTGTCATTTCCTTGACTGTATTCTTTCCATTTAACAAGGAATTTGTTTTTTCTATGTCTTTGTTGTAAATCTAGAATCTTTTTTATCTCCTATTCTTCCTGGCCCTGTATCAAGGTCAGTGGTAGGGGTGTAGATTTCTGTCCATGGATAGTAGATTTGGAGCACTATACTAACTTGCTAGTGTGAAAAACTGGGTGTAGCACTTGGTAGCAAGGTGGTATCCTAAGCCAGAATGTAACTGTCACAAACTTCATTCAGACCATAACTCCAGGAATACTTGACCGATTTCGACGATCTAAATGGCCACCAAAAGCCCTTAAGAAGACCTTTCAAACAGTACCAAAAACATTTCAAAGCAATCAGTATTCACTGACTGATCTGCTTATAACTCAGTGATCACCAAGTCACCAGACACTAAATCGCCAATATCTCAGGAACCGCTTAATGTAATCATTTGCTTCAATGACCATCGTGAAGCTCTCTTCAATGCGCTTCTTTCGGCTATAAATAGATCCTGAGGCAATAAGATCCCATGGAGATACAAGGTCCTCAATGTTTGCACATAACACTGATTTTTACTCATAGATTATCATCTGTCCTTGAATAGAACAAAGGACTGCCCTAAGATGGTTAGGTTATCTCTATTTCAAGAACAATAGCACTCCTATATGTAGAACAATAGGTAGTGATCATGTGGTAGGCTGTTCTGGTGCATAGACCACCACAATCATGTATTTAAGAACTGTATATCTGAGGATAAACCTCAGACTTAACAACATCTTTTGCTACTTGTCTAACTTCGCTTTTTTGAACACTTTGATTATCAAATCAAGCAATCACAAATCAGTAAATGGCCATTTGTGATAGTAACTAAGAACAACTTTTTTATTATTTTGAATGGTCCTTTGTACCAGGATTGTAATGCTCTTTCTATAGTCTGGTAATCCTTCAGATTGAGTAGTATCTTGTCACCAACTTTGAATGGGACACTTTGGACTTTCTGGTCATAGTACCACTTTATTCTTTTCACTGCAAGAGTGAGAGCTGCTTTTATCTGCTCCAAGGCTTCTTGTTGTTTATACATTAGATCATTCAAGTCTCTCTGCAGCAACTCTTTGACTAAAATTGGGCCTGCTCTTGGGTGTCTGCCATATTCAAGGAAGAATGGACTTTCTTTGATGTCTTTGTGTACTTGATTGTTATATACAAACTCTGTACTAGGGAGTAAATCTAACCAATTACTGAGATTATAATCTACATAGCACTAAAAATATTGCTCTAATGCCTGGTTTACTCATTCTATTTGTCCATTTGTTTGTGGATGATATGCTGTCAATATTATAGATTCTATTCCTAAAATCTTGTACCATTCTTAGAATAGCTCAGCTGAGTATTGTACTTCTCTATCCAAAATGATTTGTAGTGACAGTCTATGCAATAGATAGATCTTGTCATATAGTAACTACACTATAATTTTGGATAAGAACTGATTGTTGATAGGAATGAAATGAGTCCTTTTGGTGAGCTTGTTGACAATAACACAGATAGTATTGTAACTGTTTGACTTTGGCAATTGTGTAATTAAGTCTATTGAGATTATTTTCCAAGGCCCATTAGGTACCTTGTTAGACACAAGTGGTCCAAAAGATTGCTATATGCAATTTTTCATCCACTAACACATATCATAATCTGTAATGTATTTCTTGACAGATGTTATTATCCTAGGCCACTAGTAATTTCTGGAGATCAACTTATAGGTCTTCTACTGACCTGGATATCTGGTAGATGGCAAATTGTGGTGTATCTTAATGATCTGTTGTTACAAGGTATCTTCCATACTGTAGGAAATATAAACCTTCCCTTTGTACAGAAGTAGTCCATTCTCATAGTTCCAGTCTTGCAAGGATTTCCCAAATTCTCTTGGACCAGACTTGAGTAACATCTTATAGTCTTTGGTAACTTTGTTCAATAAGAATGCTACTTTGACCTCCTTTAGGATTATCTCATTATTTATTGGTGTCTCATAAGTAGTCTTTAGTGTGTTGATAGCAAAGAACTCAGGGTTTAGTAACATCTGGTTTATATTATCAAGGTCTGTCCCCATCTCATAGTCTGCTCGTCTGGACAAGGGGTTTTCCACCTGCATTGTCTTTTCCAGTCTATGATAGAGTACAAAGTCAAAATGAGCTATAAAAAGTGCCTATCTCATTTGTCTTTTGGTCAGCTTTTAAACTGTCCTGAAAAAAGTAAGGTTCTGATAATCTGACTAGATCTCAACTTTATATAGATGTCCCTCCAAATAGTGTCTGTATTCCTCTAGTCCCCAAATTACTGCAAGTAGTTCCTTGTTATAGATTTCATAGTTTTTTCTGTAAACATCTAATAACTTGGAAAAGAAAGCTACTGGATACTACAGATTGGTTTGTATGTTCTTTTGTGATAAGACAGCTTCTGTTATGAAGTCACTAGCATCAGTAAATAACTTAAAGGGATCTTCATTATTTGGTATTCTTAGGACTAGAGCTGTGATAAAGGCCTTTTTCAGTGCCTCAAAAGCATTTTGTTATTTTATGCCCCAAGTCCAGGTACTATCCTTTTTGGTCAAGTTGGAAAGTGGCTTTGATATCTTGGCAAAGTTTTCAATAAACCTATAATAGAAATTTGCAAAGCCTAAGAATGCTTGCACTTGTTTGACTTTAGTTGGTACTGGTTACTTTAGAACTCCTGAAAGTTTTTCCTCATCCATCTGTACTTTATTCTCCAAAATAATTATACCCAAATACTTAATACTACTCTGCTCAAAGAAATACTTCTTTACTTTAGTGTAAAGGTCATTAAATTGGAGCCTTTTCAGTACTTCCTTAACCAATTGCCTATACTCCTTCAAACATGTCCCAAATATTAGAATATCATCTAAATACACTATTACTAGTTATATACAAATCAAGTCTTCCAATATATTATTCATTATACTTTAGAAGATTGCTAGTGTATTGGAAAAACCAAAATACATGACAGTTGCCTCAAAAAGGCCTCATCTTGTGATAAATGCTGTCTTTTATTTATTTTCTTTTTTAATGCAAACATTGTTATACCCCCATCTTAAGTAAATTTTGGTAAAAATTAAGGCTTTACTGAGTGATTCAATCAAGTTGGCTATTCTAGAGATTAAATAGCAATTTTCAATGGTAATTCCATTGAGGGCTCTATAATCTATGATAGATTGTAAGCTTCTATTGTGTTTCTTTACAAAGAAGAATGGAGCTGCTATCAGACTAGTAGATAATTGGATATAACCTTTTCTGAGTTCCTCATTGATCTACATGTTAAGAGAGTTTCTTTTTACTAGAGAGAGTGGATAGACCTTGGCTGGTTTGGAAAGTGTTGCATTTTCCACAAAGTCAATTACATAGTCATATGGTTTCTATATTGGTATTCTCTCTAACTTATTCTTTGAAAACACATTCCCATACTTATGTAGTTACTCTAGCACATGAATCTTCTAGGTCTTTGTATCTTTACAATCTGAGTCTCTATATTGGTCTCAATTGTTGAGCATAGCTGCAATTATTATTGCCTGTTGATGACTACCTGGATCAGTCATATCTGCCCAGCTAAGAATATAGTTGTCAGAGTTCTTATCTCCTATGCTGTTCAATGAAGAAGATCTGCTGATATCTAGTTCAAGGTGAAGTTTATTAGCTCTTGCTTTTATATCTCATATTTTATGGGCTTTACTAGTATATGTATCTAGACACCTGGTGAACTTCTATTAACTTTTTTGCTAATCAATATTTGGATTATGCTTATACAAGTACAAATACCCAATCATCATTTCTTTATTCCCTAAGTTAGTAACAAATAGATGCTGGGTCATTTTGTGCAATCCAATTTCTATATAAGCTTAGACATACTCAGTTATCTGTCCCACCTTGTTGGGAATGCCATTCACATTGATTATACAATATGGATTTGCTAGTTTATAAGTTACCAGGTTATTATTTGCTATGACAACTCTGTCAATGAAGTTCATGGTAGCTTCTGAATCAACTAAAGCCTCAGTTTGTACTTTCTTTCCATATACCCAAAGTGTAACTGGAGTTTGAAAGGAGATAGTCTTGTTGTACACTATATTATTATAAGATTCCAGTACTACTTCTACCTTTTGCAAGCTAATAAAGAATATACTTTCCTTCAACTATAGATCACAGACATTATACTCTATAGTTCTAAGAGAAAATCCAATTTAGGCATCTCCTTTCCCTTTTCACTTGGGGGAACAGGATCAGAGATATCCTCAATTGATGTGCTATTAATTTTGACATCCTCAGGAGAAGAATCTGGATCATTACTATCTTCCTCCAATATTTTTATCAGCCGTACTCTAAATGACTGATTCTTATTCTTGCTTGGACCCAGTAGAGATGGTTTCTGGAAAGAGGTCTTATGAGAATGCTTGTTCTCATTACCGGGCTTATTGTAACAGTCTACAGTATTATGTATTTTCAACTTATTCTTAGAGTCTTTTCCAGCACATATTTGACAGTATCACAAGCTCTTTCCTTCTTTCTTCTGAATCTCATCTATTTTCATTGCATCTAGATCTTTTTTTTCTCTACTCTTCTCTCCAGTTGCCTCTGGACCAAAAATTACACCCTGGGCCTTGTCTAGATATAAGGCCTTGTATGCTTATATCAACAACTTTAGATAGTCATCCCATGTCTTTGGAGATTGATTTGTAATTTTATAGATAACAAGTATATTTTACAGCTTGTCAAAGATAATCTTCTTTATTTTGTCAATACAAACTTTGTCACTATAGTTGACAATTCTTGCCAATGTTCTGTACCATTCTGTATATTTGACAAAGTTCTTTCTTGTCAGGTCTTTGTTGACCTAGAGTACTGTTAATTCCTTCTTTGCTTTCTCCTTATTATCTTGTTGTCTATAAATATTTTTGAGTTCTTGAACAAAGTCACTTCAAGAACCAATACTCAATTCTACTTCAGCCTTGTCATAATACAATTTCATATATGTGCTGGTAGGAGTATATAAACAGATAAGGGTATATATGATTTTCTAATCATCTAATATAATACTAGATACCAAATAGTATAGAGCAATTTGGCTCAACCAATTATATGGATGCATCTTATTTTCAGAGCCTGCAAATTTTGGTGGCTTTGGCACCTTGGTTTTGAAGGTGATATTCTCTCTAGGGAGCCTTGTCAGCTCTTCCCAAAGACAGACAACTTCTGCCTTCAAAGTTGCAATTTTATTATAAGCAGTGGTCAAGGTACTGTTATAGAGATTGATTGCTCTATTGAGCACCTGATCAACATAGTTCTTAAGGGTCAGAGTAGTACTCTGACATGCATTTTACAGCATCTATATCTTTGTCTCATCCCAAGGCATATGCTCAGGGCTGATGCCATCTCTAACAAGTGTGTCCTAGTTCTTAGCACTGAAGTTAGCAAAGGAAACAGTGGTGGTGAAGTTGGTAAAAGTCAACATATCTAATTTAAGTAATTAATTATAGTTCTTGAGTATGTTTTCAAAAGGGTAAAAGGAAAAAAAAATATCTAAATTTAGCCTCTTAATGCTATTATGTTATACTGAATACCATTCCAATCATATTATGTTTATGGAATAGTGATATTGAGCTCTAGAAGAGCTTTATAAATCTCTGGTATTCTAGTAGCTAGTTTAGAAAAATCTATATTCTTCAGATGCTTACAAGTGCCTTTCAGTATTTTCTACTCTTTAGCTGTAAGCTTGTAACCAATTTTGTCCAGCTCTATAATTACATCCTGCAGTTGATTGAACCATTTTCATAGTGAGTTATACTGTGGATCCTTAGCCCAGGTCTTGTTTTTGCTCATCTTAGTAAAAAATGGCAATATATGATCTAAGATAGGTTCCAGGAGTTCTTTATACTCCTTTATGCATAATAACTTTTTGGTTTTGCAAAAATGTAGTTGTTATCAATGGACAGTGAATGTCCTTAGTGATCACCCTAGGTGGATGTTCAAGAAGAACTCGATGGAGTTCTTTGTTGGATTGTAGCCCTACTTATACTACTACTACAGTGGCTGTACCCTAGAGTCCTGCAATCACATGTTCTTTCCAGAATGTTCTATGATCACCTGACCTTATCATGTGATTTGACTTACTAAGTCCCCTACCCTATTTATATCCTTACTCCATTGTATACTTTGGGGTTTTGGATTAAGTGTTCAAATGCATGGGAAACCTTTTCCTTTTTGGGGCTCTCATAATAGTAGTTCTGGAGGGCAGAATACAAAGTAGAGGTTGTCTACTTTGTACTAGCAGGGGTCTGCTTCAACAAGTCTGTCATAGAGTTTAGTAAATGGAGTAGGTTCCATTTTTATCCTTTCTAGCAATGACTTCTCAGTTGCACTCTTCTTTTTTAGTGAGAGGTATTTAGCAAGAGTCTTGGTGTTTCTGATAGCAGGCATAGCTTGGGGGCAAAAGTGAAATATCTCTAGTTTAGTGGATGAAGTGTGGTAGGCAGAAACTATACTACAACTATACTAAAAGTGTTCTTCTAATGATATAGGTTCTGTCTTGAGAGAAAAGTTTGACATTATATCCAGTTTCTCACACTAGCTTATAGAGGAAAAATAGGGATCTCAGAGTGGTTCTAGCCACCTACAAGGGTTTTTTGGAAATGTTTACACAAATCCAAAGTTTTTCAGGACCAACTGTGATATACAAGCTAGCCTGCTCCCAATAGTTTGAGAGACAAACCTTTCTCTTTACACCTAGAGTCCAGCCTACTATAGAAATAGGTCCTTGACAAAAACCTACTCTAAGCTCTTAGTAAGTCATCTGTTCTGTAATAGAAATAGAGACACTTCTATAGAGATAGGTTCTTAACAGAAACCCACTCTAAGCCCTCAGTCAGTTATCTGTCCTGTGATAGAAACAGAGACATCCTTAGGAAAGTCATCTTGTCCTGTAACAGAGACAAAGAGACCCTCTTATAGCCCTCTAGACCTATATCTGAAATAAACATAACCCTATGTCCTTTGCAGAGACAATGGAGACAGAAAACAGTAGACTTAACAAACTATCACAAATGGTTACTTACTAATTTGTGATTGGTTGATTTGATAATCAAAGTACTCAAAAAAGCAAAGTTAGACAAGTAGCAAAAGATATTGTTAAGTCTGAGGTTTATCCTTAGACATAGAGTCCTGTTAGTGCAAAGTCATAAAGACTTTAAAGCTCAACCAAGATGGTTATTTAGAAAGAACTCAATAAAGTTCTCCATTAGATTGTACAACTACTTATACAAATGTCTATTGGTCTGTATACCTATTTCCTATGATCACATAACCCTTACTAATAACTGTACATATCTTACATAAGCTTTCCCATGCTATTTATATCCCTCTTGCATTATACTCCTAAATATTATCCATTAAGTTGAGGAATGCATGGGAAATAGTTTCTTTTCTAGAAACTATCTCATAATATAGTCTCTTCTTCAAGTTTTTTTGTCCCAAGGAACTTTTCCATCATCTCTAGTTTTCCTCCCATCTTTTCTTCCTTTGTCTCTTGTACTTCTTGTTAGACCATCTCCACAGTATTTTAGCCATAAACCTCCTTGGTAGTTTTCTTGAGAATACTTTTTTATTCTTTTTTTTTCTTGTTACCATACTTTTTTGGCCTCTTTGCCATACTCCTTCTCAAACTCTTCTACTAACTCTTTTGTATTCTCCAAATTCTCTCTTCTTTCCCATGTATCTTCTTCTGCTATATATCTCTTCTATTGTACTAAAAACTTCTCCTTTTCTTTTACTATTCTTTTGTTTAGTATTTTTTCTACTTTGAATTCTTCTTTTTCTTTGATAATAACTGGTTTCAGTGGTACCCTTTTCTATCTCTCCACTTGTGGCTTATACAGGTGTATTCAACTTACATTGACTACAGGGTATATTCTAATAGAACTAGACAATTCTAATTCTACTGCATTACTTGAGATAATCCCTTTTATTCTATAAGATTCCACAAAGTGTTCCATCAATTTCTCCAATTGTCTTTCTTTTATCTGCTACTTGAGATCTTTGGTACTTAGTAATACTAAGTCCTCTACTTTATATTTCTCCCCTTTGCTTTGTTTCCTGTCTGCAAACTTTTTTATTTCATCTTAAGCTTTTCTCAAGACTGTCCTTGCTTCCTTCTGAATTTTTTGTATTTTTTCTATAAACTTTTCTACTGCTTTGTACTTTCTCTTTCTTCTCCCTTCAAATCCCATCCTTAGATCTTGACTGTAATTAGCCTTAAATAGTAACACTTTTGTAGCCAAATGTATCTTGTTATTATATATAAACTCAGCTGTCCCCAACTAGTCTGGCCATTGTTCTTGTCTATGGTTGATAAAGATCTTTAGGTACTGCTCCAATTCCTGATTTATCCTCTTTGTTTGTCTATTCATCTAGGGGTGGTAAACTGTTAACAACTTAGTCTGAATCCCCAATAGTTTGTTCAACTCCTTCATTATTGTTGCTGCAAACTGCACTCCTTTGTCTGATATAATACTTTCTGGAAGCCTGTGCAGCTTCTAGATATAGTCTCTAAACAACCTGGTAAGTCCTTCTGCTGATGTTCTTTCTGTGGTTGCTATAAAGTGTGCCATTTTACTAAATCTGTCACATACTACTAAGATTACATTGTATTCTTGGGCTAAGGGCAGCTTTATAATAAAGTTTGCTAAAATATAGCTCTACAGTTTCTCTGGGATTGCATTTGGTATTAGCTTTCCTGCCAGGACTCCATTTCTATTCTTATACTATTAACGAGCATTGCATTTGTCTATATATCTCCCTACTTTCCTTGTCACTCCTGGTCACCAGTAGTTTCTTGTGACCAACTCCACTGTTTTCCATCTTCCTCCATATCCTTCAACTAGAGTATTGTAGTAGAGGTGTATTATTTCTCTCCTCAAGTCCTTTTCTGGAATGTATATACATTCTTTCTTTATAACTATTCCTTTCTCAATTGCCCATTTCTTGTCCCTTAGGTTCTTTATTTCTGCTTTCTTTAACTCTTCTACTGCTTTTACTACTTTCTTGTCCTTTTCCTATATCTTCTTAATTCTTTCTCTTAGAGTTCTATCTTCTACTAGCATTTCTACTTTTCTTACCCACTTCTGTTTGATCAACATTCTATCTTCGTCATTGTTCTCTATTTCTTTCTGCTAGTCTGCTCTTTGACTCAGTTTGTTGGCTTTACCTATGCTTTTTCCCAGGACATGCTTCAAGGTGAAATTGAAGTGTAACAAGTATAAGGCCCACTAAGCTTGTCTCCAGTTCAGCTTTCGACTTATCATAAAATACTAGAGGTTTTTATGGTCCATCCAGATCTTGAACTCCATTTTTGCCCCTTTTACATAGTGTCTTCATGCTTTCAGACATTGAATTACTGCCAACATTTCTTTGTTGTGAATTTTATAGTTTTGTTCTATTGTGTTCAGCAACTTAGAGATAAAGGCTACTGGTCTCCATTTCCTATCCTTACATTTTGTTGACAACATCTCTTCTATTGCATAGTCTGATGTATCTGTTTCTACTTTCATTTTTTTGTTTAGGTCTGGTATTGCCAAGACTGGCTCTATTGTGAATACCTTTTTAAGCTTTCTAAACACCTTGTTATGAGACAACCAAGAAGAAAACTATTTCTCACACATTTGTCAACTTGATGGGAAATATCCAAGAATACAATGCAAGAAAGATATAAATAATATGGAAAGAATTATATAAGATATAGATAGTTCTTAGTAAGGGTCATGTGATCATGGGAGATAGGTGCACAGACCATCTAATATTTGTATAAGTACCTAGGGGAATCCAATGAGAAACTCTATCAAGTTCTTCCTAAATAACTACCTTGGTTGAGCTCTAAGTCCTCATAACTTCATGCTAATATAAGAACTCAATACCTATTGTTGATCCTGTATCTTGCAGTCTCAACATTTCACTTTCCACTTACTTTCTTATTATCTTTGCTAATAAGTACAGCACTTGAAAGCTTTTTGGAAAGCAGATCCTAACTATAAAAGAGACTTTACTGTTAGTTAGAGACAGTAGATAGATGGTCTGGACAAAACTTATGCCCCTATCTGAGACCTGACCTCTATATCAAGTGGACTTGTATTTAGTTTTTGCTATCAGCTCCATGCTACTGGTCTATTGTAATCAGTCTATGCAGGGAAACAACAGTAACCTCTTAAAGGCCCATCTAGCTTAGGGATTCTCTTCTTAGGGATAATATTGTTTTACTCTTTGTCACAAACTTCATTTGCACCATAACTCCAGGAATACTTGACCAATTTTAACAATCTAAATGGCCACCAAAAGCTTTTAAAAAGACCTTTCAAACAGTACCAAAAACATCTCAAAGCAATTAGTATTTACTGAGTTATCAGCAGATCAGTCAGTGATCACCAAGTTACCAGATACTAAATTGCCAATATCTTGGAAACTGCTTAACATAATCATTTGCTTCAATGACCATCATGAAGCTCTCTTCAATGTACTTCTTTTGGCTATAAATAAATCCCAAGGCAATAAGATCCCATGGAGATACAAGATCCTCAATGTTTGCATATAACACTGATCTTTACCTATAGATTATTATCTATTCTTGAATAGAACAAAGGACTGCCCTAAGATGATTAGGTCATCTCTATTTCAAGAACAATAGCACTTCTATATGTAGAACAATAGGTAGTGATTATATAGTAGACTGTTCTGGTATACAAACTACCACAATCATGTATTTAAGAACTGTATGTCTGAGGATAAATCTCAGACTTAACAACATCTTTTGTTACTGTCTAAACTTTGCTTTTTTAAGCCTTTTGATTATTAAATCATCAACTCACAAATCAGTAAGGGCCATTTGTGATATTCTTTTTAGTCAGTAACTAGTTATAAGTTCAGACAAAGAAGATGGTTTATTCTTGTATAAGGAATTATTATTATTACTACTATCACCATCACTATTACCACCATACATGTCTTGGCAATGGCAACAGCAACAGCAACCTAGAGAGCAGTCTGCTGCTCTTGTATTACAATCTACTCCTCTTACTCAGGAAGAGTAACTTTTTTTTCTAATAGCCAGTCTGCAGTAGCAGGTGGCCACTCTCTTGCAGCAGAATAGAAAAGCAAAAGTAGAGGTAGCAAAATCTCCTTTGTTTAGTGGGAAGATAGAGGAAGTGAGTATGTTTATTAATATAGCTTACTTGTATCTCAGTATGAAAATGATAGAGAAGTTAAAGGCAATGAAGATGGCCTGGATGCTATCTTATATACAGAGGGGAGTGGTAGAAGTATAGAAGGACAATCTACTAGACGAGCTATCAAAGGGAGAGTTAGAAACAGAAATGGCAGAGAAGTTGTTTAGCAAAATAAGAAATAAATTTGGGAAAACAGCAGAAGAAGAAAGAAAAGTTGAGCAGCTGAGAATAATAGAAAAAGAGAGAAAGACGTATGATGAGTATATCCAAGAATTTAAGAAGATTACAAGAGAAAGTAGATATAAGGGATGACCTCTCATAGAAGAATTCAAGAGAAGGATGAATAGGGAAATCAGAAAGAAGTTGGCAAAGGTAAAAAGCCTCCCTAGTACAATAGAAGAATGGTAGAAAAGAGCAGTCAAACTAGACAGGAACTAGAGGTAGAGTAAAGCATGCTAGCATAAAGTTATGAGAACTTAGAGCTCAACCAAGTTAGTTGTTCAAGAAAAACTTAATAGAGTTCCTTGCTAGATTATTCTGCTACTTATACAAATGTCTATTAGTCTGTGCACCTATTTCCTGTGGTCATATGACCCTGACTAATAATTGTACATATCTTACATAAGTCTTCCCACACTATTTATATCCCTCTGGCATTATAATCCTGGATATTATTTACTAAGTTGAGAAATACACAGGAAATAGTTTTCTTTTTAGGAACCATCTTATAACAAAATGGAGGAAAGAATATTGAGGAGGAATGTAGTATACCTATAGGGAAATATGCAGCCTAGGGGAGGACTTGGGGGAGGATTATACAGAGGAAAAGAGGGTCAAATTACATAAAGGCTAGTATAGAGTGGGATACCAAAATAGAGCAGAACAATAGGGGCTAGAAAGAGACCCTAATATAATGGATGTTAACAGAGGGAGAGAAAGAGACAAAATGTACTTTGTGTATAGAAAGTAGGACCATATAGCCAAAAACTATTGGCAGAGAAAAGAAAGAAAAAAAAGAATAGTGAAAATGCCACAAGAGCCAGCAAAAGACAATAGAGAACAGTAAGCTCCTAACTGGCCTCTTCTAATATATAGTGTATTGCACCCAGAAAATCTGGGTAATAAAATCTATTGTCAAAGCAATACTGAGGAAATAAGAGATGTATGGTGCACACTCCAGCTGCTAAGAGAAGTGTGGATGAAAATAGGATTAGAAAAGTTAGAGAGTCATGAAAAAGTGGTAGTAAAAGTACTACTAGATAGTAGTGCGACTAGGTTGTTCATGAATGCCCAATTTGCAAAAAGAAAGAGATCCAAGTTAAAGAGGCTAAAAAATCCACTATTAGTGAGAAATGTAGATGGGATGATAAACATGGGAGGAGCAATTATGTACTAGGTAGAGTGTAATATGTTTTTCAAGAGACACGTAAAAAGAGTGAGAATAGACGTATGTAACTTGGGAAAGACAGAAGTGATACCAGGTATGCTATGGCCAGCTGCCCATAATCCAGAAATAGATTGGAAAAAGAGAGAAGTGAGGATGACAAGATGCCTACCTATATATAGAAAAAAGAAGAAGGAAAAAAAAATAAAAAGGTTAGAAAGATAAAAGAAGAAAAAATAGTAGAAAAGCTGGTACCAAAGAAATTTTGGAAGTAGAAAAAGGTGTTTGGAAAGGTGGAATCAGAAAGAATGCCAGTATAAAAGGCCTGGGATCATGCAATAAAGCTAAAGGAGGGTTTTGTATTTAAGAAAGGGAAGGTGTATTCATTGTTAAGGGAAGAGCGAGAGGAGATATTAGTATTTGTAAAAGATCAACTGTAAAAAGGTTATATCTGACTATCAAAATCACCATAGACATTGCCAGTATATTTTGTAACCAAAAAGGATGGTAAATAACGAATGGTGTAAGATTATAGATATGTGAACTAGTGGATAGTCAAGAATAAATATCCATTACTACTGATTGCTGATATCCTGGACAAAGTAGGCAGTAAGAAGGTTTTTACAAAGCTAGATCTAAGGTAAGGGTATAACAATGTTAGAATCAAAGAAGAAAACAAATGAAAGATAGCATTCATAACATATATTGGAGTCTATGAGCTAACTATAATATACTTTGGGCTTATAAACTCCTCCACTACCTTCCAGATGATGATGAATGACCTGTTCCATGATATAATAAATCAAGGGAATATGGCCACCTTTATAAATGACATTATTATAGCAACAGAAATAAAGAAGGAACATGATGAAATAGTAGAGAAAGTATTGAAGCAATTTAAGAAAAATGATCTCTTTGTAAAACTAGAGAAGTGTTAGTAGAAGGTAAAGGAAGTGGAGTTTTTAGGAGTAGTAATAGGACCAAAGGGGGTAGAAATGCAAAAGGATAAGATAGAAGGAGTCTTAAACTGGCCAACACTGAAGAATGTAAAAGAGATGCAAAAGTTTCTAGAATCTGCCAACTACTACAGGCAATTTATTAAAGACTTTGCAAAGCTTGCAGCACCACTATATGTGTTGGTTAGAAAAGAGGAGAAGTAGAGATGGGAGAAGAAATAAGGGAAGGCATTCAGAAAATTGAATGAGATATTCATGATAGAGCCAGTCTTGGCAATACCAGACCTAGACAAAGAAATACAGGTAGAAGTAGATATATCAGACTATACAACAGAGAGAGTGTTGTCAACAAAGTATAAAGATGGGAAATGGAGGCTAGTAGTCTTTATCTCTAAATTGCTGAATGCAACAGAACAAAACTACGAGATTTATGACAAAGAGATACTAGCAGTAATTCAATGTCTAGAAGTATGGAAACATTATCTAAAAGAAGCAAAAATGGAGTTTGAGATCTGGACAGACCATAAAAATCTCTAGTATTTTATAACAAGCCAAAAGCTAAATCAGAGACAAGCCTAGTGGGCTTTGTACTTGTTATACTTTAACTTCACCTTGAAGTACATCCCTGGAAAAAGCATAGGTAAAGCTGATGGACTAAGTCAAAGAGCAGACTGGCAGAAGGAAGTGGAGAACAATAATGAGAATAGAACATTGATTAGGCCAGAGTGGATAAGAAGAGTAGAAATACTAGTGGAAGATGGGAGTCTGAGAGAGAAAATTAAGAAAGTATAGAAAGGAAATGAGGAAGTAGTAAAAGCAGTAGAAGAGTTAAAGAGAGTGGAGATAAAAAGCCTTAGAGATAAAGAATAGTTAATAGAGGAAAAAGTAGTTATGAAGGAAAGATGTATATATATACTAGAGGGAGAACTGAGAGGAGAGGTGGTATACCTACATTATGACATGCCAGTAAGAGGACATAGAGGAAAATGGAAAACAGCAGAGCTGGTTACAAGAAACTACTAGTAGCCAGGAGTAACAAGGGAAGTAGAGAGATATGTAGATGGATGTGATACCTACCAGCAATATAAAAATAGAAGTAAGGCCCCAGCAGGAAAGTTAATGCCAAATACAATCCTAGAGAAACTATGGAGCCATATCTCAGCAGACTTCATCACAAAGCTACCCTTAGCTCAAGATTATAATGCAATTTTAGTGGTGTGTGATAGGTTTAGCAAAATAGCATACTTCATAGTAACTATAAAGAAAACATCAGCAGAGGGACTCGCCAGGCTGTTTAGAGACCATATCTAGAAACTGCATGGGCTTCCAGAAAGTATTATATCAGACAGGGGAGTGTAGTTTGCAGTAGGAATAATAAAGGAGTTGAATGAGCTATTGGAAATCCTATCACAAATAGCCATTTACTAATTTGTGAGTTAATGATTTAATAATCAAAAATTATTGTTTAGAAGATAGTGGGGGAGTTTGTGAGCCCAAAGTACATTATAGTTGGCTCATAGACTTCAATATACATTGTGAATACTGCCTTCCATTTGTCTCCTTCTTTGATTCTAATGTTGTTGTACCCCTATCTCAGGTCTAGCTTTGTGAAGACCCTTTTACTTTCTACTTCATCTAGAATATCAATGATTAGTGGTAATAGATAACCATTTTTGATAGTCTACTAGTTTACATGTCTGTAATTCTGTACCATTCATCATTTTTCATCCTTTTTTACTACAAAGTGGATAGAAGATGTTTGTGGCGATTTTGACAGTTAGATATATCTCTTTTGTAGTTGGTCTTCTACAAATGCCTGTACTTCCTCTCATTCCTCCCTTGATAATAAATATACCTTCCCTTTTCTAGACACAAAGCCTTTCCTTAATACTATCACATGGTTCCAGGCCTTTTGTACTGGTATTCTCTCTGACTCTACTTTTCTGAATACTTTTTTCCATTTCCAAAACCTTCTTGATACCAGTTCTTCTACTGTTTTTTTCTTTTCTGTTTTTCTAACTACTTTTTTCTTCTCTTTTTACTTTTTCTTTCCACATGTTGGTAGATAGTACATTATTTTTACCTCTCTCTTCTCCCAGTTGATTTCTGGATTATAGATAGCTAACTATAACATATCCAATATCACCTTTGTTTTTTTCAGATTGCATATGTCTATCCATGCTCTCTCAATATGTCCTTTGAAGAACATATTGTACTCTACCTGATGAGTAATTGCTTCTCCCACATTGACAGTTCCATCTATATTTTGTACTAACAGAGGATTCTTTAGTTTTTCTAGCTTAAATCCCTTCTCCTTCATAAACTTTGTGTCCATGAATAGACCTGTTGTCCTGTTATCCAACAGTACTTTTACTACTACCTCTTTATAGTTTTCTAACTTTTCCAATTCCACTTTCATTTACATTTCTCTTAGTGGTTAGAGTATGTGTGGCACATCTTTTACTTTCTTAGTGTTGCTTTGACAAGAAACTTTATTTCCCAGCTTTTCTGGGCACAATACACTGTATATATTTGAAGAGACCAGTTGGGAGCTTACTGTTCTCTATTATCTTTTGCTGACTCTTATAGCATTTCCACTACTCTCTCCTCTTTTTCCTTCCTCTATCAACAATTGTTGGCCATATGGCCCTACTTTCCATATATGAAGTACATTCTATTCCCTCCTCTTCCTCTATTTACTTCTATTGTGTTAGGGTCTCTTATTGGCCCTGGTTGTCCCCCTCTATTCTGATATCCTCCTCTATACTGGTCTTCTAGCCTCTACATGATCTGCCCTTCCCTTCTTCTATATGACCCTCTCCCAAACTCTCCTCTAGGCTATGAATTTCCCTGTGGATACATTGTATTTCTCTCCAATATCTGTTCCTTTACTTTACTCTACCTTTGGTTCTTATCTAGCCTGACTACTCTTTTCTGCCATTCTTCTATTGTGCTGGGGGAGCTTTTTGCCTCTGCCAACTTCTTCCTGATTTCTCTATTTAGCCCTCTCTTGAATTCTTCTATGAGAGGTCATCCCTTATATCTACTTTCTCTTGCAATCTTCTTAAATTCTTGGACATACTCATCATACTTCCTCCTCTCTTTTTCTATTATTCTCAGCTGCTCAACTTTTCTCTCTTCTTCTGCTGTTTCCCCAAATTTGTTTCTCATTTTGCTGAATAATTCCTCTGCCATTTCCATTTCTGACTCTCTCTTTGATAACTCATCTAGCAGATTATCCTTCCATACTTCTGCTACTCCCTCCTGTATATAAGATAGCACCTAGGCCATCTTTATTGCCTCCAACTCCCCTATTATCTTTATACTGAGGTACAAGCAAGCTATATTAATAAATGCACTCACTTTCTCTATCTTCCCACTAAACAAAGAATATTTTGCTATCTCCTTTTTTGCTCCTTTATTCTGCTGCAAAAAAGTGACCACCTGCTGCTACAGGCTGGCTATTAGAGAAAGGAGTTGCTCTTTCTGAGTAAGAGAAGTGGGTTGTAATATAAGAGCAGTAGGTTGCCCTCTAGGTTGCTGTTGCTATTACTGTTGCCAAGACATATATGGTAGTAGTAGTAATAGTGGTGGTAATAATGATAATTCCTCATATAAGGATAAGTGGTCTTCTTTGTCTGAACTTATAACTAGTTACTGACTAAGAAGAGTAAAACAATATTATCTCTGAGAAGGGAATCTCTAAGCTAGACAGGTCTTTAAGAGGTTACTGTTGTTCCCTTGTATAGACTGATCACAATAGACTAGTAGTACAGAGCTGATAGTAAAAACTAAATACAAGCCCACTTGATGTAAAGGTCAGATCTCAGGCAAAGACATGAGTTTTGTCTAGGCTATCTACCTACTGTCCCTAACTAACAGTGAAGTCCCCTTTACAGCTAGGGCTCACTTTCTAAAAAGCTTCTGAGTACTATGCTCATTAATGAGGATGATAAGAGAGTAAGTATCACAAATGGCCACTTACTGATTTGTGAGTTGATGATTTAATAATCAAAAGGCTCAAAAAAGTGAAGTTTAGACAGTAGCAAAAGATGTTGTTAAGTCTGGAATTTATCCTCAGACATACAGTTCTTAAATACATGATTGTGGTGGTCTGTGCACCAGAACAGCCTACCACATGATCACTACCTATTGTTCTACATATAGGAGTGCTATTGTTCTTGAAATAGAGATAACCTAACCATCTTAGGGCAGTCCTTTGTTCTATTCAAGGACAGATGATAATCTATGGATAAAGATCAGTGTTATGTACAAACATTGAGGACCTTGTATCTCCATGGGATCTTATTGCCTCAGGGTCTATTTATAGCTGAAAAAAATGCATTGAAGAGAGCTTCATGATTGTCATTGAAGCAAATGATTACATCAAGTGGTTCCTGAGATATCAGTGATTTAGTATGTGGTGACTTGGTGATCGCTGATTGATCTGCTGATGACTTAGTGAATACTGATTGCTTTGAGATATTCTTGGTATAATTTAAAAGGTCTTCTTAGGGGCTTTCAGTAGCCATTTAGATTATTGAAATTGGTTAGGTATTCCCAGAGTTATGGTCCAAATAAAGTTTGTAACATTTAGGATTTTAAGACTTTAGGACTTTAATCTATGAACTAGATTGCTACCATGTATCTACCCTGTATATATACCAACTAGAGTAGAAGAGAGCTAGTCTAAAACATAATACTCCTAGTCTGAAACGCAATACTTCTATAGGAGATAAATCATAATAATAAAGAAAATAAATAAAAATATTAATTTATACTGAATTTTCTGGTATATAATAGCAGAACATAAATGTCTTGGCCTTTTACAATAATTGAGATATAAACTTCATTATCAACATCTATTCAGATAGTAACCAAACTGCTCTACACTGTTTATGACATAATATTAGGAACATAGAAAACACTGTGGTTATGATAGATAATTTCAATATCAGGGATAGCAACTAGAACTCCAACTTCTACCACTACTCTGTTCATACAAACAACCTAATCACAATCACTAATAGCTTAGGACTGGAACTCTTCCCTCCCTCCAACCCAGGCCCTATGAGGTACACTGACAACCCTTAGGATGCTAATTTTGTCCTAGACCTCGTATTCCTTCTCTCCAATAACACTAGGTTTAGACAATATTCTCTCTATCCCAAAATATGAAAACTCTCAGATTATATCCCCCTCATTATAGAAGTAGGAATAAAGGAAGTGAATATTAACATTACTATTTGGTCTATCAAGAAAGACAATGACAACAAGAAAAAGTTTATCAAATCCTTAATGAACAGTATAAAGCAACTTGATATAACAGATATCATGAGCAAAGAAGACCTCCAAACTATTGTTCTCCAGTTGGCTACTACATTTGAAAATGCATGGTCTCAATACTCTAAATTAAAATATATCACAAAACACTTCAAAGAGTGGTGGAATTAGGAGTATACTAACAGCCTCAATAGATATTGTGAGTAAGGAGACTTACCTAGCTGGAAAACATATAAGTCAATATTACATAAGGTCAAAAGAAAGTTCTTCAATAAGAAAATACATAAAATAGTGTTGTCAAACAAAAGACCATAGGACCTCATGAATTGAATAAGAAAAAAAACTCTCCTGCTATCATATTTGAAAATCAACCATGTAACACCCTACCCAAACTGTGGCATGTACTC
>JAHTMQ010000421.1:0-23655 GCA_019327925.1 Leucocoprinus sp. KB1807203
AAAGTGTCATGGTTTCTTTGCGGCAAGCTTCAGAACCACATCAAAAGAAGTCATTGTGATTAAATTACACTCCAGGGCCAATATCCCGATGTCCGTTCTAAATTCCCAGGGGAAGGTAGGAGGAAATGGCGACTTCGAGTAGTGAAACAGCTATGGTTGGCACCTGAAGTACAAGATGAAATTCTTTCCGATGCCATGAAACCTCAAGACATATCAGAATATGTCAGTTACTGCCTAATTGGGTATCTCCTTGCTCATGTTCAACACAGTCCGATCACGAAACCGATTATGATCCTCTCGATGAGGTTACTGATTGTGGGGAACTCGGGTTACTGCTTCGGGCAGATTTTTCAAACGATGCCGCATGGGATAAGTTCGTATCAGAAATACAAGTCGCGGAGAAGGAGCTCCTTGGATCTATCATGCAATTGGAAGAGGCAGCAACCCAGGATGACAATGACGTAACAATGAAAGAGGAGTCAGAATCAGAATCAGACGTCATACCAGAACATATCATCAAAATCCTCACACACGTCAGGGACATTTCATTCGATGGTATTTCAAATCTCACTGCCCTTCGTCTGTTCAACGATGTAGCTATACGGCTTGCTCCACTACCTCCACCTGGTACTACGCGTATCAGTCCAAGCAACCGGCTGATAGACTGGAACAAATTACAAGAAATATATACAGGAAAGACTATCTGGATATACGATCAACGTTCAAATATAGATGGAAGCGTACGGCTTGTGAGCCCACATGGAGATGTTTATGGAACTGCTACGTGAGTTCACCGACTGGTCACAGCCTGAAAGGAACTCACTGAGGTATAGGGGAGACAGCTGGCGCGCGAATGCATCACACATACCGGAGCTACAGTTCAATATGACAGTCTATAACATGAAGATTGATTTTGGTGGATTAGATCGATGGGATTATCAGGAGAGAGTTAGAAATGTCAACGAAGCTGAGTCTGGATAATAAGCTATGCAATAATCGTGTCAGACCATGCCTATGATGGCAGAAATCCTGCATCGTTGTTGAAACAATGAATAAGATTGAAAATACTACAAACATCTCTTCGAAGTCTAACCAATAGATTGGCTTTTTATGAGCTGACCCCCCAGATTCGAACGACATGATCAGTGAAACCACCGTAAAGTGTTTGTCCATCAGCCGACCAAGCGATTGATACACACTCAGGTTGTCTAGCATCTTCCCCAACATCAGTGTAAGTAGGCTTGAGCTCATCAACAATCGACCTGAATCGTCGCTTATCAGATGCAGAGATCAGCACTAGATACAACAACTTACTTGCTCTCCAAGTCAAAGATCTTGATACAACTAGTAGTGGCAGCACATAGCCAATAACGATTAGGGGAGAAAACGAGGGCATTCACCACATCACCAGCCTCAAGAGAATAGAGATGCTTGCCCTCGTTAAGGTCCCAAAGCATGGTGATGCCATCCTTTCCGCCAGAAGCAGCAAGTGAACCATCAGGTGAGACAGAAACAGTGTTAATGTAACCGCTGTGACCGAGATGATTGGTTTTAAGCTTGAGCTTGGTAAGGTCCCAAACCTTTTCAAATGTTTTATAAGTGATCCGCACAACTATATGGCTTGAGGACGTTACATGCCTTCACTTCTTTGTCCCAGCCAGCAGAAACGAAGACAGATTGAGTAGCACTGGGGCTGAAACGAACAGAGGACACCCTAAAAGTGAGGTAAACACCTGGCTCATTATACTAGGGAGCATCATTGTTCACCAGTCAGTGTGTCCATCGTCCTTGATGTCATACTTGCATTCACCAAGGGTATTCCAGAGTTTGATCGTTCTGTCCCGAGAGCCCGAAACGATTTGCCTGTTGTCAGCACTGAAACTGACGGAGAGTACATCGGAGGTGTGACCGACGAAACGCCGTGTAGTGTTTCCTGTATTAAGGTCCCAAAGACGGAGAGAGTGATCCCAAGACGAGGACAAAGCGAATTGACCGTCCGAGGATATAACAACATCGGAAACGAAATGGTTGTGTCCATGAAGAATTCGCTTTGGAAAACCTTGAGAGTCCTCATCATGAGTTAATTGCCAGACAATGAGAGTCTTGTCTAGGGACTGAAGATTAGATGTAACTTAGGTATAAGGTCAGATCAATTCACCTCGTGAAGCAGTCACAATCATATCTGGATTTTCGGACGACGTCGCAATAGCTGTGACCCATCCCTTGTGCCCATCTAAGGTGCCCAAATAGCGTAGAGACTCAGACATAGGTGTTTTCAAAGAGATATTCAAAATGTATAATAGATTGGGTTTCAGGGCTTCCTTGTCACGCGTTCAGCCACCGTGACACCGCTGTACAGTACCCGGCAACTTGCTAGTATATGTATGCATGTATGCGTCGCTCGAATGGACTCTCACAAAACTCTGACTAGTAAGTTAACATAGAACGTACTTTTTTCCCTTCATTAAATGATGCATGAATCTTAATATTTGCTACTTCAGAGGGTTGTATATTGCAACCTGATGAGACAAATTTCCACCAAGATCTCTGAATCCCATTCCTATTAAAAAATTAATGGCCACTGACTAATTGTCTCTGTAGGTGTTGTGTCATGTCCAGGTTGCCCTGCCTAGTATTTCTTTCCTTATGTAGTACAATAAATATCACCTTCCTTTTTCGATATCTACACCCGTATAGGCAACGTTCGTGTTAAAATTGTGGGAGTTAGTACTGCTTTGCCGCCCATGAGGACGCCAGTTATAGGTTAGTTGTCCCATTTCCATGGGAGCAAGGCTCACTCACATTTTTTTGACTCGCAGTTGACACAGACCCAGGTGTAGATGATATTATTGCAATGTTTGTCAGCCTGGAATAAAAAAGTCCTCAATAACGACGACGATGTAGACTTTTGGCATTAGCATCACCCGAACTGGACATTTTAGCGTTCATTGTTTCATTTGGTAAACTTTTCTGTGAATACCTCATTGTGAATGGCTCTGAATTCTGGTTACTCCTAGGAAACACCAACATCGACGCATCATAGTCAGTCCACTGAACTAGGTCTTCTCTATTTTGCTACTTACCTACAGACACTCTCAGCCTCAATATATTGAAGTTGTATCAAGCCATCGAACGGCACATTAAGAAGTACCCAGAGGATGCAAAACGCTTTCCCAACTTTGCACCTGAAAAACGGACCAAATTAGCGAGAGGGTGTGAAGGCCCAATCGGAGGGGAGATTCACAGTGCTCAGTATTTCCATGGAAGGTTCCGCCTGGTTTCTCTAGTGGTCTTAACAGCAGTAACCCTCTTTTATTCAGAGACGGTCTTGGTGGCATAACAGAACGACATCCGGATCTGAATGTTGATCTTGAATCTGAAACTCATCTAGTACATCCACAGTTAGAGATTTCTTCAGGCCACGGGGTTGATATCGCACTCGATCTTCTGAGATCGTACCCTTCGAGGAGTATAACTTATATCGTCCTTGGCCCAATGACCAATCTTGCTCGGATAATGATGAAGGATGGAGAAATGGTTCGCCAGCGGATTGGCCGTATTGTATGTATGGGAGGGGCACTGGACGTTCCAGGAAATATAACGCCAACGGCTGAATGTAAGCCTAGTAATCCCATCTCCCATGCTTATGCGACTTACTGTGCCAAGTCAACTACTTCGCAGATCCTTTTGCAGTAAAACAGCTATTGCTATCCAGTAACGAGAATCTTAAGCTTCCACTTGATCGCTTCTTGTTGCTGCCCTTGGACATCACAACTCTCCACGAATTGCCATTCAACGTTTACCAACAAAAAGTTGACTCTGCTTTTCGATCTGCGTCTGAGGCCCCGTCCGATGGCTCAAACAAAACTCCTATTGTACACTTTACCAGTTCTTTCCTTGAGCGTACGCGGGAAGTGATGGTGAGCTATGGAAAAGACGCCATGGAACTTCATGACATTGTGGCAGTTTGGTGTGCTATAGAAAACCCTCCAGTACAAGAAGGTGGGGAAACAGGTACTCTTTCTCTAGGATGGAAAGGGTTTAACCGGATTTTCGACATTGAACGGTATGTTTGCTCTCTTAAGCATGGTGCTATCGGTTGAAATCAGCCCAAAACTCTCAGAAATGGAGATCTAACCCGGGGAATGCTCGTTGTTGATCGACGCAATGACCAGACAGCTTATGCTCCAGGCACCAATCGTGCAGAACTTCAGAAGCAGCTGGACTCACTAGGTCTCTCGCACAAAGTATGGGAATCGGTTGCAGTCCCAGCTCAGGTGGATGATGATAGTCATGCCTCTACGATTATTGGGACAGGCGTATGTTGTGTTAACGATACTCCAGGCCCGGAGATTCTCCTTAAATTGCTGCTCCGTAGGGTATGGGGATTGTAATTTCATATTCGAAACCGAGACTACAGTATTTGATATTTGTCTAAATCTTCATGTATAGACGAATAAATCACAGGCCTCAAAATACTCAGATCAATATGTTCATTAACTGATCCAGCTTTTGAGCTATTTGACATGCAGTTTCATTTCCCCTAGAGGAACCGGTCTATCCCAAAAATAGAATCTACAACCTAGATATGGAAGTGGATATAACTGCCACAATGAAAGTGTCGGAACCTAAAACAAAGGGCAGAAATAGAACCAGTCCAGATAGATATTCGGACGAAAAAAAGAAATGTTAAATCCACCTACATACACTTGATACACTTGACAGGAGTTTCAAACGTTCATTGAGAGGGTGTAATAATCAATCAAGCGGTAATATACATTACGGTAAGTGACGGATAATGCCACTTCTTTGTAAGGATGCAACACCCAAAACGAGTCTTGATAGAATGACACTACTCCCCATCCAACGGAGAAGAGGGGTACCTGGAACTGATACAGCCGTAGAAAGACTCAAGGTGCACACCCAATCATCAACAGTCCGAGAAGCAAGAAGAAGTACAAATACTTCCTGAACGGTCAATGTGAATATCTGGAGCAAATTTGGACTTCAGTCAGAGAAACATATTATTACCCTTTTGAGTGTTATGACAAAAGGGCTTGTTGCTGCTGTTCCATCTCCAGAGCTAAAGAGATGTCATCTGTTGGTCGCAGCAAAGTGATGGAAAAAAGTAAATTCAATGCTTTCAATATTGACTGACGTGGGTTGCAGATTTCTACCCCTGCTATGAACATCAATGTAGGCAAAGGCAGCGGAGATCATGATTCGAGGCTGAAGAGGCTACCTGGATTCGTGGGTGCAACATACCCCAGAGATGCTAAACATTTGCCCAGGCACCGATTCAACATCAATGAAGATACGAAGCCAGTGACCATTTGAACGGGGAAATCAGCTTGGATCCTAAAAAACTCTTGGACCTTCAGAAGAGCAAAACGAATTTCCCGTTCTCCGTACACGCGGACAGGTGACAGGTGACAGCTACTATTCAAGACACTAGGTAAGTCTCAATGGGACATTGTTCACCTGATTGGGACGGCCGAATTTGGCGCCTAAAAGCCAAGACGCTGCATGTTGCACAAATGCACCGCATATAAGTCTGAAAGCTGACATCTCATAAGCCACAAATTTGTCATTTGACAAAACTGTGCCAATCATTCGCCGATCATTCCCACTTGGGCAATCTGCATCCAGAGCAAGACAGGCAGGAGGACCTTTATGCTACTCTTGCAAGTTGTTTCATCCCCTACAAAACATGTTGATGAATAGTCGCTACAATTTCTCCATTTGACACGTCAATAATAATGGGACCGTTGGCGTGGGAAGTCCCGGAGCTTATCTCCGGCTGCACCCCTAATTGATTTTGTTGTGATTTTGACTTGAATTGATACCACCTTGTGGGAAGTTAAGCGACATGGCCATATCTTGCGCCATATTCGTCCAGAACTCTGTCCTCACCTCAGTCGTACATCATCTCTCCTTCCTCTCTCCATGACAAGAGGTCGTAAAAAAGACCTTACTATTCCCCCAACTAGGGCCCTCGTCCAACAGCGCGACTATCGCGCGCGCAAAGCCCACTATATTGCCGACCTCGAGGAACGAGTCCGGAGGGTAGAGGCTGAGAATTTTCAACTTCGCAAAGATCTTGAAGTTGCTAGAGCAGGCATATCTGCTCCAGCGACTCCGTTGAGCCGCCAAATCGTAGGCGATGCTTTCTTTTATCCCAACGTATGAATGTTGAAAGCCGATGACAGACAGAAGCTTCCTGCGATTTGATACATCATCTTTCGCTTGCAACAGACAGCCTGAACCGCTTACATTATCTGACATCCTCGGATAAATCATATCCTCTGAACCTGCCGGTTCTGCAGCTACCTCAGACAGATAGTTCTACTCAGAGACGTCCGACGTCCTTCCCGTCTCCCATTCCGTCCCCTCAACCAGGCCTTTTACCGACTCCTATCGTTTCAGTACCAGTTACTTCGACAGTATCCCACCCTTCCAGCATCAATCGCTTGTCGGGTCGTAAACGTCTCTATCGCGAGGAATCTCCTGAGCCTAACTCACTACCACACCCTATTGAAAATATTTCTCCGCGTTCAGACAGCTCGAGGGAAAGTCTCAGTCCTGAACTGGAATGCTCGCTCGGCATCCGAGACGTAATCGAGGGCAATAGAGATAAGGAAGATAGGGATCCACACTTTCGTGGGGCTTCTATCAATGCGGTCAACTTCGGAACCGTCGTACGCTCGTCAAGATTACTTTCGGCACCCTTGCTAACAAGATTCTGAAGGGATGGTTACATTCCTTTGCCCACTGTCGCCTTGTACATTTTTCAGTTGAAATATCTTCGGTATAAATTTGCCATACGTGTTTGATGATAAGTTGAGCTTAATCTTGTGTCTATATCTATATTTATCAACATAATGGACTAGGTTGATACAACGCGAAGGGCTGTCCTTCCTTCGTATCTTACGTTCTATTTACTTTTCCCGCTATCGTCCAATCTCTGCCTTCGGATAGCACTGCCTAGGTGACCACCAGAGATTTGATCATCAAACAAGTAGTTTCAGTACTTGCAGCAAGTCTAAAATACAAACAATTTGTCACAAGCAGGGGTTAAAGAAAGGCAGACACCAACATTGATACCAGATTAAATCATGAATGTGAACTGAGTACGGGAAAAATCTCCATCTTGTTTCAATAATTAACTGTATACAGTGCCAGTCGCAGTATAATTGACACATTATACAAACACATCCTATATTATGCCCTCTGCCCTCTGCCTTGCTCAGAGACATGAATTCCACATCTGCAGAGTTGTTCATTTATCCCCTTATTGTAAGCTAAATCTTTCTCCCCTTAATTTCTGTCGTCACTATGTGCTGTCCAGGTGTCACAATAGATTATCAATGTGCTGGATGGTGTTGAACGGATGCTGTGTATACAGGAACCGTCTCACGCATAACAGGCCGTGTGCAGCATCACTTACCATTATTTCTTCACACCGTAAATAAACTGCTTTGTTCTTAGCTACCATCATCGTGCTTAGTCTCTAACTACCTAAGCCTTACTCAACTACCAACCATGTGAGTTAGCTCGTGCATCAATCCACTACGCTACGCTTGTTCCTCTGCTTTCACAGAAGCAAATTTTCCGTTGGACAAAAGTATCTATGTATAAGGTTCTATCGTCCAGTATCCAATAGGGACACTAAGGTAGATATCTGACGAGGTGATAAAGGAACCACCTTCCTGAGTGAAGAGAGAGACATGAGGCAAGGTGATGTATACGAGATTTGATGTTGTTCATCCCATATGATGAAATTCAAAGAAGCACGGCAGTCTTGTCTGGAGAGCTTTTACCGTCGTTCGGCAGGTGGGTTCATGTGGATTCATTTTGCGACGCATACATGGGAACCGACAGGCCACAGCATATGGATCCGGGTATTGGAGCAAACCAGAACACTGGATATGTTCAACACCTGGTAATCTTCCCAATGGGTCTCAATTAATCGGATCAGGCACCAGGCACGAGCCAAAGACGGTCTGAGCGATGCATTGTCTTATGGCACCAGCGAGCAACGCTGGACCAAAGACGCTTCTCCTGCATGAGAACAATAGTCTCCACATTGGTCTCTGTCTCCCCAGATAAGAATCTCACTAAGGCGCTTTGGGATGGGTCTGACGCAATTCTAACATCAGTGAGCGCCGACTCACCGGTACCATTCAAAGGATCGATAGATTTAAAATTATATGTCGGGACAGACAGAAGATAGACATGAATAGACCTGAGGAATAGCCACTTCATGATCGCGAAGGAAATCTCCGCTGCACAGCATCGGTGCGAGTTGTAAGCAACGAGGTCGACTGCAGCAAGTCAGTGAGACTCTCTTTGACACGTCATACGATAGGATGGTAATAAACGCCGATATTGGGCAGGAGTTGAACTGCCAAACTTTGGTTACTTTCCGTGCAAGGTCTTCATTTCGCCGGGTATGGTTGGAAAAAGATATCGACAAAGGATGGTAGATCGGCTGTATTGGTTAAGCAAGTCAAGTAATCAGGTCAACTTCCTCGCAGATCAATCACCACTAAGAGCGTTGAATCCTGGGCACAGAATATGCAAATTAGCAATGAGTGTAAAAAAAGTGAGCGTGATATAAGCTATACAAAATTTGCAAGGTCCTTGGGATTGTCTAAGAGTCATTGATCTCGTAAGGATGTCGCACAAGTTCATCGTACAACTCCGAGGGCAGATCACGAACAAGAGTGACAGCAATGCCGATGACAGGTAACGCTTCTAAGGGAGGGAATGTGCGCAGTAAACGCATTGGACTGGTATTTTAGAATGAGCATGGATGAAAGTGCCGCAGTAGCGAAGCATCACATACCTGGAGGAGGCCATGACATCATCTCGTATCAGAAGAAGCTGGGCGATCACACAGAGCACATTCAGGTGAACGCCAAAAGCCAAAAGGAAATCCCAGAGCCGCAGAACTTCATCTAGCGGAGGCGTACATGCACATAACGTTAGGACAGCTATAAGGTATAAGTCCAGAGCAAGAAATCTGTGTTAGATCACCCACAAGGAAATGCATAAATCTCTGCGGAGAGATTCTTGGATCGTAAATGAGCATATAATTCAGGGTCAACTATCCTCAGGCAGCGATCTAGTAGCTGCTGAAGTCGTCAATATGTATTTGGAGACAGATTCCACACTCACCTTCAAGCCACGATGAACCCCTTCTAAGGTTGGTTGAACGTATAGGGGACAACATTCTTCAATAAACTTCGCAAAGCAATAGAAAGCTTCAACTTCAGACGGCATAGTGTATAGAAATGGTGCAGCCAGTACGTTCATTCCTTGAACGTATGTAAAACCAAGTTGCGATGTTTCTTCCCGCTGATCTAGAAGGAACACTCATTGGGAGGGGGCGGACGGTTATAAACCAGGATTAGTATCTACCATGGTTTCGCCAGACAAATGCATCGAGAAGGCGGACGAGCATGTCTTCACGAACACGTTCTTTGAACCCTTTGTCTGTCGCCAATGTCCTGTGTCATCTAATAAATGGGTCTTATTGTGGAAAGCTTAATGCAACCTTACCGAAATGTATCGTTTCTGATCTTCTCGCGTACTTCACAAGGCCCTCGGGCGACGTAACGAAGAAAGTTATCGGCTGAGAGATCAATCACTCGAAGTAGTATTTTCCAGATCCTGGGACGTAATGTAGGATCCTTGCAACACAATGTCACAAATGCGATTGCTGGACAATGACATAACTCACCACAGAAGAAGGGATCCCATCAACAAGGATCAATCGTCGTAGTTTCTTCGTCCCGTCATCTGGCTCTCCTGTTGTTCGGGACCTCGAGCTTGGCTTCCAGTAGTTTAATATCTTGCTAAAAGAATGTGCTGTTGCTTCTGGACTACTTGACATCGTTCATTAACAACATGCCTCCAACCCGAGATCATTTAAGGCTTAAGGCTCACGTAATCAAAGGAAGTGCTGTTCACTTCTGATCTGCGCAATCTTTCATCATGAATGTGCCTTTTATTTCTTCTGGAGCGTTGAGCAGGAATCATTACACACTTGTTCGTAAAGTAGAGGACTCAGATTCGGAAGATTCCGCCAACCGAGTTCTCGATACAGAGGTCAAGTCTGTCCGCGAGCAGCTAGCCCGACCCAATCTGCCACTTGTTTGTGCTACTTCCTTCTGAAGCATGTCAATGACATTGAAATGAAAATAGAGAAGATTGAAGGAGGTACTCATAACACTCTTGTACTGTAATATGGCTGCTCCTACCTTGATCTTTCCGCGTGGTACTTTTGACTTTGCTATACTTCATGCCCTCAACCTGGCAGAAGCAGGTACTACCATTGAAGACAAAAGAACAGGTATGGGAGATATTCAAAGCTGACTGCTTAGAGACTCAGCAATTTCAGGTTATCTCTTCTGTGCAGAGATGATGGAACCGAACCATGAAATGAGGGTGATGTTGGTCAATACCTTACGCAAAGTGAACCTCGAATACAGAATGTTTTCTCATAACTAACATCCATTGTAGGATCTAGAACATAGTGCGATTTCCCGCATATGTCTTGCCCTAGACAACCTCATACACGTTTCTTCTGCCCACGTCATACCTGCAATCCAAAGGCGATTGCCTGAGTTACTGTCGCATAACCAGTCAGTATGTATTGTGAATATGTTTGACATGAATGCCAAATTCAAGGATTGCACGGATAGTCCATCCGTACGACGCAGGGCCCTTTATGCTGCTCGAGCACTTTCCAAGCATGAACCCGAACTTCTTGAGCAAATTCATTCTAGGGTCCTCACCAGGCTCAAAGATCCAGACATGAATACTACAGCTGCCGCGTTGAGGGTCGTTGAAACGTTGTCTACTGTGAGCTGGACTACAAGCAAGAAAACGCGTGTTTTACCTTCATTTCCTCAGATAAACCCTGCATCGGCGCCAGCTATCCGAAATGAAGTGAACGATGTCTTTGAGAGCTGCGTAAATACGTATTCTGCGATGGGACGTGGGGTCATTGTGGTTGCTTTAGAAGTTCTTCGTATTGTAGGGTATGTTTGTACCAATCAAAGGGTGCAAGTAATTAATTTCTCCCAAGGCTCAGGACATCGTCCCTGTCGGCTGCTTTTGATCTGTTGATGTCTTCTTCATCTGGCCACGACACAGGTATGTGTCACAAAACAAAACCCCTTGTAAATATGACTTGTTTTCCTTAGCGGTTGTAATGGGATTGTATCATCTGTTCAAGTCTTTCGATCAGGCAACTCTACATGCCCTCGAAGAACAGACTCAAATTTCCCTCGTTGGCTCTGTACGCGATTATCTGACGTCCGGGATCCCGAACGAGACCTATTTGTTTCTCTCTTGTTTAGAGTGTGTAGATCCTGGACTTTGGTCTGGGGCATCCGAGAATATCCCTGCGGCGCTAGAAGCCAGGGAGGTTGAACAGATCATGCAATTTCTTGATTCCAACGATGACTTGATGCGCAAAAAGGTATGCAAGGCAGAATACAATTCATTCAAGAACATGCTCATTTGCTTGTAGACACTTCATTTACTTGGTCAGGTAGATGAAGGTGTATTGAATGTCTATTACTCCCGTGCTGTCGCCCTTACAACGCAAGCCCTTCTACCCTTGAAGGACCTGAATGCGAGGACCAAGAGGCTTCTAGAAATCTTGGAGGTCATTTTTAGAGAGAACGGGGAGCTCTACGCAAGTCAAATTAAATGGCTTCTTTCCCAGATAGAGGCCCATGTTACAGGAAATGGGATTATAGATGCTGCAATCGAAGGGATACTTTTACGTCTCAGAGGTGGTGAGCTTCTAGTATTGAGATGATATCTAGATCTACAGGGACTGATCAATGTTTGAAGCCGATCCCATGTTTCAGGTGCCTTGCGCTACAGCGATGTTGGCAACATTATGTGACAAAGACGTGGAAATTGGTCCAACGATGACAATAATTCTAGCTGTATTAGCCACTGAGTACTCTCATTTGGTATCTCTCTCGCCTGTCCAATTGCTGTCAGGAATATGCCATAGGTTATCTCGTTATCAGCGTGAGTATTGCTTTAATGAATTATTAATGGCATTTGATATCGTGGTAGCAATTGTTCAGGAGCCCTGCCTGCTGGCAATGCTCAGATTGGCAGCAGATTGCGAGGAGGTACCCAAGCAAGCGATACAAATAGTGTCAGAAGTGGTTCAAACTGCTGGTCGGCACATTCGCCGCGTGAGTAGAATGGAGATCAGTTGCACTTAATAATTAAAAGGGACATTAATCTAGCGCTGTGAGCAATTCTTGACCCTCACCAGTGGCCGAAGGGAGGTGTTACTTGGTATTGTCGGCAACAGCAAAAATTTGACAGTGCGTCGTTTCATGCACTTTTTCCTACTGAAACATTAACCAATCCATGGACGTCTTAAGCTGCCAGACTTTCTAGAGGCGCTTGAAATCTATAGTGGGAACCTCTTGCAAAAAGATGTTGATCGTGACTCGGAGACAAAATCTTTCCAGGGTTCTGCAGTGCTGTCTGAAACATCATGTCGCGAAGCATCCTCCAGCAAAACGTGGTACCAAACAAATGATACACCCAAAGCCTGTCTCAGCTTGCGGACTGGTTCCCCTTTAACTTCTCACAGTATGTTGGGATCCTGAAAGGAATTGATCAGCACACGTTCGCCAGGCTCATTGGGTTTAGGTTCGCTGCCAGACGCTGGGGCAACGGCATTCAATGGAATGAATGTCATCACGAAGGTATGATGCTTTATGTATGTCTGTCGGATCTGATCATCAAACAAGCTCATTAGGAACGATTAAACTCGGATCCTACCAAAGGGACTAATATGGAAGATTTGGTGGGTTCCACCTTTGATCGGTACAGAAATATGTCCGAATTTAATATCAGAATTCCCGCATGGATCTTATCGCATTTGATTCTCCATCTATACTTGGGTCTGGAAAAGGCCAGACTGAAAATGAGAGTGCTCAGCAAATACTTGATTTCGAGAGCATCTGGAATTCCGACAAAGATATGCAACAACGTGCGAGGGGTTGGTATGATGCTCCCGTAGAACAAGTAGTCAGACGGTTGCAAGGAATTAGTCATTATCAACTGCAAATCAGGCCTGCAGATATGTTACCGTTTGCAGGTAAGTGCCAGGGATTAAAATACCAGTCAACATGCCAACCCTGTCACACAGGCGATCTGAAAATTATGATATTATCGAAAGGCGAAGGTGGCTCTAGTGGAACTGTTCTATTGAGACTCAGAGGTTTGGATGAGGATACCAGTCTTTGGTGGCTGCGTTGTAGTAATCTTGATTTACGAGACCAGGTCCAGCAGCTTCTTGCAGATCAATGAGCTTCGCTGCACAGACATGACTTAATCAAGGAGGTCTAATTTGGCTCACATCTCACTGTGGATGATTCGACCCAAACTGTTCATCTGTCAAACCGTATTGAAGTCGCAAACATTATGTGACATGCAATCGGAGCAATTCGTCAGCCGCATCGAGATCATCGGGCCAGATGGCAGTGGACGTGGGAAAGTCAGATGACTATATGAGACAAAAATTGGGTCCATGGATCTTTTCTTCACTCCTCGTCCTTGACGAACCTCCAATTGCCCTGTACAGCTGCTCTATGAAAGTTTCCTTACTGAGGTATTTTTCTTTGACCTAAGCACTTTGGTGGACAATCACGGCTCATCTTTTCCCCAGTCTGATTCAACAAGTAAACGTAGTGCTCTTTGGTCCATCGCTCCTTGTGATTCGGGAACCCGACCGGCCTCCTTAGTGTTAATAAGTGCCTTATCCTTTTCTGTCTTGCATAGATCTCTATGGGCTAGATCTGTGTTCGCATATCAAGCTCGCCGGTGCCGCCCCAGGACTTCCAGAACAATAGCCCTCCACCTGTTTTACATATTTCAGAATCAGATACAGAAATCCAGAACTTACAATGAACGTTCTCAAGACCCCTTACTTCTTCCGCCCTGCCAGCCGTCCTGCTAGCCGCCCTTCTTCTCCCCCACCAGCTCCTGCTTCAGCCACACATACCGAGATCCCCGCAACTCCAGACAAGACTATGAAGTCACTCAATAAATTCTCCTTGGGCAATTTTCGCCGCCCTACCCCCGTTTCCGCACCATCAAATCCAACGCCTCTTGTCCAAGATGGCTCTTACCTGCAAATGCTCAGCTTGAAATTCAGTGAAGCTGTTTCGAAGGCGCTTGTACAGCCTTCAAGCCTAGGGTTTCCCACTGAACTCGTCTCTGGAAAGCGCCCGATACCACAGGGACGAGGTCATATATTAGGTTCCCTCATTTCGTTGTATGTCTAGCATTTTTGCCCGCCCCTCCTTTGTTGATGTCATTTCCCCTAGAGAACTGCTTGCCAGTCAGCATAATCCTCATTTGTATCGTGCTATCCTGCGATCACTCCACCGTCCACTATCCGTTTTGCTCGGTAATTTGTCAGCTCATCTCCTGCCTTTGCTTGGATCCCCTTTATTTCACTCGCCGTTCTTGCCTACTAATCCGAATCCAACGCTGAATGCCACTCAGTCTCACGCGCTCGCAATCGCAGCATTTGCGCAGGAACTTCTTGAGACATTTGATGAATTAGGCCTGGGTATAGATGCAGATGTACGCGGGGACGGTCTTAAATCAATCCGAGAGGGTCTTGTCTCTATTGTTCACCGCGTTGTCGGCCCACTCATTGCCAGCATTCGCGATGAAATTATACCCATCATCGAGGCATTAGAGAGTACCAATGATAGTCAAGTCAGATCATTGGTCGGAGCTAAGGCCTCGACTGTCTATCACCCTTCAATTGTTGCCTTACGGGCAGTCATGCCTACTTATGCAAAGGTCCTCTCCAGGTATACGGCTACCCCTGCCTCTCACACGATTCTTGCTTCGTTCCTCATTGCGATTGTATGGAAGGGTCTTGTTGCCTTGTCCAATCGCCCGTATGCCTCTTCGGCTCCACCATCTCCGGATTTGGTGTATAACAAAAAGGTCCGTGCACTAGTCCGTACGCCATCACCATATCACACTCCTCCTGTTACACCTCCATTGGGACGCTTTTCGCTCAAGCTTCCTCCCTCTCGTCCACCTTCTCCTCCTATCAATGGTGCTCCTGCGAGTGTCTCTGCCGATGCACAGGCTTTGTTTGATCTATTGAGCACCCTTCCACGCCCGAGTGCTGGCAAGGAGGCGACTCGCCTCGCACGGGAGGCTGTAGATGAGGCTTTCGATGCGCTTGAGGCGTTGTCGGTACTCCTAGGTGCCATTGACAAACGGAGTTACAATGGCGGTACTCCCACAGTTACGGTCCACGAGGTGCATGAGCTTGCTAAGGACGTTCCACTTCTTATAGCCCTGCCTATTATGTCAGGTGCTTATGGAGGTCAGAACCCGGGGTCGGTTGCCGCTGTATTAGGTCTTTCCGAGGCCGAATATCGGAAGAATTGTCTTAGTGGGATTGGCCGTGCAGAAGAGTGCGCACCTGTGATTGCTCAGCACGTTATGGAGGCTTTACAAGTTAAGGCTGAGTACTGCACTAACAGTTCTCTGCGGATCCAAACTGGGCCCGATATTATTCATGAGTGGCTTCAGCTAGAAATTTCGACCAACTGAATGCCAATTATCTGTTTTAATTAAATGCATATCTCTCCTAATATCTAGATTGGTGTGAAGTCTAATTTCAGTTCGTTATGTACGTCTCTTGTAACTTTACTCAGCGTCCAGCATTCATACTGCACTCGGGTATTGTCGTAGTATTGTCACATTAACCTCTTTTCTTCGTTGTTTAGAATCTGAAAGTTACTGAGATAGAGGCCTCCCTGTCATAGATTCCAGCCTATATAAATTTCATAGCTTAAGAGGGCGCATGCCAATGGCGGTGACATGACACCAATTGACTGATACTTCAATTTCAGTCTTCGAGTGTGACTCATATTTTACGTGGTGGCAAGAGAACTTTTGCTAGAAACATGATGTCATTGTCCGGATGCATAGCTTTGACAGGAAAACGGGTCAACATCATAAAATTTGATAAGGTCATAGCGGAGTAAGGAACAGCTCAAGGCCTTGCAAATCCCAAAATGTCCCCTGAGAAATTCTAGTTTCCGGCAAGATTTGAACTGCAGCCTCTCCAAGGGAGGAGAAACTTTGCATAGATTTTTTGAGTACAGCATAGAACCGGGAAAAAAATATTTCCAATACGCTGATAGACTGTCCGAGAATCAATAGGACGAACTGATGTCGCCACGACCGGTCGAGATTCGAGGTACGACCATGCAGATGATTGAAACACACAGAGAGCATAGCAAAATCACACTTGCGTGTCACCAAGCCAAGCTCACTGTAATTTTGGCGCTCGTGTCAGCAACTCGATAGAAGTACTGCAAAGCAAGACTAATCACCTTCAGCACGTTTCTCGAGTCTAGTCTTCTCCACGAGTCGAGAAGTGTGTTGATTTAATATGTCAACATATGGCTTGAGGGATGTCTTCTCCCAGTCTGTCCCAAAGTTAATGGCGGTCGAAACTAATTACATGTTAGGCTCACCATGGTAATGCTCACCACTAGTGCCATCTGCAGTTGTTGCAGTAGTACCAATGGTATCGAGCTCATAAAGGAGTTGAGTGACTGATGGTACCATCTCAAGGTCGAAATCATCAATCTTCTCTGGGTCAATCGGAACTGAAACACGGCCAGTCTTGGGGTGTACACAGAAAGGTGCTTTCAACAAGTGGTTTCGATGCTTGGAAACCTCAGCATCAAGACGTGGATAAGTGTAATAGATTTGAATGTCATGCCATGCGGCTGAAAGCACAGACTATGAACATGATAGACATCCTAAGAACATTGAACAAAAGATCATTGGGCGACTAACCTTCTGTTGTTTATCACGGCAGGATCTCACTTTTTTTGTGAAACAATCCCATACATCTTTCGACGAGGAACCAGCCACTCTCTCCTTCCTGAGTTGCTCAGCGACTTTCTCGTCAGGAATGAGCTTGCAGAAGAACTCAAAACCCTCGTCTGTTGCAAATAAATCTTGGTCATTGAGTATCAGATCGACAAATACGGGACTGAGCGTCTGATAAGCATTCCTAGACGAGAAGTTTAGATCATTACAAAATTCAGACACCAACATTCCGACGTTCTAACGGACTCACTGCAAATGAGCCGGTAATAGTCGAGAGCCGACACGTATTGTAAGTGCTTGCGAAGACTCTTTCCCTCCGTGTACCACAGTCATCCACCCGACAATCGCCTTGCGCTCTTGATCTGTCAGTTCCATTGCTTCTTGATCTGAGATCCACAGGTGGATTCCACGACGACCAGAATACACCCACAACAGGTGTTCATAACCAAATTGGTCACGGATCCCATGGTCTAGAACGTGGACAGCTGCTGTAATGAATTGCCAACAGCGTTTGCAAATATCAGCGTCTGAACAACAGGTTCGGATGGCATCGTAGTCTGTCATGTCGATATCGAAGACAAGCTCGCGCTGGAGCGGCTGATATACGCTGGGGCGTACTGTTTTCTTATCCCTTGGCTACAGGCTGTAAGCTAGTAGATCTAGACATTGCCCTAGTGCTCACCCGAACAGAGTAAACGGGGCCAATTTCGAATCGAGTCGGATTCAATTGGCATACTTGATTTTTGAGGTCGTCAGCTGTAGAGAACGAGTTGTGTCGCACATATACATCTCCTCGCAATGAGAACGCCCATTCTCTGTGTGTAAAAAGACGCGTAGGAGTATGGCTATGGTTTAACCAGGTAAAGATTGATTTGAAGGGATAGAGACGCCGGTAATATGTCAACATCACCTCTGGTTATATCAACGAGAGGGACGTTGACCCGGAAGTGAATGCATACCTGGAAGAGTGTGGTCATAATAATCAGCTTCAGTAGACATATTAAAGTCTGAGTGGCGCGACCGCGTCCTGACACATATGTGTCACTTTTCGTCACCTTTTGGTCACTCGTCAGTTATCGAGACTTGTTCCCAGACGAGCCTTCACAGTGGCATATCTGTGCTTCCTGCCACTTCCATCCAACATGCTTTCGAAGACAATATACTATCAACTTACGCTGGGATTGAGCACGTCACTTAAGCTCCAAACATCTCCCAGATGTCAGGTCACTGTTATGGACATCTCTATACCACTTACATTTAAACCATGAAAATTTTCTCCTCAGTCATTTTTGAAGATCAGAGCATATGAAACGACTGCCTAATAAGAATCAAAGAATCAGAGACTGGAGGAGGAACAAACATTATAATAGGTCCGTTATACAAACCAACATCTGAAGTCAATACCTGGTGGGTATGGAACACTACAAAGTTGAATATGTTCACGACTTTCTGACTATGCAGTGTGTGGGTCCGACTAACTGAAAGCTACCTATCCAATAGTATCACCAAAGCTATTTGGTCTGCGATATCACCAAATTCCTCTTGGAAAGGAGGCAGATACATTGCACTCATAGATTGCTAAATGAATCGTAGTCTTGACACGCAAGGAGTTTGCATTTTCTATCAAGTTCTTGAGTGAGGTAAAAGGCGGAAAATTCAGTCTGAGAATGCATTCGAATGGAACATGAGATACCCTGATAAGGTGTAATTTTCATGTAAAGTAGGAGTGAGGTTGTGGTACATATTGATATTTAATCGTGTCCGACATTAGTCCCAAGACGGAGCTTACAATGATGTTATTCCTCAGAGGTTACCCCTATGCACAATCCCGTCAGTCAAAATCACCGAGAGAAAGATACAACTTTCTCGTCCACAGGTAATCTTCTCATGACCCAAATTTCAAATATAATAGTGCAAGACAGGGATTTCAATTCGAATAACAAAATAAGCATCTAATGAAGTACCCCTAAATCTTGTAAGTACTCAAAAACATCAACAAGAATTTGTTCTTAGAAAAAACAGGCGTTTCGAATATCAAGAATCAGTTTACCCAACCAATGGTGCACGCTCCTCATCACTAAGTGCGATTCTTCCAGATCCTCGGTAAAGACCGAATGCACCCTTCAGGACCCAAATCAATGCTAAGATGGCGAATGTAAGGGCAGACCAGTGGACGAAAGCAGGGTGACGCTGCTCAGAAAAAATTGCCCAAAGGGACCATGCGATGGCTATCGAAGCCGGAAGGTCACCTTCTGGGGTAGAGAAGGCATAGGTCGCAGCGGTACCCTCAAGGAAGAATCTTGAGAATAACAGGTCAATAACAACGCAAGAAAAAAAATTAAATTACATACAATGCGAGGAAGACAAACACTTTGGTCCAATTTCCAGCTGCATGATGAATTTTGTCTACACCAAAGGCCTCAAAGGCTGTGAGGATGACAAGAACAGTCGTCCAACCATGGTAAAGAGAGAATGGAAGGTGTATGAAGAGCTCATCAGAAAAGCTTTCAGCAGCGTGGTATTTCTTGACTATATAATAGATGTGCTAGGAATAGGAGTCAGAATGGACTGAGCTACAGATTGAGACAATGATAAACGCACAGTCACCGCGGAACTCACGAAGAGTGCGAAGACGAAAGCTAGCGTTCCGTAAGTAAAAGGAAAACAAAAGAACCTTGATCAAGCCATACCGATGATGTAGTGTTGCGTAGCCCAAAGATTTACATAGATGGTGTTGAGTACAGCGAGGAGTGGAAATCTCCAAGAGATCCCATCAATTATTACACGTTTTCCCTGCGGGAAGAACTGATATATGATGGTACCAAGGAGGAGAACATGGATCAGAGACCAGATGAGAAACGCCCAGGGAGCAGGAGTAATATAAGTCTCTTTGCCGTGATAATAAACACCTTGTGGAGCAGCGACGGTATAAACGTTGGACCCAAGGAAGACAAGGTAGACAATAATATTGACGACTTTCAAAAGAATTCCATCTTGCCAGGAATCAGTCATGGCTGTAGTGGGAAGGGTGGGTGAGTGGAAATGGTGCGACAACACTTTAAATGCCTCAAGGCTGGCCATGACGTTAATCACGTGTCCTTGGGATCGAACAATCTGACCAAATTCTGAACAATTAGTGAGGAGACTATATTTCCAACACATGTCTTGCACAAAGTGCAATAAATCACATAGTATTGTTCAAGCATTCCTAGTGACTTGCCACGACTGTAAACGCAAGTGGCATCATCGTAAGTGTACTCATCAATTTGACAATTTTTCCAACCGGTTCTCTTCGAAGGCTGCCATCTGCCTCCTGTATCTGACCAGGAGCTTATAGCCCGAATAAGAGCAGATAACTCAGGAGACAAGGCAAATGGTCTACAAACTTGGAAGTGTGGTTATTGCGTGGAGGGGTTAGAACCTGACATACGAGGATCGATGCCACCATCATCCGCAAAGCTCTCTTCCAATCTTCAATCTCAATTGATTTCTCGATTACCTTCACCCAAAGATCCCTTTATCTCGAACTTACAACCATCTAACTCTTCCCTCCAGGGAAATACGGTCCAAGAATCTTCTTCCGAACCTGCTCTTCGATCTAGCACGACTCACCACATTAAAGAAGTCATAGTAATTTCTGACTCAGACAGCGATACCCCCCCTCCTTCCAAGCTTAGAAAATCTTCTACCTTGGATTCAAAATCCCCTGCAGCCTTGTCAGGACCATCAAGTGCTGCCGTTGAGAAGGCAATTCCACGTCCCAAAGCTAGACATACTCTTGCACAAGAAGAGGAAGAGAGCTTGTATTCCACCGAGGATGCACGATACCATCCGCAGTCGATATCTTATCGATCCTCTAGCCCTCATCAGCCTATTCGATCTACAGCAGGTGTAAACAAAACCATTACCTTGAGTGGTCCCTCACGACCGAGGAACGAACCGACCAGAGTGAAAGTGATAGAGTCAAGTCGAGTAGAAATCGATCTCATTCAATCCTTATCTCAGAAGGAGAATGAACGGAAAAGAGAGCTGTATAAGCAACAAGCAACTCAAAACGAAAAGCATAGAAGACATAAACACAAACAACGACAGCAAGAGCTTATGAGAGAAAAAGGCGAGGGCGAAGAACCTCAGATTGGACGGGTAATCACTCATGTCGTGGATTTAACGTTGGATACTGATGAAGCTCCGGTTGTCATTCGAGACATTGCTTTTCGGTCTTCTGAACCACCCAAAGCGATCAACCTTGAAACTGACGCTCTGGCTTCGCCCGTTCTCGTTACTCGAACAATGACTGGAAAAGATCATCAAAAGGAGACAGCGCCGGATTTGTTTCCACAATGGATTAATCTGCGAAAAAATAGCAGGGATATTTGGGACCGTAGCGCACAAAAGAAATCTTGTGTCGTGCCTCCTCAAAAATCCAGGCGGAAATTTCAAGCCCGAAAACTCGGAGATACACAGCCTCACATCTATCAATTCGATAGCACCGACTGGGTGAATCGTATGAAAAGAGGTCCCCGTTGAATTGGATCATCCATCGGGGAATACAGTTTGCATAGCGATTGCGCGACGTCTGGTGTGCCTTACTTCGTTTCCCCACATTCCTGACAATGAACTTATCTTTTCTTGAATGTGCGGTATGAGTATTGGGTGATACTAGTTTTCCAGTTGATTATTGGGTGTAAGAAAGGTATAACAGCAACAATCAGTGCAGCTACAGATAACCTGATGTAGTGGTGGCATAGCTGTAATAGTAGAGTGTGACAGCGTGACAAGTCTAGATGACTTGACAGGCTTAACATTCCAATTCAAGCAGTGACTTGACTTTTAAATATCCGCCGTGACAGCATCTAGCTGCCCTTGACTACAACTACAGTTGATCAGCCCATCCGACAAAATGCCTCTTGCACTTGCTAAATTGCCTCCTGAAATTATTCTCGATAACTTGCTCCCACTCCTTCCAACTGCTGACCTTCTCAGGTTGACCGTCACATCAAAAGTGTGCCCCCTGTTTCAAAAATCGAAGGCAAATTCGCTTAACCTTTCCCTGACGTAGTATTTTGCATCGATGTGCGTGGATGAAACAGTCTGGAAATACAGATTGCTGGAAGACTTCAACTTTGATGGCGTGGGAATTGCAAGGCAAACAGGCTGGAAGTTTATCTATAGCGCGCTGTACAGGCCAAGAGGTGTGTGATCTTATAGATGGACTACAGAATATACGTTATTCATACTGCAAAAAAGTGTACATCTGGGGGTACGTACATCTCGTGTAAGCTCGTAAAAAGAAACTGAGAGCCCGATGTTTCAGAGAAAGAGTAGAGGGAGACTCGGACTTCAGGTGTATCTCTGGTGTTCCTTTGCCTCTGCAGCTAGATATACCAGGTGCAAGAATTATCAAACTCATAGCTGGTGGAATGTACGTGCCTTTCCCTGCTCCCATAGCTTCATCTCATCAACCATCACCAGGTCATTCCATGCCCTTGATACTAGAGGCAACGTATATGTGTGGGGTATGGGACAGCTTTCTCCCATAATATACCATCTCTCACTAAGTTTTCACTGAATTTCCAGGTGCTCTTGACGGGATGAATCATGCTTTTAGCTTAGATGGTTATTCACAAGGTGGAAAGGTGGCATCAATGCCCCTTAAACTGAAGATGCCCAATCCTATCCGAAATATCAGGTAAAACCTTTGCCTTTCCCATTCATCCTGATTCAGATTGACTCATTGAATTCCCAGCTGCGGCCGTTTGCACTCATGTGCAATCGATAGCAAGAACATAATCTGGACGTTCGTGAACTGGGGGAGACCCTTCGAGCTATCTTCTCCTCTCCTCTCCCAGTCCGACACTGAATTACTCCAGATTGAATGTGGCTGGTCCTTTTCTGCCGTGCTCATGACCAGCGGCGAAGTTTTAGTTTGGTGGCCATTCGATGGCAGGCTTGCTGAGGTGATAAGACAAGAAACTCAGAAGCTTGACAACGACTATATTGGCTTGGCCAAAGCAACAGATGGTGGCATCATCCCGTGTCACACCTGGAAGGCTGTGGTTGACCCAGTTCTGCTCCCTTCTTTACCACCGTTGCCTGACTTTGTAGATGCAAGCGAGCAAACTAAGGAACATCCCCCCAAGCTGGTAAAGATTGGTGGTATGAATAGTCATATTGTGGGATTGACGAACTATGGACACGTCGTAATTTTTCGTGGACTGGACCATGAGCAAGCAATGGGAAGGGGATGGGAGTATGTGCGTCCCCCTATTTGATTTTGGTTCGCCAATCCTGACACAACCAACTTAGCTTCCCGAGTTCAGTGAAGTCTCTAGACTTCGCCAGCTACCCGAGTTTTCCGAAGGAAAGGTAAAATTACCTGATACGTTGAGGATCACCCATGTGAGTTTACTCAGTATGATCTGATAATACCTGTATCAACGCCATTTCTAGGTTTCAGCTCAATTCAACCACTTCTTTGCCCTTTCCACTGGCTCCAGTTCCATAGTCCTGCAAGGCGACACCTCAACTTCACCCTCATCCAAACCCGAGGTCATTCCCGAACTACAACATAAAGATATCATCTCTGTTGAACTAGGCGACTACCACAGCGCCGCTCTTGCATCAAACGGGAAACTTTTTACCTGGGGAATTTCTTCAGGTGGTGCGCTGGGCCTTGGTGATCCGCAGAAACTGCCATTCGGTTCTCCAGGTGGATTTGCT
>JAHTMQ010000422.1:0-63530 GCA_019327925.1 Leucocoprinus sp. KB1807203
AATAGCATACTTGTATAAGTAAGTAGCACAATTGATCAAGAACCTCATTGAGTTCTTTTTGTAACCCTCAAAAATTTAGCTGCTGAGTCAACTTGACTTGAGTTGTATAATAAATATCTTATCTGTTATGACACAGCCAAAACAGCTAAGTCAATATTTATTTTTATTTTATTTTTCTTTTCTTCTAATTAGATAATTGGTAAACATATAAGAGAAAATGACCCAGAAAGAATACATAGGACTTTGTAAACAGAAATAAATATAAAATGTGTATAAGTAGTGAACAATAATCAAATAGGAACTCTATTAAGTTCTCCTTATCAACTTGGACTAGAAGTAGAACTAAGTTATCTCAGCTATATTCTTATATTATCCCAACATTAATTGGAACTCCTGGGCTATTTATCATTTTATCTTAAGTCTACTCTAGTCACTAATACTTAGAGTAGTTAGATAGTTATCTAACACCCTTATATAAACTATTTTCTTTTCTCTATTCTTTATCTTGTAATATTTTCACTCCTGCTCATTTTATCTCTTCTACTGTCTTTATCACTTTATTATTTTTGGCCTTTAACTTCCTGATTTTCTCCATCAAGTCCATTTCTTCAATTACAACTTCTACTACCTATGTTGCTCTTACTTCCAACTATTCCTTTTTTACTAATACCTTGTCTTTATTATTTGTATATTATTGTATCCCTATCTCAAATCCATTTTTGTAAATACCTTTCTTGTATCTATAATGTCAATCAGGTCTGAAATTAATGGTAAGAGATAATTGTTCTTTACTGTTCTTTTATTCAGATATTGGTAATTTTATATCATTCTTTTCTTTCTATTCTTTTTTCCTATGAAAAATACAGGTAAAGTTTGTGGCAACTTAAAGGGTCTAATGTATTCCTTTCTCAATCATTTCTCTACAAGTTCTAACTGGCATTCTTTTTGACTTTCTCTTTTCAAACATCTTCAACTATGGAACTATTTTGGAACCATTTCCTTTACCTTCTCTCTATCTAACTATATATTCTCATTAAACTTTTCCTCCATTGTTCACTTCCATTCATCTTTGTTTGCCTTATTTATCATTTTCACTTTTTTTTATTTTCTTTTCTTTTTTCTCTACTTTCTCCTTTATTGCCAAATTTCTCCTACACAATAGCAGATATCTCATTATCTTTACTTTCTTTGTTTTCTAGTTTATCTCTAGGTTATGAGCTCACAACCATAGCATACCCAATATCATTCTTGTCCTTCCCAGATTACATATATCTATTCTCACTTTTTTTATATGATTTTTGTAGTACACATTTACTTCTATCTTATGCATTATCATTCCTTTACTATTGTCTATTCCATCTACATTCATTACTAGTACTGGCTTTTCCAACCTCTGCAATCTGAAACCATACTCCTCTGCTATTTTTTTGTCCATGAATATCCCTATTGTTCTACTGATCAATAATACCTTCACTGTAACTCCTTCATAGGTATCCACTTTTTATATTCTAATATTCAACTATACCTCTTGAAGAGGCTTAAATGTCCTCCTTACCTTCTTGTTTGCTATGCTTCTTGAAACTACTTTCCATGCACTATCCTTTTCTTTCTCCTGCTATACTTTTGTTATTATAGACTATACTGTCTTTTTTTTTCCTTTTCCTGTCCCTTTTTCTATTTTCAATAATTGCTATACTCCTCTTGTCTGTGGTTTTCTCTATCCAATTAATGAAGATTGAAAGAAAAGAACTCAGTTATTGTACAACTCAAGTCAAGTTGACTCAGCAGCTAAGTCTTTGAGGGTTACAAAAAGAACTCAATGGAGTTTCCAATCAATTGTACTAGCTACTTATACAAGTATGCTATTTGCTCTCATTTACATTGATAGTATTCTACAGCCAGCTAAGAAACTGCTGGTTCAATTCTCTTGTCTATCATTCTATAAATATATATCTTTGGTCATAGTCAAGGCAACTCATAATATCAGTGGAGTTCTCTATAGAATTAAGCTACTATTTATACAATTTCTTTTTGGTCTGTGTGCCTATCTTCTACAATCACATAATATGTTATATAATACTTATATCACATGTAAAGAACTATTTATAACCTGAGTCTTCTAGATATTTGAATATTGCAAATTAGATACTAGAAGGCTGGTGAGATGTTAAATTAGCAGAACATTCTATAACATTGATTGTTATGCTACCATCTCACTGTTCCTCTCATATACAAGTTGGAGGACATATTCAACATATGTCTGCACCTTTTCCACTATTTCTACAGTAAGTACACATTTTTTATTTATTTATTCTTTTATTTTTCCTCTCATCCTAACTATGTTGTATACAAGTTGATTATTATACCACCACCTCACCATTCTGTTTATATACAAGATGAAGAACACATTTAATATGTATCTCCACCATTCCTACTATAACTGTGTATTTTTATCTGTTTTCTTTTTATTTTTTGTCTGATACTCACTATTATTGTATATAGGTCAGTCATTGTACTACCATTGTAAGAGGACAATTGTTACCCTAAGACAGAGCTTAGCTAAGTGTCCAATTCATAATTATCTAGTAGATTTTATCTTATAACATCTATCTATTTACTTTTTTACTCTTTGGTCTATATATCATCTTGATCATTCTGTTTATCCTAATTAGGAAAGTGCTATTGTTGGACTGTAGCTCACATGACTGCACACACACCATCTCTTGTAGTATATATAGGAGCTTGTATTGATAGATCTACCCTTACTCAAATATCACTTTAGCTTTTAGAACTCTTACCAAGCTTATTAGTGTGATCTCTGGCCTTTCACTTGACATTGCCCTTACAGCCATCTCATGTTTCCATGTTGAAATATAATCTAACCTCTCAATTCTTCTGATATATTCCTATTATTACTTTATTATTCTATTAAAATATACTCATCCAATTACACCTGATATATATATATATATATATATATATATAGGTAGACTATTGTTATACCTCAGTTGTCTACTCAAGACATCTAAGATGAAGGCATTGTTTCTTAAAGTATTGTTATGTAGGAACTTAGACTATGACACCTTAGAACTACTCCTAGTCTGAGTTGACAAGAAGAATTCAATAGAGTTTCTATTTGATTCTATACACTACTTATACAACTACTACATGGTCTGTGCACTACTTTCCCACACTTATCATGTGATATGACATTGTGACATCCTGACATATGACTGTAACATACAACATTGTCATGTAACACTTTCCTGTACTCTTTTCTTATGTAGTAAGTCCAAATAAGAAAAGAAAAGAAAGTAAAATAAAATAATGACTTAGTCATTTTTCCAAGTCATGACATGTTGTTTGCTCATTAATACTTGTAGTTACATTTCTTCAGGTGATTAATATAGTTGTCTACTTGAGACATGTAAAGAGACCTTGCCAATACTACCCCTGGAATGCTAGATTGATCCTCAAGAATGACCCTGCACTAATTAAATATTGCTATGTAATATTTCATTACTTTTAGCTCACTCCTAAAACTCCTGACCCTAACAACTAGAACTATAGAAGCAGGGATGTTGTCACAAACTTTATTCAGACCATAACTCTAGGAATACTTGACCAATTTCAACAATCTAAATGGCCACCAAAAGCTCTTAAGAAGACCTTTCAAAAAATACCAAAAATGTCTCAAAGCAATCAGTATTCACCAAGTTATTAGCAGATCAGTCAGTGATCACCAAGTCACCAGACACTAAATTGCTGATATCTTGGGAACTGCTTAACATAATTGTTTTCTTCAATGACCATTGTGAAGCTCTCTTCAATGCACTTCTTTCAGATATAAATAGAATCCAAGGCAATAAGATCCCATGGAGATACAAGGTCCTCAATGTTTGTACATGATACTGATCTTTACCTATAGATTATCATCTGTCCTTGAATAGAACAAAGGACTGCCCTAAGATGGTTAGGTTATCTCTATTTCAAGAACAATAGCACTTCTATATGTAGAACAATAGGTAGTGATCATGTGGTAGGCTGTACTGGTGCACAGACCACCACAATCATGTATTTAAGGACTGTATGTCTGAGGATAAACCTCAGACTTAACAACATCTTTTGCTACTGTCTAAACTTTGCTTTTTTGAACCTTTTGATTATCAAATCATCAACTCACAAATCAGTAAGTGGCCATTTGTGATAGATGTACAAGTACCAGATATATATATAGTGTAGAGTACCCCTCCAGGAGCCTTATCCTAATCTCTGAGGATTCTCCTGGAGGTGAGTCTAATCCATATTCCAGACTCTAATTTAACTGAGGATTCTCCTGGAGTCCACTCTGCTCTGGTCACCCTTACAAGACATCTGAGTTACATCTCTTCACTTCATTTGTTGACAAGTAGGAGAACATGTCTGTGATGGATGTGTCTCCACTCTCTCCACCATTTCTACAGTGAGTATGCATTTTTTTAAATTTTTTTCTCTTATACTAACTATTGTTGCACACAGGTCAATTGTCATGCCACCACCTCACCATTCTGGTTGTATACAAGTAGGAGAACATGTCTAGTGCATGCCTGCACTTTATAGTGTATTTATGTAGTGCTATTTAAGTAGGTACCTCTACCACGGACTGCGATCGAGCACTATGTAACAAATTGATGACCCCCCCCCCACACATGCATCAAGTTGTACAGGGATTCACGTGCGGAGTCAATATCCAGCCATGCTAATTAAATCCTCATCCACTGGACCTTAGACGTCGTCATTGATGCACAGTTAATTAAGCATTCTTCATGCGCGGTTTTTCATATCAACAGGTGGGCCGGAAACATCATCTAAAGTAGTAGGTACAACTTCATCAACCCTGAAACTTCCTTGGTATCTCCCTGGAGGGAGTGTGTGCAATAGCAGACCAGCCATGTCGGAGGACCAAGCTTCGCCGCAAACAATCCTGATAACAATCATCTCTGCAGTTATAGCCTTGCATCCATGAGTTGAGAAAAGCACGCCATTTGATTCGGCATATGCGAGCGCTCACCGTGGATTGAATCAAAAGTGCAAACACCAGAACGGCTCCAGGGTTGTCTAGTCCATACAGAATGAAAAAAGCAAGGGAGAATATTGCGGGCGGCAAGGCAGACTCGACGACAAGAGCCTCATAGCTCATGTAGATGTTCTTGATCTCTTTGCTGAATGAGTATCGTTTAGCTCGTTGGCGTAGATTGACCAGGCGCGTGAACGAGAGCAGAGTGATCAGGATGTTAAAAGACATCAAGAGTGATATATGAGGAATGGTAAACAGGACATTTGACCCGTCCGGCTCCATCACCATCTGACTAGAAGCCTGAACACAATGAAGGATTGAAATAACTTGGATATCCAACCATCCATTAGCATCGATATCACTCAACATGTCTATCTTTCACTTACCTGTTGAAGCGAGCAATACCGAGCACAGAAAGATGGTGATTGAAGGCTTTCTCCAGAGAGCATGGCAGCGGTGTATCTATGTATGATAACAATGTCACTTGTACATGCTTCTGCGGGAAAACAGAGAAGACTAACCATGACGAGCCCTGATATTGTTTGAGAAAGGCTTGCTGTAGCAATAGAACCAACATTGGATGGTTCACTCGATCGTTCGAGTAAGAATGCGACTGGTCCACCCGGGTAGGTGCGCATGTCAATCCAGGCAAGCTCGTTGAAATGGACGATACAAGAAATATTGATAGTTCCCAGTGCAAACAGCACGCCGATACACGAAAGCCACATGTATTTTTCTTTGGTCCTTTCATTCCGTTTCGAAGCAATCATAATCGTCTTGACAAATTTGTAGACGGTCGCGATATGCAACCCTTGTAGGCCGGCCAAATTGGAATGAATCAAGACCTGGGCTGAGGATGCGCACCGTATGCAATCGCGCCAAGATATGCGCCAGCATTGACCGACTGTTCATACCACAATGATTCTTGAGGACTTAGCGATGCCATGATAGCCAACGAGGGAGTCGAATCTCGGTCTTCCACAGCTTTTAGTCTTTCCCCGGTCATCACGCGATGCCTGGGAGTTATGAGGACCCACTACAGCTCATCACGCAACAGCTCCTGAAACAAGAACTATCTGGGAAATCAGAAATCAGAATATGCGATCCGGAATTCCAGGCTTCCACTTTCTCTGCGCCGTTCCAATGACTCTCTGGTTACTCATCACTGATGACCCTATATATTTACAGTGATCTTTCACATTTCACTAAAAATAATAGGACCATCAAAAAAGCATCGTGCAGAATCAATCATTCCACAGCGCTGATCTCCGTCGCGACAAAACTGGTTCCTTCGTCTTTCCACTGCTCATAATTCCTCGCTGCAAATTCCCTAACCTCTACCCAATCACGACACTCGTGAGTCACGCCTGTCCCATAAGCTGCTCTTGTCTGCCTCCCATCAGTGTTGATGGCTTGGAATGCCGGTTCAAGCGTAGTGTCCGCGCCGCAAAGAATCATCTGCCTCAGGTATGACAAACAATGGTGTGAGTGCATAGAATCATGTTCTGTGTACGAGGCGTTGGGGCTTTTGTTCAGCATCCTTCTGAAACTATTCAAGCAGTGTATCTGATGATATATCGATAGCGCGTAGAACTCATTGTCAATTTTCACGAATCCGTGTCCCGGAGGGGTGATGGAAGCCCAGTCGTTACTATCCTCCATGCCATATCTGTCGGAGTCGACAACTTCCAACGCTGCAGATCGTGGCTTAAGAGCTTGCTGGATTTCTCCACTTATTCTGGAGCTCCCTATGGCATGGTATGAGCCAGATATTCCTACACCATAAGGCAAGTCACCTTTCAAGTATGCTAATATACTGATGGTGTTGAGGAATAAAGACAAGAGAAGTGCGGCTGCAGTGACATAGGTGAAATGTACTGGCACGATGTAGTATCTCTTTCTGGGCATTGGACTCTGGTAACCAACCTGCATCCATCCTTTATCACATCTGAGGTGCCTGTGTCAGGAAACTAGATCTCGATTTTTTTGCTCAAGATAACATTGCTAATATCTACATGCAATGCCTAGATCCATACTAATTATAGCTGTAAGAACTTCTCGACGACCTCAAAATAATTAGCCCTTTCCTCCCAAAAAGGGGTGTGACTGGAGTTGGGGAACCTGACCCATTCTGAACTTGGGATATTCTCAACGAACGGCCGAATAACGAAATCCTGTGCAACATCATAGCGCCCATTTATCACCAATGTCGGGGTCTTGATGAGGTGGAGACGATCTACAATCGTCCAGTTTTCCGTGATACTTTCAAAAATGATGAGTTTCTTATCGGGCTACTATAGTCGCGCTTACTTTGTGCTAGCCACAGTGGTATCGCCATGAGGGCCAAACACTGCACTCAAAGAGTAAACGTACTCCTCCGGAAGGGGTACCACTCGGCACCCGTGTACAGCGTAATACACGCTCAAAGCGGCTGCGTACCGGGGAGGATCTGACATTCCCGCCAAAAGCCCCTCCTGAATATCCTCTGGGAACTCCTTCATCAATTGCATATTCGATTTTTCCCAGAGCTCTGATGATGCGAGGCTATCCGTGAGAACGAGTCGTTTCAGCCCTTCCGGTTGTTTCTGCACAGCGAACTCTGAAGCTAGTATTCCTCCCCACGAGTGTCCCACTAAATTAAAAGAGTGATGGATTTGAAAATGATCGATCAGGTTGACCAGTTCGCTGATGAACAAATCAATCGACCAGAACGAAGTGGGCTTCTTGTCCACATGGGTCGATTTCCCATTTCCAATCTGATCATACAGAATGACTGGTGAAGCCCCATTAATGGCGATGTCTGCAAACGGGAGTAGATAGTCATGTGTCAAGCCAGGTCCCCCGTGGGCGACTATGAGAGGTGTGCTGTCGAGCTTGTGCTCGTTGATTTCCCCGAAAATCTTGTAATATGTTTGAAAAACTTCGCCTTGGTATCGGAAAGGAATCAAGCCCTCGGACGGACTTGAAACAGCGAGTGTGGGCACGAAAGGAATAATGTAAGTTAAGCCCTTGAAACGCATGTTAATGCTGCCCCAGGCTTCTTTGCATGGCTCTTATAGCTATATCTCAATTTGTGGGTGTTTTGCACTCAATCAAAGACCATTTAGAACAGATCGTGACTAAGTCTTATCTGCCATGTCTACCCGTTTGTGCTTAACCTCTGTAGCGCTTATTCCTGTGTTTCTACTCAACATTCTCTACCTGACGAGTGAACTAGGAGCCACAGGGAGATTAGATCCTCTTTTGGACAGAGAGTATTGTACATGAATTATGCTTGGATTTGTAACCTCTTCACCAATATCTTACCTATAGCGTACTTAGGCCATGACTTCCCAGAAAGTCTGCCGCTTCCAGATCTAGGTTCTGCATCGTTGATCATTCCGGTTCATGACGAAGAGACCGTCCACTATCCCCTACTTGGGAATGCTTCTGATGATGAATGGTCCTCATTAAATTCCGATGGCTTTGGTTATGTTCGACTAGGAGAGGATCACCGTGTCTTCATGGTCACGATGTATCATGAATTGCACTGCTTACGTGTGCTCAATTTAGCTTTCAGCAAGAGTCCCATTGCGTCTCCCGACCACATACAGCATTGTCTCAATTACCTCCGGCAAGGAGCATTATGTTCACCGGATCTGTCGTTAGATCCTGGAAATTTTGAGGAGAAGGACTTTAGGGTTGAGAGAACAGGAGCAGTTCATATGTGTAAAAATTGGGAAACGGTGTACGAATTTATGGGTCGAAATATGGGAGATTGGTTGAAGGGAAAAAAATGAAAGAGGCAGGAAGAAGTGATTAGAGAGCTAACAGACTCATAATGTGCATACATGGATAGCGCAAAGATCAATTGACTCTGTATCGTGGAAGGAGTAAGGGTTCTTGTAGTTGTAATATTTAACACTTTCTGCTGCATAGATGCCAAGGCGAAGTTTTTCAAACATATTACAAGATTTTCGGGGAAATCAACGAGCACAAGCTCGACAGCACACCTCTCATAGTCGCCCACGGGGGACCTGGCTTGACACATGACTATCTACTCCCGTTTGCAGACATCGCCATTAATGGGGCTTCACCAGTCATTCTGTATGATCAGATTGGAAATGGGAAATCGACCCATGTGGACAAGAAGCCCACTTCGTTCTGGTCGATTGATTTGTTCATCAGCGAACTGGTCAACCTGATCGATCATTTTCAAATCCATCACTCTTTTAATTTAGTGGGACACTCGTGGGGAGGAATACTAGCTTCAGAGTTCGCTGTGCAGAAACAACCGGAAGGGCTGAAACGACTCGTTCTCACGGATAGCCTCGCATCATCAGAGCTCTGGGAAAAATCGAATATGCAATTGATGAAGGAGTTCCCAGAGGATATTCAGGAGGGGCTTTTGGCGGGAATGTCAGATCCTCCCCGGTACGCAGCCGCTTTGAGCGTGTATTACGCTGTACACGGGTGCCGAGTGGTACCCCTTCCGGAGGAGTACGTTTACTCTTTGAGTGCAGTGTTTGGCCCTCATGGCGATACCACTGTGGCTAGCACAAAGTAAGCGCGACTATAGTAGCCCGATAAGAAACTCATCATTTTTGAAAGTATCACGGAAAACTGGACGATTGTAGATCGTCTCCACCTCATCAAGACCCCGACATTGGTGATAAATGGGCGCTATGATGTTGCACAGGATTTCGTTATTCGGCCGTTCGTTGAGAATATCCCAAGTTCAGAATGGGTCAGGTTCCCCAACTCCAGTCACACCCCTTTTTGGGAGGAAAGGGCTAATTATTTTGAGGTCGTCGAGAAGTTCTTACAGCTATAATTAGTATGGATCTAGGCATTGCATGTAGATATTAGCAATGTTATCTTGAGCAAAAAAATCGAGATCTAGTTTCCTGACACAGGCACCTCAGATGTGATAAAGGATGGATGCAGGTTGGTTACCAGAGTCCAATGCCCAGAAAGAGATACTACATCGTGCCAGTACATTTCACCTATGTCACTGCAGCCGCACTTCTCTTGTCTTTATTCCTCAACACCATCAGTATATTAGCATACTTGAAAGGTGACTTGCCTTATGGTGTAGGAATATCTGGCTCATACCATGCCATAGGGAGCTCCAGAATAAGTGGAGAAATCCAGCAAGCTCTTAAGCCACGATCTGCAGCGTTGGAAGTTGTCGACTCCGACAGATATGGCATGGAGGATAGTAACGACTGGGCTTCCATCACCCCTCCGGGACACGGATTCGTGAAAATTGACAATGAGTTCTACGCGCTATCGATATATCATCAGATACACTGCTTGAATAGTTTCAGAAGGATGCTGAACAAAAGCCCCAACGCCTCGTACACAGAACATGATTCTATGCACTCACACCATTGTTTGTCATACCTGAGGCAGATGATTCTTTGCGGCGCGGACACTACGCTTGAACCGGCATTCCAAGCCATCAACACTGATGGGAGGCAGACAAGAGCAGCTTATGGGACAGGCGTGACTCACGAGTGTCGTGATTGGGTAGAGGTTAGGGAATTTGCAGCGAGGAATTATGAGCAGTGGAAAGACGAAGGAACCAGTTTTGTCGCGACGGAGATCAGCGCTGTGGAATGATTGATTCTGCACGATGCTTTTTTGATGGTCCTATTATTTTTAGTGAAATGTGAAAGATCACTGTAAATATATAGGGTCATCAGTGATGAGTAACCAGAGAGTCATTGGAACGGCGCAGAGAAAGTGGAAGCCTGGAATTCCGGATCGCATATTCTGATTTCTGATTTCCCAGATAGTTCTTGTTTCAGGAGCTGTTGCGTGATGAGCTGTAGTGGGTCCTCATAACTCCCAGGCATCGCGTGATGACCGGGGAAAGACTAAAAGCTGTGGAAGACCGAGATTCGACTCCCTCGTTGGCTATCATGGCATCGCTAAGTCCTCAAGAATCATTGTGGTATGAACAGTCGGTCAATGCTGGCGCATATCTTGGCGCGATTGCATACGGTGCGCATCCTCAGCCCAGGTCTTGATTCATTCCAATTTGGCCGGCCTACAAGGGTTGCATATCGCGACCGTCTACAAATTTGTCAAGACGATTATGATTGCTTCGAAACGGAATGAAAGGACCAAAGAAAAATACATGTGGCTTTCGTGTATCGGCGTGCTGTTTGCACTGGGAACTATCAATATTTCTTGTATCGTCCATTTCAACGAGCTTGCCTGGATTGACATGCGCACCTACCCGGGTGGACCAGTCGCATTCTTACTCGAACGATCGAGTGAACCATCCAATGTTGGTTCTATTGCTACAGCAAGCCTTTCTCAAACAATATCAGGGCTCGTCATGGTTAGTCTTCTCTGTTTTCCCGCAGAAGCATGTACAAGTGACATTGTTATCATACATAGATACACCGCTGCCATGCTCTCTGGAGAAAGCCTTCAATCACCATCTTTCTGTGCTCGGTATTGCTCGCTTCAACAGGTAAGTGAAAGATAGACATGTTGAGTGATATCGATGCTAATGGATGGTTGGATATCCAAGTTATTTCAATCCTTCATTGTGTTCAGGCTTCTAGTCAGATGGTGATGGAGCCGGACGGGTCAAATGTCCTGTTTACCATTCCTCATATATCACTCTTGATGTCTTTTAACATCCTGATCACTCTGCTCTCGTTCACGCGCCTGGTCAATCTACGCCAACGAGCTAAACGATACTCATTCAGCAAAGAGATCAAGAACATCTACATGAGCTATGAGGCTCTTGTCGTCGAGTCTGCCTTGCCGCCCGCAATATTCTCCCTTGCTTTTTTCATTCTGTATGGACTAGACAACCCTGGAGCCGTTCTGGTGTTTGCACTTTTGATTCAATCCACGGTGAGCGCTCGCATATGCCGAATCAAATGGCGTGCTTTTCTCAACTCATGGATGCAAGGCTATAACTGCAGAGATGATTGTTATCAGGATTGTTTGCGGCGAAGCTTGGTCCTCCGACATGGCTGGTCTGCTATTGCACACACTCCCTCCAGGGAGATACCAAGGAAGTTTCAGGGTTGATGAAGTTGTACCTACTACTTTAGATGATGTTTCCGGCCCACCTGTTGATATGAAAAACCGCGCATGAAGAATGCTTAATTAACTGTGCATCAATGACGACGTCTAAGGTCCAGTGGATGAGGATTTAATTAGCATGGCTGGATATTGACTCCGCACGTGAATCCCTGTACAACTTGATGCATGTGTTGGGGGGGGGGTCATCAATTTGTTACATAGTGCTCGATCGCAGTCCGTGGTAGAGGTACCTACTTAAATAGCACTATATAAATACACTATAAAGTGCAGGCATGCACTGGACATGTTCTCCTACTTGTATACAACCAGAATGGTGAGGTGGTGGCATGACAATTGACCTGTGTGCAACAATAGTTAGTATAAGAGAAAAAAATTTAAAAAAATGCATACTCACTGTAGAAATGGTGGAGAGAGTGGAGACACATCCATCACAGACATGTTCTCCTACTTGTCAACAAATGAAGTGAAGAGATGTAACTCAGATGTCTTGTAAGGGTGACCAGATAACTTAGTTCCACTTCTAGTCCAAGTTGATAAGGAGAACTTAATAGAGTTCCCATTTGATTATTGTTCACTACTTATACACATTTTATATTTACTTCTGTTTACAAAGTCCTATGTATTCTTTCTGGGTCATTTTCTCTTATGTGTTTACCAATTATCTAATTAGAAGAAAAGAAAAATAAAATAAAAATAAATATTGACTTAGCTGTTTTGGCCGTGTCATAACAGATAAGATATTTATGATACAACTCAAGTCAAGTTGACTCAGCAGCTAAATTTTTGAGGGTTACAAAAAGAACTCAATGAGGTTCTTGATCAATTGTGCTACTTACTTATACAAGTATGCTATTTGCTCTCATTTATATTGATGATATTCTACAGCCAGCCAAGAGGCTGCCAGTTCAATTCCCTTGTCCATTATTCTATAAATAGATATTCCTTGGTCATAGCTGAGGCAACTTATAATAGTATTCTACTATATATTCACTAGTATACATATTACACTAGGTAGTTTATGTATATTGCCAAGTAGCTATATGACTCACATACTAATAACTAAATTACCTTATAAAGCTGTCTAGTACTGATGGGAGATACAAACAAGGGGAAAGGGATATAGAAAGGGTAGTTATACAGATCTTGGGACAAGCTAGACTCTATTCACCTATACTGATACAGACTAATATTATGACATGGTCAAAATAGCTAAGTCATTATTTATATTTCTTTTCTTTTCTTTTTTATTTAATTAAATAATTGGTGAATGCACAAGAGGAAATAACTCAAAAGAGATGTATGGGACTTTATAAATAGAAATAAATATAGAATGTATATAAGTAGTATATAGCAATTGAATAGGAACTCTATCAAGTTCTCTTTGTCAACTTAGATTAGGAGTAGTTCTAAAGTGTCATAGTCTAAGTTCTTACAACTAAGCTCTCTTAGAGCAACTGTTGGTTAGTCCTCTTACAGTCTAATGTTGAGAGATGGAAAAATATATATACCATGAGACAAGAAGTTGAGAGTGAAAGTGATCTGGCTATACTATGATATGCTAGTAAAAAGACATACAGGACAATAGAAGACAACAGAGTTGGTTACCAGAAACTTCTGGTGGCCAGGAGTGATAAAGGAAGTCAAGAAGTATATAGAGGCTTACAATATGTGCCAGAGGAACAAAAATTGCATAGAAACACCAGCAGAAAAGTCAATGCCAAATACAGTACCAGAGAAGTTCTAGAGTTATATAACAGTAGACTTTATTACAAAGTTGCTGCTAATACAAGAATATAATATAATCTTGGTAGTATATGACAGAATAACAAAAATGGCATACTTCTTGTCTACTACAAAAAAGATTTTAGCAGAGAGAGTAGCAAGATTGTTCTAAGATAATGTCTGAAAACTATATAGGTTACCAAAAAGTATTATAACAGATAGAAGAGCACAGTTTGCAGTAGGGATAATAAAAGAGTTGAATCAGATATTGGGGATTTACACTAAGTTATTAACAGTATATCACCCATAAACAGACAGTCAGACAAAAAGAATAAATCAAGAACTAGAGCAATATCTGAGAATATTTATTGACTATTGACAAGAACAATAGCTGGATTGGTTGGTAACAGTAGAGTTTGCATACAATAATAAAGTATAAACAAGTACAAAGGTGTTATTGTTCAGAGCAAATAATGGATAGGATTCATGTATAGGATTTGAAATAAGAAAAAAGAAGAAGTTTGAGAAAATAGAGGAATTTTCAAAAAAGATGAAAGTTACTACTTTTATATATTATAGTTTCCTAGTTTATAGATTAAAGTCTTGTAGCATTAATCCTTTCTACTTTTCTTCTATATACCATTTACTTTGCTACTCCCAAATTTACCTCTTTTTTAGATAACATTCTATTATTCTAAAATATATGACTATAATAGCAATAGAAAATCAAGATACAGTACATGGACTGAGACCAAGGTTGTTCCACTTCTTTATCATTACTGATGTTTCCTCTAGACAACTGTAATACCACAGGGCTAGAGAGTGATATTTCTTATTCTTTTAGTAGTGTGTTTGTTATTCTGATTCTATTCTTGTATTACTTTCTAGAACCTAGAGTATACTTTATATTTTATTTTACAGTATATTTTTACTTTATTCTCAGTACTCTTATACTACTTCATATGTTCCTGATAGTATGATCCCTTTAATTTAGTCACAAAGATCTTAGTTATATACAAGTAATCACAAGCAAATTAGATTGGCAAAGATATAATATGAGTTACAAAACAGTTAACAATTGTTAGCATGAGGTTGTAAAGACTTAGGCTCAACCAAGGTGGTTGTTTAGAAAGAACTCAATAAAGTTCTCTATTAGATTGTACAACTACTTATACAAATGTTGGTTAGTCTGTATGCCTATCTTCTGTGATCACATGACCCTTACTAATAACTATATATCTCACATAAGCTTTTCCATGCTATTTATATCCCTCTTGCATTATACTCCTGGATGTTATTTACTAGGTTGAGGAATATATAAGAAATAGTTTTTTTTCTTGGAACTGTCTCATAACAACAATACTATTTATTAATGTGATTGGGAAAGGGTTAATTTTTTGACAAGTCAAGTGAGTTGAGACTGGTATTAAGTAGAGCAGCATATGCTAAAGCAATAGTAGAGAGTTCTTAGGTCTATCTAGAATATATTCTGGCTAGATAATTAGATTTGTTGCAATACATATACAGTCCAAGGGACATGTAGTATTGTTGTTTAAGATAAGATGACTGTCCAGGCCTAGAATGTTAGAGGATAGAATAGCATGGATTTCTTGGTATAGATTGGAATCTTAGACTAGTGCTATTCTAGGTCTCTTCTAGGCTGGGCAATCTAAAAGTGGAGTTGCTTCTATGTTCATTGAAAACCTAGGGTACTCTAATTTCAAGGGTTTAGACATATAGTTCTACAGGGAGCAAGCAGTACATAGTTTGTTTTCTTTTTTCTAGTTTCTTTTCCAAAAATCATTGTCAATTCTCATAATTGCTCTTTTTAGACTCTTAAAGATAGATACATTCTCATGGCTAAACATCAGCTCATCATAAATATGTCCTGGAATTGTATCCTCAACAACTTTTCAAAGAGGTTGATTATTCTCCCAAATATAGTTTTAATATTTAGTAAATTGAATGAAATAGTTAATGGCTTTGCTATTGGAAGAGAATAGAATAGCTACTATGGCATCCTTATTGTTGTCCTTGGGTGAGTATAATCTGAAAATATTTGATAATTTCTGAATAAAGACAGGCCACTCCTCTAAGAACTCATAGTTTTAGTAGAGGTTTGGCTTATTAATGAAGGGCTCTAAGTAATCCAGAGCTATCTCCCTCATGTAGTGACTTAGCCTGAGATGACTTAATTACACTCCAAGTCTGAGTTGACAAGAAGAACTCAATAGAGTTTCCATCTGATTCTGTATACTACTTATACAACTACTATATGGTCTATGCACTACTTTCCCACACTTATTATATAGTATCATCATGTGACCTTGTGATATTCCAATATGTGACTATGACATGCAATATTATCATATGACACTTTCCCATACTTCTTTTCTTGTGTAGTAAGTCTAAATAAAAAATAAAAATAAAAGTAAAAATAAAATAAAATAAATAATAACTTAGCTGTTTTGCCAAGTCATAATACCTCAGGTATAATATGGCAAAGAATATCTTTTTAGTATTTTTAATAAACTCTTTCTTACAAGCTTGAAAATATATTTGATACTAGAAAATAAAGGTTCAAAGTTTGTCTGAACTTCTACTACTAAAGGAATCAGGTTCTTTTATCTCTTTGTTTTGTTTCCTTGGTTTGTTATTGTTTTGTCTCAGTAATGCTGATAGGAGTGCCTGTAGATCTAGGGCTAAAGGTCTAGATAAGTAATTTGCAGAAAGAGATAGAAGTAAAGGTAGATATTCTTTTTTGAGTTAGTTTATAATATTGCCTGTAGTTTTGTCAAAAGGGTCCTTCTTTATCTCATTGGTTGGTTTCTAGGACAGTATCACAAAAGGTCACTTACTTGATTTATAATTGATAAATATAGATTCAAAAGAGACTTAGAAGTGAGGTTTAGACAGAGACAAAAGATATAGTTAAGTCTGAGGTCTATCCTCAAACATAAAGTCCTCAAATACATAGTTGTAGTGGTCTGTGCACTAGAACAGCCTGCTACATAATCACTATCTATTGTTCTATATATAGAAGTGCTATTGTTCTTGAAATTTGAGATAACATAACTGTCTTAGGACAGTCCTTTATTCTATTTAAGGACAGATGATAATCTTTGGATAATAGATCAGTATTATGTGTAAACATTGAGGACCTTGTATCTCCATAGAATCTATTTATAGTAGAAAGAAGTACATTAAAGAGAGCTTCACAGTGAATGTTGAAGCAAGCAATTACATCAAGTGGTTTCCAAGATATTAGCAATCTAGTGTTTAGTAACTTGGTGATTACCAACTGATCTACTGATAACTCAATGAATACTGATTTTTTGAGACATTTTTGGTCTTATTGGAAAGGTCTTCTTAAGAGCTTTTAGTAGCCATTTAGATTGTTGAAATTGGTCAAGTAGTTCCAGAGTTATAGTTCAAATAAAGTTTGTGATAGATAATAGTTATTGGCTTTATGCTTGTGCTGCTGTGAAAGGTTGTTCTATAGATATTGAGGTAGCTTCTCTGAAATTGGTAGGTCAGACACTATTATAATAAAGGTATTGTTTGAGATAAGGATTAGAATTAGATAAGAGTGATATTAGTTTGGGCTAGAGAGTATTATGATTTATCTTGATCATGATTAAAAAAGTGATATGAGCCAGAGTTGAACTAGTAAGTCTTGAACTTATACTATAAAAAGTAGTTGTATAGTGTTATACTATAAGCAAATTTTGTATAGAAAATAGCATTTTCTATACTTTATACCAATGAATTTCCAATTGGAATTTGCTCTAGAATCTATTATATATTCTTAGAACATATTAAAGTCTATAGCTAAAGCAGAGTAACTGTTAGAGCAATTAAAGCTTACTATCATACCTTAGAAGACAACTAGGATAAGACAGTCCAAATACAAATATATTCTAAATTTAGATAGAAAAGCAGTGCTTACAAATAAGCATTGATCACATCAGCATTACTCTATTTTCAGACAGATATATATTAGATGCTACCTAAAAGGGCTCAGGTTCTTAGAAGAATTACTACAACATTAGCAGATGACTAGACAAGTTACTAATTATAAGGTAATAATAAAAGAAAGGTCTAGGAAGGGGGAGAAAGATTCTAGAAGAAAGTTGCATCAAGAACATGTCATCACTAATGGAAAGAATCTAGGAGAGAAATACATAAGCCTTAGAAATTGGAGACTTAGTACAAAAAAGGAGTTAAGGATACTACCAAATTATAAAGGAACTATACTAAAGTCTACTCCTAATGCACTAGTGGTAGTACACTAGAGCAACCCTACAACTAATTAAATACAATTATCTAACATTTAATTAGTTGTCTCTTTTTGCATTTCTGTCTCTGACTACTAAGACATTCTATAACTAGGGGACCAGTATATATAGTGTAGATTACCCTCCAGAAGTCTTATCCTATTCTCTGAGGTTTCTTCTAGAGGTAAGTTGTAATACACTCCAGAGTTTATTTATATACTGAGGTTTCTCCTAGAGAGTCACTCCACTCTAGTTGCTTTTACACAAATATAGTAATAGTTTTCTTTTCTTTTATTGGGTTTCCACTATTTGTACATTTTAATATATAGTTTTAGAAGCAGATGAAATAGCAACAAGAAACTATTTTAGTATATGCCTTTATCTTTATTGCCTCTGAAATTGTTAAAAATAGTATATCTTGAGTATCAACTTTTGGAACAAGTATAGTGTCAGGATTAAAACATGGAATATATCCAGAACTTGATCTAGAGCCAAATTGCAAATTTAACTCAGACAGACTTTGGAGAGAACAGTAAGTGCTCAGTCAGATACACACTTGAATTGCATCATATCTATAAGGTTCAGTATTGGGGGTGCATATCAAGTCTTAAAAGATATTAAAAGAGCTTGGTCTCAGCTATAAGAGCAATAACAGACTTAAGGCTAGAGATTACACTGGAAAGCTAATTAAAATGTTATGAGAGCCCCAAACAGGAAAAGGTTTCCCATGCATTTGAACACTTAATCCAAAACCTCAAAGCATACAACGGAGTAAGGATATAAATAGGGTGGGGACTCAGTAAGTCAAATCACATGACAAGGTCAGGTGATCATAGAACATTCTGGAAAGGACATGTGATCATGGGACTCTAGGGTACAGCCACTATAGTAGTAGTATAAGTAGGGCTGTAATCCAACAAAGAACTCTACCGAGTTCTTCTTGAACATCTACCTAGGGTGATCACTAAGAACATTCATTGTCTATCAATAACATAAAAGTTCTAGAAGCTAGTGAGTAAGGGTAGATCTACTGATACAGGCTCCTATATATACTACTAGAGGCAGTCTGTGTGCAATCACATGAACACTAATATAATAATACCAAATATTCTAAAATAGTTAAAGACTATCAACTAAGTACAAACTAGACTAAAGAGAAACAGAGGAGATTGGACATGTGCTAAGAGATCTAGACCCTAGATAAGAATAAACCTATCAACACTTACTAAGCATGGTCCCTTATATCAGCTCTTAGACTGTACTACTATAGTGCTAGCTCTATTAAGTTGTATAATAAGAAGAGAAGAATTTCTGTGAGAGAACAGAAGATTTAGATAGTGTATTTCTAGAAAAGATATAGCTAGGTTGAGAACAAGACTAAGAAAACCAACTATGTTATAAGCTGCCTTGGCCATAATAACTTTTATTTCTTTATTTCTTTTATCTTTTACTTTTTTTTTATAATTAAATAATAGAAGATTATATAACATGTTATGATTATCATACTCCATCACAGAATATGACAAATCAGTCACAAGATCAGTCATGTCATATAGTTGTATATCAGTCACATGACTAGAAACATTCTAGTAGATTTCATTAGATCATTAGTAGATTAAATATCAGTGACTAACTTAAGAACCTTAAGCTAGGGTTTAACTCAAGGTAGTACTTCAGGGTTAGAAGAGAACTCAATGGGGTTCTCAATCAATTACAGTCTACTATATATACAAGTACAGTATTTGTTCTTATTTAAACTACAAGTTATCTATTAGCTACTAGTTCAACTCTAGTCTATATTCATTCTATTTATAGCCCTTTGTCATTGTCAAGGCAACTCATGACATTAGGGTTAGTAGCACAGACCATATATAAAAGATATAAGTGGTAGCCCAAATCTAAGAAGAACTCTGTCAAGTTTTTTTTGTTTATCCTGAATAAAAGACAACTCAGTCCTAGGGTTAGCTCAACCCAACAGTTGTACTACAATTACCTAACATTTAATTAGTTTAGCTAACTTTTCTCACTCCTAACTATAAAGGAACCTTACCAATGCTGCCTCTAAAATGCTAGACCAACTTCTTGGAGTGACCCTACAATAGATTGAATATTACTATGTAATATTTAATTACTCTTGGCTCACTCCTAAAACTCTGGACCCTAATGACTAGGACTGTAGGGACAGGAACACACCAGTGCCAAAGTATATATATAGTATAGAGTATCCCTCCAGGAGCCTTATTCTATTCTCTGAGGATTCTTCTGGAGGTAAGTTATAATGTATTCTAGAGTATAAATAATAACTGAGGATTCTCCTGGAGTTACTCTGCTCTAGTTGCCCTTACAAAGGAGTGTAGTTTGCAGTAGGAATAATAAGGGAGTTGAATTAAATACTGGGAATAAATACAAAATTGTTGACAGAATACTATTCTTAGACTAATAGCCAGATGGAGAAAATGAACCAAAAACTAGAGCAGTACTTAAAAATGTTTATAGATTATTATCAAAAACAGTGGCCAGATTGGTTAGCTATAACAGAGTTTGTATATAACAACAAAGTGCAGACTAGTACAAGAGTATTGCCATTTAGAGCAAACAATAGATGTAATTTAAGGATGAAATTTGAGATGAAAAAAAAGAAGAAATTTGAGAAGGCAAAAGAGTTTATGACAAGAATGAAGGAGGTGCATGAGAAAGCTGGAGCAGTACTAAAAAAGAGTTAGGAGAAGATAAGTGTTCTGTAACTCAAGCTGAGTTGACTCAAAGCTAAGTCTTTGAGAGTTACAAAGAGAACTTGATAGAGTTCTTGATCAATTGTGCTATCTACTTATACAAGTATGCTATTTGCCCTTGTTTACATTGATGCTATTCTACAAGTATCTAGTAGGTCACTGGTTCAATTCTACTTTGTATTGTTTTATAATACAAGTTCTTGGATATAGTCAAGGTGATCCATAACAATAAGAAAGTGATAGTTAGAAAAATTGACAAAAAGATTTGTGGATCTTTATAAAGTAAAAAAGATCATTTTAACAAATACAATAAAGCTAGAATTACCAAGTAGTATTAAGATATATCTAGTAGTAAATGTCAGTAGAGTACATAAGTACAGAGATCAAGTAGAAAGCCAGAGAAAATACTAAGAAGAAGTTTAGGAAAAAGAATTGATGTTATGAGTTGGCTCCAAAGAAGAAAAATATCTTCTATGTATTTATCAACTTGATAGGAAATCTCCAGAAATATAACATAGGGAGGATATAAATAGTGTGGGACAATATTATATAAGAACTATATAGTCATTAGTTATAGTTTTGTGACCATGGGAAGTAGGTGCACAGACCATGAGATATTTATATAAGTACTAGTAGAAATCCAACAGAGAACTCTATTGAGTTTTTTACTGGTTGGGGTCAGAACTTCAGTCCTAAGTCTGTACTATAACAATTGATACTTGATACAATAGAAAAGTTATATATAAAAAAAAGATACCTGGGAACCAAGAGAAGACTTGGAGGATATGAGAGATCTGGTAAATAAATTTGAAGAAGAGTATGATAAAAAAGTCCAATAGATAAAGAAAACAAATATTAAGAAAAATTGCATAGGAAAGTTGCCAGGTAGATACATAGCAAAGATATTATATGGATGGGATGACAAAAAGTTTGATTGGGAGTATTAAGGAAGAATGAAATGAAATTGAAGGTAATAGAAAAAAGAGTGGGCAAGAAAAAAAAGAATATTGAAAATGATTAGGAGAAAGAAGAAAAAGAAGAACAAAAAATAAAAGAAGATAGAATAGAATAATAGAATAAAAAAGATAAAATAGACAACCTATAGAACCTATACAATGAGCTATAGGAAATTCTCAGAACAAGAATCCTTAAGAGAGAAAGTACTATTATGAGTCATCTTGACTATAGTTAGGAAAGTGATATAAACTATAGTTGAACTGGTAGTTCTTGGACTTGTACTATAGAAAGCAGTTGCATAGAATAGTTATAATATATACAAATAGAGATTGTATATCTATTAGTTAGCAAAATCAAGCAGAAACTTTATTGAGTTCTCTTCTAATCCTGAAGAGCTACTTGAGCTAAACTCTAGCTTAGGTTCTTAAGTCAGTTACTAACAGAGAAGATTTGCTGACTAGTACAGAGGTAAATAGTTTTGTTTTACTATCAAGTTCAAACTCTCTAAGATTGATTTAACAAACTGTAATTCTTAGTAAAAGAGTTACTTTTTGTGCTTGACTAGAGACTTGGAAAAGGTGGTTTTAGATGGAGTAAGAGAATGTATTGTAAGTAGATAATTTGGAGAATAATACTGGAAAGTTGGGGAGTCAACTTAGTAGAAAACAAAACTAAGAAACTAGACTAGTTTATAAGCTTAGAAAATTATAGAAAGAACCTGGGAAAAACTCTATAACAAATAAGGCCTCTATCAATTTCTGATGGAGGTGTTGATATAAGTAAGCACAGATATTGGTAATGTGGTGAAGTATCACAGTACTATGACAGTTAGCCAGCATAGGCTTTTCAGTTTTATATACATCAAACTAAGATGAATGCTTTCTTTAATATTATTGTATATATAGTACTGATCCAGTTAGACTAATTGTCTTGATAGGTACATTAATAGAATAGTTCTGTACATATTAGTCTATCAAACAAGTTACTACTACTTAGACTATCATTTTGCTTCAATTTTATAGGAGCCATAGAATACTCAAGAGTAGTTTACCTCTGAGAAGCTCCTAACTGTTACAAGATATCTCTCTATCTAGAATACTTGATGTTATAATGGACTCATTTCCTTTAGCTTGACAAATCTGCAAAGACAAGCCTTGAAAAGACTGAAAAATATAACAAAAACTAAATGACAATAACATATATTTCTGTCTTGGTATATCATCATTAACAGTGTTAATATCAGAACTTGCTACTATAAGGGTGTGGCTATTGGTAACAAGCCTTCTACTGTACTGGCCCTTGAGAAAAGGATTGGGGGGAAATAGATTCAGAAAGATAGTTGTCAATAGTAAAGTTGATTGATATTTCTGAGAGAACAAAGCTAAGGTATTCCACTATAGAAGCTAGTATTTAAGGAAGGTGTAAGGGCAATTGAAATGGAGTAACTCTAGAAGAATCCTCAGTTATTATTTACACTCTAGAATATGTTACAACTCACCTCCAGAAGAATCCTCAGAGAATAGAATGAGGCTCCTGAAGGGATAATCTACACTATATATACAAGTTCCCTAGTTGCAGAATGTCCTAGCAATCAGGGTCAAGACTGTAAGGAGCTAGTTGGACTAATTAAATATTAGGTAATAGTATTTAATTAGCACAGGGTTGCTCTGGTGGGCTGCCACTAGTGTGTCAGGAATGAAGTTTAGTGCAGTCCTCTTACAGAAGGATTACTTAATCCTTCATTGTAAAGTATTCTAATTTAAGTAATTGCTTGAGGTATTTAGGGGTGTCATGTTAAGGTGATGGAATCAGTGGTGTCACATGAGTAGGCATGACAGTTAATCTAGGATTTGAGCCATCCATCAAGCTTGAGAATGCTGAGACAAAGTTGGATGACTGGGAATATAAAAAAATGATGAGTGACATTTAAGAACGTTGTAGTACACACCTTCGAGTGATGAAGATAGTCTTGATGGTTCTTTTCTGCAGCATCATATACCGTTGTCCAATCCAGGCAAGTATCAGTCGCATCCCATGCCGTTACATGGTTGCCTCTCGATGCTCTAACAGACTGCAAGCGTATGTTTCTACGGCAAAGCACCATCTGGCGTAAGTAGTTCATGCAGTGATGGGCTAACTGTGGGTTTTGTATGTGAGAGTCTTCAGACTCATCAGCATAATAAGCTGCGAGGGTTTTGCGGATAATGTTGAGGCACCGAATTTCGTGAAACATTCCCAATGTAAAGGGCTTCAAATCGGGTCCTAAGTGGAGAAGAGTGCCTCCCGAGGGCAACGTAGTATTCCACTCCTCATCTGCGTATCGAGTATTGAAGGCATAGTGGACTGTATTCTCACGGGAAATCCATGCTGGTTCGAGTGATAACTCCCAATGCGTTGGGTAGTCACCGAAGTCGCTTACTTTCCCAATACGCTTAGTGTTTGCTGTATATCTCTCAGAAAGGGTCTCACCATGATATTTCCCTCCGAAATGTAGACCATGTCTTGCGTAAAGTTGGTACACCAGGAGCAATACTCCAAGCATGGATCCAATGCAAATCACAAAGAACTTGGTAAATTCTTCGATAGAGCAAAGCCGAGTGTTAGTTTTTATTTTTTCCCCGAGCTTCCAGAGAGATTGACATACTTGCCATGCAGAGTTGGATCACTATGAGGCTTGCGTTCAAGAAATGGTGGACTTATATATACGCTCATCATCATTGTTTTACATATATACAAAGAGACCAAATCCGGAAGATATAACATAGAAGATGCCTACAGCTACGGCGGCCTTGTGAGTTTTGATTCAAGACTCAGGTAAGTGGTGGTTTACCAGGGCTCATCAAAAACAAAGGGCCAAGTGGGCCCCATCCCTTCGTTCAATGTCCTCTGCATCGCAGTCTACATTTTCAACTGTAGCGCTCAATGTAAATACCATGCAAACGTTCAGTCAATGGTAAGAAAGTTACCTGGAAGAGGTTTGACAACAGCGAATGCGGCGAGGATGTAAATGATCAAAGTGAGCTTGAATTGCATTGTTGTGACTGAACAAAAGCTAACTGATTGGACCCGTCTGGCTCATATCTCTCAAAACAGCCAGCTTTATGGGTTCAATAGTAGCCAAAATTTTCTTTAGAGATGTGGGTCCTTTGATCTCACGTCTGTGAGATAGCACTTGGAGATGCCATCCAAGTTCCCAGTGATCCCAGTGAAACAAGATCACCGATATTACCAGTGGTAAACTTAGATACAGTTATAGAAGTGTCACTACACGTGTGCAGCAAATGATACATCCAACTTTAGGATCGCCTGAGATGTACCGTTCCCTCGGTGTGCGACACAAAGGAGACTCCCTTTGTAGCGGGAGAAAGCCATAATGGTGTCAGGATCGCAAGGCCCATCAGATTCTCCCAACAGCGGAGTTGGAGTACGTGATCCCTTGATTTTCCATGACAAGACAGTTTATTATCGTTGTATCGATAGTTACATTGCACCCATTGATTATGAGGCCCATCTATTCATTCCTGCCGGAAGATGAAGGCATGGTACCTGAGGAAAAAAGCCTCCTTGAACAAGACTCTAGTACCATGACCGTCTACCAGCCCACCACGATACCAAGAAAGATGATTGTTACTACCTACATCTTCCTTGCCTTTTCTGTGGTCCTCGCTGTGACCAATGCATCACTTTCCGTGTGTCAAATGCGCACGGGCAAGCATCAAGAAACCAGCTTGTCTGACCTTCCCCATCCAGATATATTTGCTGGTCTTCCCAAACTGCAAGGTCACTCAGGACATGGGGTGTTGTCGCACAACCACTCGCACTCACATACTCATAAAGAATGTAAGCAAAACATTGATATTGCGACTCTAGTTGTAACGCAAGTTGTTGAACCAGCCGAGTAGGACATCTCAGTTGTTAGATTCCAGAGGTTATTTTTCGTAGGCCCCGTGGCCATGTTCGAACAGGATGTACTGATTCTGAGGGATTGGGAACAAAAGTTTATGACATAGATCAAGGGGTCCCAAGTTTGTACTAGCCATGACCAGAACTATCTAGACTGCTATAAAATTCATCTGCCTTCCTTTTGTACGACTCCTTGTACATTCCGTAGTTTGACACCATGTAATCTCGAACCTGCGACCAGTCTTTACAACGGTGCGTCACCCCGACACCTGTCACCGCAAGTTTGATCTCTCCGTGTGTGTCGAGCTGTTTATGACTCGGGGGCTCGAGAGTTAGGTCGATATTACATAGGGCCAGCTCTCGAAGGTAGATGAGACAGTGGTCGACATGGCCAAAGGCTGCCTTGGTCATATTATGGACATTGAGGAAATAATTTCTCAGCGACCGAATGCAGTGTAGTTGATGATAATGTGCTGGGAGATAATGTTGGTCGCGATCAGGGAGGTATAGAAAGCCGTCTCCAACTGGTAGAATGGAGTCCCAATCGGAATCGTTGGAATAAAGGCCAAAGCGATGAGTCATCACAAGTGTGAGCGCCACATCGTTGACCTGAATTGGGAAGTTTGGGTTGTCGTCGATGCCTATCAGTGTCCATTCAGTATGTGCCCATATATGAATGGAAGTTCCAGCCTACTGTGAAACGATGAAAATTTGAGGTGTACAACGAGGACAAAAATATGTGCCAGAAAGGAAAGGACGAGGGCCATGAAGACCATGATTGCGGTCTTCGTGGATAGTAAAATGTGTCGTTGCATCCTGAGTTTGACGGTCAGAGAGATGAGAGCAAGGGTTCGCTTGAACCGATGATAAATGTCGGAATCGTCCCAGGATCTAGAATTCAAGTATGGCACGGTGTCACAAAAGCTTCCATCATGATTCCTGGCGTAACGTGTGATTCCGCATCACAGAGAACTACAATGAAACAGCAGACCGCATCAGAAATCAGAGAAGAGCTTTCGGACTACTTGTTCTGCAAGAAGACAACTGTTTACAAGTCGAGGCAAATGCATAGAATACATCTGATACCGTCCAATAACTATGTCCTCGTAGTGAAATATGGCTCTTGGATAATGTAAAATCCTATTTCTGGGTGTGAGAGATGATTGACCATCAAATGTCTTCAGACACGTACCCTCGATAGGATGCCACCGCTTGTCCTGCCAAAAGTCTACGTCACACTGCGAGGTCGACTGGCAAGAAAATTCAAGAGTAGTGAACTCGTTCGAGAGACAATCAAACTGGATCGCCAAGTTTATGCTATAGGAAACAGTCAAGGTATCCAGAAGTCTGTGTCGTTTGGGAGCGCTGATCCGAGAGTGGGTTGTTTCCCTCGACATCTCTGTTGATGTGTCGAGAAGCCATACGTCGATCACGCCACCAGTGGTTTTGTTTTCTGGATGGTAATGAGGAAAAGCAAAGATCATCTTGCAGTGTTCCATGCCGAAATCCAAATGGCGAAACTGGACAATTGTCGATATCTAGTTAACGACGATGAGCAAGGGGAAGAAAAAGGGGAAAACTCTAGTGAACCTCTCTGGTGATAAGAACATGTCTATTGTCGGTGTAGATAGTTCCGATTTTAGTGCGCAACATGCGATGATCTTCCCTCATGACGCGTTTGGCGTCCGTCTGGTTGATTTGAAGAACGACATCAGGAAAGTTGATGATAGGAGGAAAGCTGTGGTTATGACTGATCTTGTCCAGGTTGATATATTGACTGGGACGGCGGAAGCTGCTTGGTATGTTCCCGTGGATTACTCCGGGTGAAGAAAATGATGCACTCCTTCTGAAGAGAAAAATGGAAAGTGTAGCAGAACAGAAAGTTGCTGTAGCACACAAGAGTACAAGGAAGAATGTGAAGGACGCTTAAAAGCGAGTGAGCGCCGGAAGTTTACTGAACTAATATGAGCCACAACCACATACAGGGATTCAACGAGCCATCCCTCAGCTGTTTCCGCTGCTTTCCACTGGGTACTTCAAGTGGCAGCTCCATGAAGCTGGCTGGGCTTCGCATATCTGTTGCGGAATCAAGGAAGGTCTGGCCTTCCTGTGGTCTTGCTAATCAACAGGGAATGAATGGATTACCTAAATTGTTCATCATATGTTCTGATGGAATATAAGTGTCGTTGATGGTCACAAACTATGGAGAGCCGATTGGCTCATCAAAAGATGCTGTTATTTTGCCCCACGGGATGCACATAGTATTGCTACTCGGTTTGAGGTTGTTCAAGAAACATTTCCTGCTCAATTGTCCAAGTAGGTCTGCTGGAAAATGTCTAACACGATCATTCATTCACTGTGTATTTTTCATTGTCTAGAATAACCACCCAAACCACCTGGATGGACGGCACAGTCGATTTCTCCTATCATGGCGAAACATTTCAAACTTATTATAAGCTCTATGAGAGCATAGTCGAGAGCAAAAAACGGAGGACCAGGTCTCGTCCATGACTACCTTGATGTTCACTCAGAATCGACTGCCAAGTACGACATACCTGTCATAGTTTATGATCAGCTTGGTAACGGCAAGTCTACGCACCTTAAGGAGAAAGGAGCGGGGTTTTGGACAGTGGATCTGTTCATCGAGGAACTCGAGAACCTTGTCGCGCATTTCGGGTATCCAGGACAGATATAGTATCCTTGGCCATTCCTGGGGAGGCATTTGAGCCAGTGAGTTTGAGGTTCGCAAGCGGCCATCTGGCCTGGGGCGTCTCATTATCGCCGACTCGCTTGCTGCATCTAGCCTCTGGAACAAGTCCAACTTGCAACTACTTCAAGCCCTCCCGGAGGACGTACAGCAAGGCGTCGCGGGGGGATGAAAGACCTGGAGAAGTTCGGGCCTGCACTGCAGAAATTCCATGGATGCATCATTAAGCCAGTCCCTGAGAAACTTACATATACTATGGCACAGGTCTTTGGTCCTGATGGTGATCCCACAGTAGCAGCTGCTTCGTAAGTCGTTTTTCCCAATGCATTGGTTGGCTAGACAGTAGTTGATGTCCGCATAGCATCCTGAAGGATTGGACGATCATCGATCGTCTTCATCTTGTCTGTTGACCAACTCTTATCATTAACGGGCGCATGGACATCGCTCAAGATTTCGTCGTGAAGCCTTTTTTCGACGAAATCCCGAAGGTGAAATGGGTCACTCTCGAAGCTTCGAGCCACACCCCATCTCTCGAAGAGCCTGTTAGGTACATGCAGATCGTTGGAGAATTCCTTATCTATGACTAACTACATTTGAATATGTATCAAGAAATTACTGTCTCAACAGAGTTCTAGGTTGGAATAATTGAGGAGATCCGTCCTCGCATTGATACAACAGCAGACCATCTTATATGGAGCACGGTCTGGAACATTTTGGAATGACTTTGAAATCTCTCCAGGTTGACTCCAGTTCTTCTCCAGTTCTTTTCCCAGAAATGTAAACTATTGGTAAGATCAGTCGCTGTATGATGATGCCTCTGATCACAAATCGCCATCGTCTGTGTCTCCATTAAATCAGAAATTTCAATTACTGCATACTTTGCGCCCCTTGCCTGCTCACTGGTGATCATTGTGGAAATTGCCAGCAGCTCAACCATTAGAGTATAGAACCGATTCTCAGACGTCAACTGTTTAGTCGACTATCTACCTAATACAATCAATATGGTAGATTAAGGCAAGTATTTGTGTCTTTGATAGTTAAATTAATCTCACCTCGGACACAGCTATTTAGTTGATGGCTGAGGGAATACCCAATAAGTCCTCCTCTTTTTTAGCTGTCTGTCGCCCCCCTCCGGCTACCCGGTAATGTCGTACAGTGAGCTCATTTGTAGCTGTGGAACTGTGGTGTAGGGATTGGTCGTCGTCTGATGTGTCTCTGAGGTGGAGCCATGTTGGGATAGGATTGGTCGTCATCTCGGATGTATTGTCTCGGTATCGTTAGTTCTCCGAGGAATTAGCTTGATCATTCTGTTGTTGTCCTTGAGGGTGCCAATCCAATTTCTAATGACCATAAATTGATAGTCTCCAATATTAAGCTCGCGATGGAACATAGGAAACAAAATACACTCATAACAAGTGCCACTGGTGATTTGTCTAGTTTCTGGAAGGAACACTGTGTTCGCAGAATTATCCCGTTCACTGGCGAAGACGACCCGTGGAGCGGCTTTCTCACTTGAGCTTCATCATGAGATTATCAAACTGCGCTCATCAAAAGAGGTCATCATCTTCATCGTGGAACATGATAATGGCATGATAAATAATTGTGGAACATGAGAATGGCATGATAAATGGATCAAGAAGTGTACAAGGTACATCCAGGGTCATCGTCAAAGTGTATGAGAAGCATGACTATAGTCAAATCAACGATGATTCTGGTTCTGATGAGAGCAACATAGGTGGTTCGTCTATCAATACAATATGATCAATCCTTGGAGGCATCTTTGTTAGTTGATTGCAAATGCAGCAGACTCTCTCTACATCAAAAGCGCCATTTACGAGTAATGATTCCCAGTGATGGTATCTCGCCGGGGAATAGCCGTCTGTCACCATGTGCATGTCAAAAGAATCTTGATCGAATTTTCTCCCGGCTGTCTCGTGTTATAACACCAGCAACTGAGTTGATAGCTCCAGCGCGTTTCTAAAGATCCGTTCCAGGAGTCATGGACGTTCGGCCAATAATGTAACTGCTGTCTTATTGATTCCATTGTTGTGGTATCATGGTTTCATTGTGCCCAGTCGGCGGTGGGCGGCATTGGAATCACCCTAAAACCTCTGCAAAGCATCGAACTCTCAATAGAGTCTTCCCATCAATTGACAGAGCACTAGAGAACCTGGGATCGTCATGACCAACCCTTTCACTCCAGACGAGCCCCCAGCAGCGTTATGGTACGAGCAAACAGACCTTGCTGCTATCTTCGTTGGAGGGATCGCATACGGTTCGTACGCTCAGTACCCATTAACCGCTCAGATTTTCATTCACCGTTAGGCGTACATATATCCGTGTATCTGACGTGCTCATATTACCTCTTGAAATCAAGGACTAGGCGCTTTCAAACGTGGTTGATCTTTGTTTTCTTGCTTTTTGCACTCGGGACTGTCAACATCTGTTTCAATATGCGATTTGGTCAAATGGTCTGGATAGACAATCGCGAATATCCGGGCGGTCCTTATGCATATCTTGTGCAGCAGGAAGGAAATACACTGCTTACAGCTGGTGATGCCGAATCTATCCTGGTCTCGTTCCTCACGGATGGATTGCTGGTAGGTGGTAACCATTATGATCCTTGAGAATGAGAAGCGATCCTCGCCCTGACAGATTTGGCGCTGCTATGTTCTATATCGTTTGTGGTGGTTGCTTATAATCCCAATTTTGGCATGGCTTGCATCCCTCGGTAAGTATCCTTACCCTAGAATGGCCACTGGAAGCTCACGCGATCCCTGCAGCGTGTGGAATCCTATTCACTTTACAAGCGTCTCATCCACAGTCGAGCTTATTCACAAAGAATACCCTCGCTTTCTCAGTACCTTATTTTGCCTTATCGATGAGCCTCAACATCCTGCTTACAATGCTCCTGATATGGAAATTGATATACATGAGACACCAGTTGCAAAAGTCCTTTGGCAGTGATCACACCCGTCTCTACACGACTCTGGCTACAATGATATTAGAGTCAGCCTTGCCTTATGGCTTGATCTCTTTCATCTTCATTGTGCTTTATGGAACCAAGAATACGGCTGCAGATCTGTTTATTCCTCTGTTGGTACAAGTCGAAGTAAGTCATTGTCCCCGTTCCAAAAGGCTGCTACCATCAATAACAAATCTGAAGTGTATTTCTCCTATGATCATCATACTACGTGTTGCCAGAGGACAAGCCTGGGATAACGAGACAGTTTCCGCGGATCGTTTGTCAAGCAGGAAAGTTGTGGGTGGCAGAAAGCCATCGGGCCTGGGCCGTAGACACGAAATTCAGGAAATTTCAACCATACAGTTCTCATCTGGAGAGACAGAATCGCCATCTGAGCAGATAACGGCTCAAAAGAGAACTATAGGCAACTTGGAACATGTATAAAGGCATGCATCCTTTGGTATTTGTTGATACCTGTGATATTAGATTCCCCTATAGGATATCTGTGTTGAGAAAGTGCTAAGATGGTTTCGTAGTAATTAATTTCCAGGAATGTAGATCAACCATATGTCATGATTGATCTATTAGTAATTGCTGTTGGAGACGAAGCTCGGGCTCCCACTAGGCGCAAAGGTCTGTGCCGCTTAGTCATCCATTAGTCATGGGATAAGTCTGGCTATTAGGCCAAATTCAATGCAAAATTCCATGCATTTAATTCCATAATGCCAACTACATAATACCAACTATAATACATCTGAATAATGTAGAGGACATGCCCTTGAATTCATCTTATGGCTGACTGCTTGGTATTTGCTAGCTTATTGGGAGGCTAGTGGCTTTGATCACCTACATAGAAAATAGTTAAGAAGCTATTTTTCTCCTGTATTACATGTTTTAGCCCATTGTTGTATGACTCAAGTTGAGTTAACTCAGCAGCTAAGTCTTTGAGGGTTACAAAGAGAACTCAATAGGGTTCTTGTAAGGGCAATGTCAGACTCAAGGCCAGAGGTCACACTAAAAAGCTAGTAAGAGTCCCAGAAGCTAAGGTGATATTCAAGTAAGGGTAGATCTACTGATACAGGCTCCTATATATACTACTGGAGGTAGTCTGTATGCAATCACATGAGCACTAACATAACAATACCAAACATTCCTAATATAGTTACAGGCTATTAACTGAGTACAAACCAGACTAAAGGAAGACAGAAAAGAATAGATATACACTAAGAGATCTGGACCCTAGATAAGAATAGATCCATCAATACTCACTAAGTACACTCCTAGGATATTCTCTTATAGTTCTTGCTTAATTGTGCCAGCTACTTATACAAGTATACTATTTGCCCTCATTTATATTAATGGTATTCTACAACTAGCCAAGAAGCTGCCAGTTCAATTCCTTTGTCCATTATTCTATATATATCTTTAGTCATAGTTAAGGTGACTTATGACAGTACCCCTCTCTTCAAGGTCCTTGTCCTGAGGACTTTACAATTCATTGTATAGGTCTTGTATAAGAACTTAGACTGAGATGTTTTAGAATTAGTCCTAGTTTGAGTTGACAAGGAGAACTCAATAGAGTTCCCATTTGATTACTGTATACTACTTATATACATTCTGTATTTACTCCTATTTATAAAGTCCTATGCATCTTTTTTGAGTTATTCTCTCTCATACATCTATTGATTTCCTAAATAAAAGAAAAGAAAATAAAAATAAAAATAAATAATGACTTAGCTGTTTGGCTGGGTCATAAGACTACCTTCCTCTCAAGATTCCTCATCCTGAGGATTTTTTTTTAATAACTCATAGTAGGGATTGCAGATATTCCCCATTTTGTTGTTATCTTCTTCTGTCTACTTCTTGAGTCCTGAATTTTCTTGTTTGATTTCTTTTTCCTCCTCTTTAATCATTTCCATTGTTCTTTGTCCTCTTACTCTTCTTTCTTTCTATTGTTTCTAATTTCTTTCCAACCTTGTCTAGCATTCCTCATTGTATCTTTTATCTATCCAATCAAATAGCTTTCTTACCATAAATTGCCCTAGCAGTTCTTCTCTCCTAAACATTTCTTTTTTTTTCTGTCTTCTAACATCTTCTATATCTTGCTAGTATTCTTTCTCAAATTTGTCAACTGCTTTCTTTGTATTCTCCAGGTTTTCTATTCCTTCCCAAGTATTTAATTCTGCTGTGAATCCTTTCCACTATACTAAATACTTGTTTTTTCCTCTAATCTGTTGCTTATTCAGTATCTTCTTAACCTCCTGTTCTTTTTCTCCTTCAATTATTACTGGAGTTGGTTCCTCCTTCTTCTATCTCTCTACTTGCCCTATGTATCTGTGTATCCTACTAATGTTTACTACTAGATGTATCTTGATCATACTAGGTAACTCTAATTCAACTATGTTTGCCAATATAATCTTTTTCACTTTGTAAGAGCTTACAAACCTCTCTATCAACTTTTCTGTCCTTTTACCAACTATTTGATATTTCAAATTCTTGGTGCTGAATATTACCAAGTCTTCCACTCTGTACTCATCAACCTCTGCTCTCTTTCTATCTGCATATCTTTTCATCTTTTTTTGTGCTTTTTCTAGTGCCACTTTTACTTTTTCTTGAATCTCCTTTATTTTTGTTACAAATTTCTCTGTTCTTTTTTACTTCCCCTTCTTTCTTACTTTGAACCCCATCCTAGGATCTTGCCCATAGTTTGCTTTAAAGGACAACATCTTTGTACTTGAGTGTGCTTTGTTATTGTATGTAAACTCTGCCATTCCTAGCCAATCTGGCTATTGCTTTTATCTATAATCTATGAACATCCTTAAATATTGCTCAAGCTCTTGGTTGACCTTCTCTGTCTATCCATCTGTTTGAGGGTAGAATGCTGTAGATATCTTGCTTTCAATCTCCAATATCTTGTTCAACTCTTTCATTAGTCCTACCACAAACTGTGGCCCTTTGTCCAATATGATACTTTTAGATAGACTATGTAGTTTTTACACATTGTCTCTGAACAACCTTGCTAACCCTTCTACTGACATCTTTTCTATAATTGGTATAAAGTATACTATTTTTGTTAGTTAGTCTACTACTACTAAGATAAAGTCATATCCCTAAACTAAAGACAGTTTGGTAATAAAGTCTGCCAATACATGTGTCCAGGGTTTTTCTGGGATAGAATTAGGCATTAATTTACTAGCTGGCTGCTTTGTGTGGTTTTTGTTCCTTTGACAGGAATTGCACCCTTCCATATATCTTTTCACCTCTTTTGTTACTCTTGGCCACCAGAAATTCCTAGTGACTAGTTCTGCTGTCTTCTATTGCTCTCCATATCCTCCTACTGGTATATTATGATGTAACTGAATAATTTCCATCCTCAGTTGTTCATCTTTTGGTACATACACCTTTTCTTCTTTGTATATTATGCTATTTACTTCCCTCCATTCCTTATCTCTTAATATTTTTACACCTGCTTATTTTATCTCTTCTACTACTTTAACCACTTCATTGTCTTTTATTTTCAACTGTCTTACTTTCTCCAATAGGTTTACTCCTTCTACTATTACTTCTACTCTTTCCATTTTCCTTACTTCCAGCCATTCTGTCTTTACTAGTGTTTCATCTTTATTATCCTTTTCTATTCCCACTTCCTAGTCTGGTCTTCTGCTCAAGCTATCTGCCTTTCCCATTTTACTTCCCAGAACATGTTTTAGCATAAAGTCAAACCTAGACAAATATAGAGCCTATTTAGCTTATCTCCTATTTAACTTTTGTGCTTTCATGAAATATTCAAGATTTTTATGGTCTGTCCAAATCTCAAATTTCATTGTTGTCCCTTCTAGAAAATACCTCCACACTTCTAGACATCTGACTACTGCTAGCATTTCCTTGTCATGAATCTCATAGTTTCTTTCTGTATTATTTAGAGATTTAGAAATGAAAGTGACTAGTCTTTACAATTTGTTAGAGCACTTCATTGATAATACTCCTCCAGTAGTGTAGTTTGAGGCATCTGCTTACACTCTAAATTCTTTGTCTAAATCTGGGGCTACTAATAGTCTAATTGTGAAGATTCCTTTCAGCTTGTCAAATGCCTTTTGCTACTTCCTCTTCTACTGCCACTTTATATCTTTCCTCATCAATATATTCATTGGCCTTGTTACTTGAGCAAAGTCTTTGATAAGCCTTCTATAATAGTTGGCAAGGCCTAAAAACTTTCTAACATTTTTTACATTCCTTGGTTCTGGCCAACTTAATACTTCATTTACCTTTTCTATCACAAATGGCCACTTACTGATTTGTGATTGCTTGATTTGATAATCAAAGTGTTCAAAAAAGCAAAGTTAGACAAGCAGCAAAAGATGTTGTTAAGTCTGAGGTTTATCCTCAGACATACAGTTCTTAAATACATGATTGTGGTGGTCTATGCACCAGAACAGCCTACTACATGATCACTACCTATTGTTCTACATATAGGAGTGCTATTGTTCTTGAAATAGAGATAATCTAACCATCTTAGGGCAGTCCTTTGTTCTATTCAAGGACAGATGATAATCTATGAGTAAAGATCAGTATTATGTACAAACATTGAGGACCTTGTATCTCCATGGGATCTTATTGCCTTGGGATATATTTATGGCAGAAAGAAGCGCATTAAAGAGAGCTTCACAATGGTTGTTAAAGCAAATGATTATGTTAAGCGGTTCCTAAGATATCAGCAATTTAGTGTCTGGTGACTTGGTGATCACTGACTGATCTGCTGATAACTCAGTGAATACTGATCTCTTTGAAACATTTTTGGTACCGTTTAAAAGGTCTTCTTAAGGGCTTTTGGTGGCCATTTAGATTGTTAAAATCGGTCAAGTATTCCTGGAGTTATAGTCCGAATGAAGTTTGTGACATTTTCTTTCTCTATTTTGATTCCATTGGGTCCTATGATGACCTCTAGAAACCCAATTTTCTACACCTTCTATACACACTTCTCTGGCTTGACATACAAGTTGTTTTCTTCTAGCCTCTTTAGTACTTCCTCTATGATCTTGTTATATCTTTCCTCTATTTCTGTCCCCACTAGTACATCATCTACAAAAGCCACAACTTTTCCTTTGTTAATCATATCTCTTAGAATTTCATTCATCATTGCTTGGAATGTTGCTGGTGAATTTGTCATTCCAAAGAACATAACTATCAGTTCAAAGGATCTTATATGGGTTGTGAATACTCTTTTCCACTTATCTTCTTCCTTAATCCTCATATTGTTGAACCTCCACCAAAGGTCTATCTTAGTAAATACTTGTTTGCTACCCATGTTGTCTATTAAGTCTGTAATTAATAGAAGTAAGAAGTTATTCTTTACTGTCTGGTCATTTAGGTTATGGTAGTCTATTACTATTCTCTTTCCTCTATTCTTTTTGCTTACAAAGAAAACTGGTGATATCTAAGAGGATTTTGACAGTCTGATATACCTCTTTCTTAACTGATCCTCTATAAATTTCTGAACCTCTTTCCTTTCATTTTGAGATAAAAGATAAATTCTTTTTTTTCTAGGTTTGAATATCTTCTTGAGATCTATGGCATGATTCCAGATTTTCCTTATTGGTATCCTCTCTGATTCTATCTTTCCAAATACCTTTTTTAACCTTAGAAATTTCTGTAACAACATTTCCTCAATCTTTCTATGATCTACTTCAACTTCTTTTTCTCTTCTCCAATTCTTTTTGTTAGCTACTGTTCATCTTACAATCTTTTTCTCTTCTAGAGTCACTACTGTCTTCCCTTTCTTTACTTTCTTTTCTTCTTTTAGCTTTATATTCCTTTCACACAGTAATAGGCATCTTGTTATTTTTACTTCTTCTGTTTCCCAGTTTCATCTCTAGGTTGTATGCTTGTAACTATAGCATCTCTAGTATTACATTTGTTTTTTCCAGATCACACATATCCATTCTCATTCTTTCTATATGACCCTTGTAGTAAATGTTCACCTCTATTTGATAGGTAATAGCTTCTGTACTATTGTTTGTCCCATTAACATTCCTAACTACTATTGGTCTTTTTAATTTTTGTAGCCTAAATCCATATCTTGCTGCCATCTTCTGATCCATAAACATCTCTATTGCGCTACTGTTCAAGAGTGCTTTTACTGTTACTCCTTCATATATATCTATCTATCTTTTCTACTCCAATATTTAATTATATTTCTCTTAGCATTTTAAATATCCTTTTTATTTCTCTCTGCTCACTTTTCTCTCTTGCTGTACCTTTTGGACCCTCTATCCATACACTGCCTTGCTGTACTTTTGCCTCTATAAACTGCACTGCTACTTCCCAGTTCTACTACTCTCTTTTTCTTCCTATTCTATATCCTGGACATAAGATCCCTCTTCTTTCTTGTTCTCATAATCACATCTCTTCTTCTACACTTTATATATTCTACCCTTGTCATTTCTCTTCTTCTTGCTTCTCCTTCTCTCTAGTTTCATACTTCTTGACACAAGCTACACCATATGTTTCTTACTTGTTTTTCAAGGAGGAATCCTTGTTCTTGATTCTTGTGGATCTGTATCCCCTTGCCTTTGTATCCTCCACAATCCATATATATTGCCACTATTTCCCTTGTTATTCATCCTGTTACCAAGGAACAGTGAATGTTCTTAGTGGTCACCCTAGATGGATATTCAGAAAGAACTCGATGGAGTTCTTCATTGGATTGCAGCCCTTACTTATACTATTACTACAGTGGCTGTACCCTAGAGTTCCATGATCACATGTCCTTTCCAGAATGTTCCATGGTCACCTGACCTTGTCACATGACTTGGCTCACTAAGACCCTATCCTATTTATATCTTTGCTCTGTTGTGTTACTTTGGAGATTGTTAGGTTGAGTGTTCCTATGCATGGGGAGCCTTTTCCTACTCGAGGTTCTCATAACATGGCCCTCCCTTCAAGTTTCCTCGTCCTGAGGAATTTTTCCATTGATCCCAATTTTCATCCTATCTTTTTTTCCTCTCTCTTTTGTACCTTCTTTTCCCCCAACCATATAGTAGTTTTGCTGTGAATTCCCTAGGTAATTCTTGGCTGAACTCCTTCTCTTCTTCTTCTTGCTCCTGTTGCCTTAGTTCTTTGTTCTCTTCTCTGTACTCCCTCTCGAACTCTTCTACCAGTTCTTTTGCATTCTCCAGATTTTCCCTACTTTCCCAGGTATCTTTTTCTGCCATATAGCCTTTCCACCTCACTAAGAACTTCTCCTTTCCCCTAACCGTTCTTTTGTTTATGATTTTCTCCACCTCGAATTCCTCTTCTTCTTCAATGATGACCGGTTTTGGTGGTATTTTCTTCTGCCCCTTTACCTGTGGTTTATAGAGTCACACTCTACTTACGTTAACTACAGGGTGTATTTTGATAGAGTCCAGTAGTTCTAACTCTATTGCATTGCTCGAGACAATCCCCTTTACCTTGTAGGGGCCCACAAAGCGCTCAGTCAGTTTTTCTGACCTCCTTTCTTTCATCTGCCATTTCAGGTCCTTCGTACTCAGCAGTACTAAGTCCTCTACTTTGTATTCTTCCCCCTTTCCTCGTTTCCTGTCCCCAAACCTTTTCATTTCCTCCTGTGCTTTTCCTAGCGCTGCTTTGGCCTCTTCCTGGATTTTTTTCATTTTTTCCACAAATTTTTCTGCCGCTTCATACTTCCCCTTTCTTCTTCCTTCGAATCCCATCCTTGGATCTTGACCATAGTTTGCTTTGAAGGGCGATGTTTTTGTAGCCATGTGGATTTTGTTATTGTATGCAAATTCCGCCGTTCCTAACCAATCTGGCCACTGCTCTTGTCTATGATCAATAAAGACCCTTAGATATTGCTCCAACTCTTGGTTTATCCTCTCTGTCTGCCCATCTGTTTGCGGGTGATAGGCTGTTGAGAGTTTTGTCTGGATTCCCAATAAGTTATTCAGCTCCTTCATCATTCCCACCGCAAACTGCGCTCCCCAATCTGATATGATGCTTTCTGGAAGTCCATGTAATTTCCATACATGGTCCTGAAACAACTTTGCGAGTCCTTCTGCCGACGTTTTCTCTGTTGTCACTATAAAATGTGCCATTTTGCTAAAACGATCACATATTACTAAGACTGCATCGTATCCCTAGGCTAGTGGCAGCTTGGTGATAAAGTCTGCCAATATATGACTCCATGGCTTTTCCGGGATCGTGTTGGGCATTAACTTTCCTGCTGGTGCTTTGCTTCGGTTTTTGTACCTCTGGCACACATCACATCCCTCCACATATCTTCCCACTTCTTTCGTTACCCCTGGCCACCAGTAATTCCTACTAATCAGCTCTGTCGTCTTCTATCTCCCTCTGTGCCCCCCTAATGGAGTGTCATGGTGTAGTTGTATTATTTCCCTCCTGAGATCTCCTTCTGGCACATATATCCTTCCTTTCTTTAGTACTATTCCATCCTCGATTCCCCATTCTTCGTCTTTTAGCGCTTTTATTCCTGCCCCTTTTAACCCTTTTATTGCTTCTACTATCTTTTCGTCTCCTTCTTGTGCCTTTCTGATCCTTTCTCTTAGGTTCTCTTCCTCTATCAATGTTTCTACTCCCCTGATCCATTCTGGTTTTATCAACTTCTGGTCTTTGTTATCTCTTTCCACTCCCTCCTGCCAGTCTGGTCTTCTGCTTAATCCATCTGCCTTCCCCATGCTTTTTCCTGGAACATGCTTTAACATGAAATTGAACCGTGATAGGTATAGGGCCCATCTCGCTTGTCTGCGGTTTAACTTCTGACTCGTCATAAAGTACTGGAGGTTTTTATGGTCTGTCCAGATTTCAAATTCAAGTTTTGCTCCTTCTAGGTAGTGCCTCCATGCTTCTAGACATCTTATAACTGCCAGTATCTCTTTATTGTGGATTTCGTAATTTCTTTCCATGGTGTTCAACGATTTAGAGATGAAGGCCACTGGTCTCCACTTCCCATCTTCACACTTTGTCGACAACACTCCCCCCGTTGCATAGTCTGATGCATCCGCTTCCACTCTCATTTCTCTGTCAATGTCCGGGATGGCTAGGACGGATTCCGTGGTGAATCCTGCCTTAAGTTCCTCGAACACTTTCTCCTGTTCTTTTTCCCACTTCCATTTTTGCTCCTTTCTGACTAGCACATGCAGTGGTGCCGCTATCCTAGCAAAGTTCTTTATGAACCTTCTGTAGTAATTGGCGAGTCCTAGAAATTTTTGTACTTCTTTGACGTTTCTAGGTGCCGGCCAGTTCAGGACTCCTTTCACCTTCTCCTTTTGCATCTCTACCCCCTTTGGGCCGATTACCACTCCCAGAAATTCCACTTCTCTTACTTTCCATTTGCATTTTTCTGGCTTTACAAACAGATCATTTTCTTCCAACCTCCTTAGTATCTCCTCTACTAGCTCGTCATGCCCTTCTTCTGTATCTGTGGCCACTAGAATGTCGTCAATGAAGGTCACTGTATCCCCTTGGTTTATAAGGCCCCTGAACAGGTCGTTCATCATTGCTTGGAAGGTGGTGGGAGAGTTTGTTAATCCAAAGTACATGACCATAGATTCGTACACTCCGATGTGCGTTGTGAATGCTGCCTTCCATTTGTCTCCTTCCTTGATTCTGATGTTATTATATCCCCATCTCAAATCCAGCTTTGTAAATACCTTTCTCTTTTCTACTCCATCCAGTATATCTGCGATGAGGGGTAGGGGGTACCCATTTTTTACCATCCACTGGTTTATGTGTTGATAGTCTTGTACCATTCTCCATGTGCCGTCCTTTTTTGCCATGAAGTGTACTGGCGATGTCTGGGGCAACTTGGAGGGTCAGATATACCCTTTCCTCAGCTGGTCCTCCACAAATGTCTGTACTTCCTTTCTTTCCTCCCTTGATAGCGAGTATACTTTTCCCTTCCTCGGTGTAAACCCCTCTTTTAGTTCTATAGCATGGTCCCAGACCTTTCGTACCGGCATTCTCTCCGACTCCCTCTTTCCAAATACCTTTTTCCATTTCCAAAATTTCTGGGGCACTAGCCTCTTTACTACTTCCTCGTCCTCGTTCTTTTCCACCTTCCTTACTTTCTTCTCCTCTCCTCCTTGCTTTCTCTTTCCACAGATAGGTGGGCAGTGTGTCATCTTTACTTCTCCTTTCTTCCAATTGATTTCTGGGTTATGGGCCACTAGCCATGGCATTCCCAGTATTAATTCCGTCTTCCCTAAATTGCATACGTCCATCCTCGCTCTTTCCACATGTCCTTTAAAGAATATGTTGCATTCGACCTGATGCGTTATGGCCCCCCATGCATTTACTATTCCATCCACATTTTTGACTAAAAGGGGTCTTTTCAACTTTTCCATTTTAAACCCCTTTTCTTTTGCAAAGGTCGTATCCATGAATAGACCTGTTGCCCCGCTATCCAATAATGCCTTCACTGCTACTCCCTCATGGCTTTCCAACTTTTCTAGCCCCACTTTCAACCAGACTTCCCTTAGTGGTTGTATTGTTTGTCATATGTCCCTTACTCTCTCAGTTGTATTGGTAGAGTTCGTTTTATTGCCCAGTTTTTCTGGGCGCAATATACTGTATACATTACTGGAGGCCAGCCAAGAGCTCACTGTCCTCCATTTTCTTTTGCCGACTCCTGCGGCGTTTCTACTACTCTTCTCTTATGTCTTTCCCAGCAGTTTTTGGCCATATGGCCCCACTTTCCACACACATAGCACGTCCTGTCTCCTCCCCTTCCTCTGTCTACATCCATTGCATTGGGGTCTCTCCTTGGACCCGTTTGAGCTCCTCCTCTATTAGGCATATTTCCTCCTCTTCCTCCTCTGTACCCTCCTCCTGTTCTCCATGTTATCTGTCCCCCTCTTCCCCCATATGATCCTCCCCTTCTAGGCTGCGCATTTCCCCCTGAGTGCGCCGCACTCCTCCCCAATACTCTCTCCTCTGCCCTGCTCTGTCTCTGGTTTCTATCCAGTCTTACTGCCCTCTCTTGCCACTCTCCAATGGTGGTTGGTGGTTCCTCTGCTTCTGCTAGCTTTCTTCTGATGGCCCCGTTTAGTCCTCTTTTAAATTCTTCGATGAGGGGCCTTCTCTCATAACCACTTCCTCTGGCAACCTTTTTGAATTCCTGCACGTATTCGTCATAGGTTCTCCCTCCTTGCTCGATTGTCCTCAATTGCTCTATTTTTCTCTCCTCCTCCAATGTCTCCCCAAAGTCGTCCCTTATTTTTGCAAATAGTTGCTCTGCTGACTCCACCTCTGACTCCCCCTTGGCCAACTCATCCAATAGGTTATCCTTCCATGCCTCTGCTATTCCCCCCTGCACGTATGACAATACCCAGGCCACCTGGGTTGCTGCTGCTTCCTCCGTCATCCTCATCCTAATGTATAGGTGAGCCGCATTGACAAACGCGCTTACCTCTTCCATCCTTCCACTGAAAACTTGAGGTTTTGTGACCTCCACTCTGCTCCCTTGCTGTTGGAGGAGCATGGTATTGACCTGCTGTTGCAGGGTTGCAATCATAGCAAGGAGTTGCTCCTCTCTAGTTTGGGGGGCAGGTGCTGAAGGGTGTTCTCCCTGTTGCTGTTGTTGTTGGCGAGACATTGGTGATGGTGATGGTAATGTTGATGTTTCCTCATAGGAGGATGAGCAATCTTCTTTGTCTGTACTTATGGCTGATTACTGACTAAAAAGGGTGAAACAATACTATCCCTAAGAAGGGAATCCCTAAGCTAGGCAGGCCTTTAAGAGGTTTTCCGTCATTCCCCTGCGTAGACCAATCACAATGGATTGGTAGCATGGGGCTGCTAGTGAAGAACTAATTACAAGCCCACTCGATATAGAGGTCAGGTCTCAGGCAGGGACACGAGCTTTGTCCAGGCCATCTACCCACTGTCCCTAACTGACAGTGAAGTCCCCTTTACAGCTAGGGCCCGCTATCCAAGAGGCTTGAGAGCGCTGTGCTCCCTAGCAAGGAAGAGTATGGAGTAAGTGTGGTGGAGAAATCACTTGTGGCGCCGGTATAAAGCCAACTGCGTTCTTAAGTGATTTTGAGCAGGGTTCGAGATGAACAGTGCTCGGATGTGGTATATTGAGTTCTTGTGTTACCAAGGAACAGTGAATGTTCTTAGTGGTCACCCTAGATGGATGTTCAGAAAGAACTCGATGGAGTTCTTCGTTGGATTGCAGCCCTACTTATACTATTACTACAGTGGCTGTACCCTAGAGTTCCATGGTCACGTGTCCTTTCCAGAATGTTCCATGGTCACCTGACCTTGTCACATGACTTGGCTCACTAAGACCCTATTCTATTTATGTCTTTGCTCCATTGTGTTACTTTGGAGATTGTTAGGTTGAGTGTTCCCATGCATGGGAAGCCTTTTCCTACTTGAGGTTCTCATAACAACAGACCACCACAATTATATATTTAAGGACTATATATAAGAGAACCCTACCAACACTACCCCTGAAATGCTAGACTTATATCCTAGAGTAATCCTGTGCCTAATTAAGTATTACTATATAATATTTAATTTCTCTTAGCTTGACTCAGACACTCCTGACTGTCATGACTTAGCCAAATGGCTAAGTCATTATTTCTTTTCTTTTTCTTTTTCTTTTTATTTAATCAGAAAATCAATGGATGTGCAAGAGAGAATGACTCAAAGGAAATGTGCAGGACTTCATAAATAGAAGTAAATACAGAATGTATATAAGTAGTATACAGCAATCAAATAAAGACTCTATTGAGTTCTTCTTGTCAACTCAGACTAGGAGTGGATCTAAGTTGTCACAGTCTAAGGTCTTATACTAACCTTGACTGATAGGACTATAGAATTAGGGATGCCTCAGCTATAGTAGTATATATATTGTAGAGTACACCCCAGGAGTCTTATTCTGAACTCTAAGAATTCTCCTAGAGGTAAGTTGTAACACACTTAGGAGTTGTAACATGACTAAGGATTCTTCTAGAGCCTACTCTGCTCTAGTTGCCCTTACAGAGCAGTCCTAGACAACATGGTTTATGTCTTTGCAGTAGAAACAACCATGGAAGGGCAGAGGTCAAGCCCTACAAGTAGTGTTGACATTTATTGGTATTCCCATCAACAGAGTTAGTAGAGGTGATAGAGGTTTGGTAGCCAGGGCAGGAGAAAAAACAGATACCAGAGGAAAATATACAATGGAAAGAGAGACTAGCTTGCTGAGGCAGAGAGAACCTTAGTGGAGTGTTATGAGCTATCTTGGCCATAATAACTTTTATTTCTTTAATCTTTTACTTTTCTTTTCTTTTAATTAAACAATAGAGGAGTTATATGATCAGAATTACATTACCTATCACATTTGTTACAGTACATCATATCCTGTGATAAATTGGTCACAATATCAGTCATGTTATGCAAATCACATGTCAAGGAACATTCTAGTAGGTTCTATTAGATCATTAATAGGTTAGGGTTAATAGTACAGACTATGTATAAAAGGTATAAGTAATAGCCCAAATCTAAGGGAAACTCTGTCAAGTTCTCTTTGTTCACTCCAAATAAAAAATAACTCAGTCTTAGGGTTAGCTTAACCTAACAGTTACACTATACTAGAACTTGACTATCTTTCTGTAGCTCCTTGTTATAAGGTCCTACAATCTTTACCCTCTTATTGCTCTTGACTAGTGGTCATTGTGACTGCTAGTCATCACCACAGCTAGGCCCTAGACTAAAAAGGACTTGGTAGTTAGTTAGGGACTACTGGTGGAGGTAGAGTACCAAATCTAGGTATTACATTCAAGACCTGACCTTGCAATTGGATAGTGTTGTCTGTAGTCTACTTGTACATGTTAGTGCGAGGTCATGAAGACTTAGGCTCAACCAAGGTAGTTGTTTAGGAAGAACTTGATAGAGTTTTCTGTTGGATTGTATAACTACTTATACAAATGTCAGTTGGTCTGTGCACCCATCTCCCATAATCACATGACCCTTACTAATAACTATATATCTTACATAAGCTTTCCCAGGCTATTTATATCCCTCTTACATTATACTTCTGGATATTATCTACTAGATTAAGGAATAAGTAGAAAATATTTTCCTTTCTTGGAACCATCTTATAATAGTACACTTTTCTCTGTATCAATCTTGTTGTTATGATATGGCCAAATAGCTAAGTTATTATTTATATTTCTTTTCTTTTCTTTTCTTTTCTTTTTCATTTAATTAAATAATTAGCAGACATATAAGAGGAAATGATTCAAAAGAGATGTGCAAGACTTTGTAAACAAGGATATCATAACACAGCCAAAATAGCTAAGTTATTATTTATTTTCTTTTTCTTTTTCTTTTTTAATTAAGTAATTGGTGAATATGTGAGCAAGAATAACTTAGAAGAAATACATGGAACTTTTTAAACAAGGGTAAATACAAAATGTGTATAAGTAGTGTACAATAATCAAATAGGAACTCTATCAAGTTCTCCTTGTCAACTTGGACTAGAAGTGGTTCTAAGATATCTCAGTCTAAGTTTTTGCACTAGAACTCAATTTTTTTATTAGCATTGCTTATTACAGACCCCTACTATTTCTTACTCTTTTATCTTCTTTGGTATCTGGGTGACACAACTCAGGACCACTACAACATAGTCTGGCCCTAGGCTTAAGAGGACTTGATAGTCAGTTAGAGACTATCAGTATTATGTTGGGCAGTCTTTTTAGGTAATTTAAGTGATATTTATCACAAATCCATACTATAATTCAGCTTGAGCAGAAAAGGTAATACTAATTATATACTACTAGATCCCTAGTCTTGGACTCGTATACATTATCCAAGTAGCAGAATAGTGGCTATAACCATTGCTATATTAGCCTCATAGGGCCTGTCCAGCCATTTTATACCAGACACAACCCAAAAATTCTCTCTAGAAGTGTTCTTAAGAACTGTCCAAACCTTGAAAAGACTAGTCTCTTCTAGTAGAATAATATCATAGTTTGGTAGCTGTTGTATTTGATAGATTAGGCTTTAGTATTACCACTAGACCTTGGTAATTATTTTTGATGTCCACTATAATTAGAAATGTTGGAGCAACTCTCTTGAGGGCAACACTGTTAGGGTATTTAGAAAGGGGGAGATATCTGGGACTAAGAAAGAAGGTCAGGAGTATAAGAGAATAGAATAAAAGGGTCAAGAAAATGGAAATTGGAAAGATTAATAAAGATGCTGATCTTGAGAATAGATCAACTCATACTAGTCTTGAGACTTCTCGAGCTATATTCAAAGGCTGGGTTCTATGAATAGACATAAGAGAAGGCCAGATAAGAAAATTAGAAGGGACAAGGAGTACTGGCCATGTGATCAGAAGGGAACTCTACTTTATCATTTCACTTTCTACCATAATAAGTTATTGGAATATTTCTTTTGTTTTTTTAATTGTTGATTCTATGATTTGTAATCCTAATATATACTCTAGGGGCACAGAGGGGCCTAACAACAACCTATCCCTATCTTTCCTGTAAGGATGTAGTTGAGATAACTTAGTCCCACTCCTAGTCCAAGTTGACAAGGAGAACTCAATAGAGTTCCCATTGGATTGCTATACATTATTTATATACCTTTTGTATTTACTTCTATTTATAAAGTCCCATACATCTCTTTTGAGTCATTTCTTCTGGTATGTCTATGATTTCCTAATTAAAAGAAAAGAAAAGAAAAGAAAAGAAATATAAATAATAACTTAGCCATTTGGCTATATCATAACACCATCTCTCTTTCAAGATTTCTTGTCCTAAGGATTTTTTACAACTTATAGTAGGGATTGCAGATGTTTTCCATTTCATTATTATTTTCTTCTGTTCACTTCTTGATTCCCAAGTCTTCTTGTTCAATTTCCTCCTTCTCTTCCTTTATTATTTCTATTGTTCTTCATTCTCTTACTCTTCTTCCTTTCCATTTCCTCTAGTTTCTTTCTAACCTTGTCCAGTATTCCTTATTGTATCTTTTATCCAACCATCCAAATAATTTTCTTGCTATAAACCTTCCTGATAATTCTCCTCTCCTGAATGTCTCTTCTTCTTGTTCTTGTCTTTAAACATCTTCTATATCTTACCAATGTTCTTTCTTAAATTCCTTGACTGCTTCTTTTGTATTTCCCAAGTTTTCTATTCCTTCCCAAGTATTGGATTCAGCTGTGAACCCTTTCCACTATACCAAATACTTATCTTTTTCCCTTACTGTTATCAATAGGCAGTGAATGCTCTTAGTGATCACCTTAGATAGATGTTCAAGAAGAACTCAATGGAGTTCTTCCTTGGATTGGACTACTACTTATACTATTTTACAGTGGCTATACTACTACTAGTCCACAATCACATGTTCTTCCAGAATATTCTATGGTCACTTGACCTTGTCACATAATTTAGTTACCTAAGTTCCCATGCTATTTATTCCTTGACTTCATTGTATGACTTGAGATTTCAGATTAAGTGTTTAAATGTGTGGGAGACTATTTCCTTCTTGGGGCTCTCATAACACTTACCCATTGCTTGTTCAAAATTTTTTCAACCTCCTATTCCTCCTCTCCCTCAATTATAACTGGAGCTGATTGCTCTTTTCTCTGCCCTTCTACTTGTCCTACATATCTTTGTATTCTACTAACATTAACTACCAAGTGTATTTTTACTATGCTAGGTAGCTCTAATTTTACTGTGTTCAATGATATAGTTTTCTTTATCCTATAAGGTCCTATGAACCTCTTCATCAATATTTCCATCCTTCTTCCAGCTATTTGGTATTTCAGGTCCTTAGTGCTTAGCGTCACTAAGTTCCCTGCTTTATACTTATTGACTTCTGTTCTCTTTCTATTTGCATACCTCTTCATCTCTTCTCATGCTTTCTCTAGTGCTGCTTTTGCTTCTTTCTGGATTTCTTTTATTTTTGTTACAAACTTCTCTGTTCCTTTGTACTTCTCTTTCTTTCTTACTTCAAACCCTATCCTGGGATCTTGTTTGTAATTTGCCTTGAAAGGCAATGTTTTAGTACTTGAGTGTATCTTATTGTTGTAGGTAAACTCTGCTTATTACAAATGGCCACTTACTGATTTGTGATTACTTGATTTGATAATCAAAGTGTTCAAAAAAGCAAAGTTAGACAAGCAGCAAAAGATGTTGTTAAGTCTGAGGTTTATCCTCAGACATACAGTTCTTAAATATATGATTGTGGTAGTCTGTATACCAGCACAGCCTACCATATGATCACTACCTATTGTTCTATATATAGGAGTGTTATTGTTCTTGAAATAGAGATAACCTAACCATCTTAGGGCAGTCCTTTGTTCTATTCAAGGACAGATGATAATCTATAGATAAAGATCAGTGTTATGTACAAGCATTGAGGACCTTGTATCTCCATGAGATCTTATTGCCTCGGGTTCTATTTATAGATAAAAGAAGCGCATTGAAGAGAGCTTCACGATGGTCATTGAAGCAAATAATTACATTAAGCAGTTCCCGAGATATTGGCAATTTAGTATCTGGTAACTTGGTGATCACTGACTGATCTGCTGATAACTCAGTGAATACTGACTTCTTTGAGACATTTTTGGTACCATTTGAAAGGTCTTCTTAAGGGCTTTTGATAGCCATATAGATCGTTGAAATCGGTCAAGTATTCCTGGAGTTATGGTCCAAATGAAGTTTGTGATACTGCTATCTCTAACCAATCTAGCTACTGTTTCTGCCTATGGTCGATAAATATTCTCAAGTACTGTTCTAGTTTCTAATTAACCCTCTCTGTTTGTTTGTCTGTCTGAGAGTGGATGTTATGAGTTGGTTCCAAAGAAGAAAAATATCTCCTATGTATTTATTAACTTGATAGAAAACTTCCAGAAATATAATGCAGGGAAGATATAAATAGCATGGGACAGTATTATGTAAGAACTATATAGTTATTAGTTAGTCTTGTGACCATGGGAAATAGGTGCACAGACTATAGGATATTTGTATAAGTACTAGTAGAAATCCAATAGAGGACTCTATTGAGTTCTTTTTTTTTAATTATCACTGGTTAGGGTCAGAGCTGCAGTCCTAAGTCTATACCTTAACAGTAGAACACTGTTGAAAATTTACTTTCAATCCTTAACATCCTGTTCAACTCCTGCATTACTTCTACCACAAATTGGGGTTCTCTATCTGAAATTATACTTTCAGGTAATCCATGCAACTTCCATATATTGTCTCTAAACAACCTAGCTAATCCTTCTGCTGATGTCTTTTCCATAGTAGAAATAAAATGTACCATTTTTGTTAACCTGTTGACTACTACTAGAATTGAATCATATTCTTGTGCTAGCAGTAACTTAGTGATAAAATCTGCTAAGATATGTACCCAAGGTTTTTCCAGAATTGAGTTTGGTATTAACTTTCCTACTGGCTATTCTGTATGGTTTTTATTATACTGGCAAGTGTTGTACCCTTCTATATATTGCTTTACTTCTTTTGTAACTCCTAGCTACCAAAAGTTCCTAGTGACCAGTTCTACTATCTTCTATTGTCCCCCATGTTCTCCTACTAGCGTATTATAATATAACCAAATGATCTCCACTCTTAATTTCTCATCTCTTGGTATATATACCTTCTCTTTTTTATATATGATACTGTCAACTTCTTTTCACTTCTTGTCTCTTAACATTTTTACCCCTACTTGTTTTATTTCTTCCACTACCTTGATTACTTCATTATCTTTTACTTTTGACTGCTTTACTTTCTCTAGTAAATCCACTTTTTTTACTATTACTTTCACCTTTTCTATCTTTCTGACTTCTAACTATTTTGGCTTTACCAACATTTTGTCTTCATTGTTCTTTTTTACTCCTACTTTCTAGTCCAGTCTTCTGCTCAAGCTGTCTGCCTTTCCCATCTTACTCCCTGGAATATGTTTTAGCATAAAGTTGAACCTTGATAGATATAAGGCCCATCTGGCTTGTCTTCTATTTAATTTTTGTGCTTTCATGAAATATTCAAGGTTCTTGTGATCCATCCAAACTTCAAACTTTGTTATAGTTCTTTCTAGAAAGTGCCTCTATGCTTTTAAACATCTGACTATGGCTAACATCTCTTTGTTATGTATTTATGTATTTCATAATTCCTTTCAGTATTGCTTAGAGATTTTGAGATAAAAGCCACTGGTCTCCACAAGTTGTCTGAGTACTTCATTGAGAGTACTCCTCCAGTTACATAATTTGAGATATCTGCTTCTACCCTAAATTCCTTGTCTAAATCTGGGACTACCAATACTGGTTTTGTTATGAAGATCCTTTTGAGCTCATCAAATGCTCATTGCTGCTTGTCTCCCCACTGCCATTTTACATCTTTCCTTGTTAGTATATTCATTGGCCTTGCTACTTGAGCAAAGTCCTTGATAAACCTCCTATAGTAATTTATGAGGCCTAAGAACTTTCTGATGTCTTTTACATTTTTTGGTTCTGGTTAACTCAGTACTCTATCTACTTTTTCCTTTTCTATTTCTATCCCATTGGGTTCTATAATAACTCCAAGGAACCCAATCTTTTTCACTTTCCACATGTACTTTTCTGGCTTTATATAGAGATCATTCTCCTCTAGTCTTCTCAGTACTTCTTCCATGATTTTATTATATCCTTTATTTGTCTTGGTTCTTACTAACATATCATTTATGAATGCAGTAACTTTGCTTTTATTTACTAGGTCTCTTAGGATCTCATTTATCATTGCCTGAAATGTGACTGGCAAGTTTGTCATCCCAAAGAATATTACAGTTGGTTTAAACAATCCTATATACATTGTAAATGCTTCTTTCCACTTATCCCCTTCTTTTATTCTTATGTTGTTGAAGCCCTACTGCAAGTCCATCTTTGTAAATATTCTTTTACTCCCCATGTTATCAATTAAGTCTATTATTAATGATAACAAGTAATTGTTCTTTATGGTTTGTTTATTTAGACTGCAGTAGTCTATAACCATTCTCTTGCTTCTATTCTTCTTGCTCACAAAGAATACTGGTGATGTCTGAGAGGATTTAGATGGTCTAATATACCCCTTTTTCAATTGATTGTTTACAAAGCTCTAGACCTCTTCTCTCTCATTTTTGGATAAAGAGTAGATCCTTTCTTTTTGTGGTTTGAACATCTTTTTGAGATCTATAGCATGATCCCAAATCTTCCTGGTTGGCATTCTTTCTAATTCTACCTTTCCAAATACCTTCTTCTACTTTAAAAATCTTTTAGAAACCATCTCCTCAATTTTCCTATGGTCTGCTTTAACCTCTTCCTCTCTTTTCTAGTCTTTCTTATTGTCTATTGCCCATTTTACTACCTTTTCTTCCTCTAGTATCACTACTCTTTTTCTTTTCTTCATTTTATTCCCTTTTTCTGATTTCATATTTCTTCCACATAGTAATAGGTACCTCGTTATCTTGACTTCTTCTGTTTCCCAATTAATTTCTAGGTTATATGTCTGCAACCATAGCATTCCCAATATAATGTCTGTTTTCTCCAGATTGTATACATCTATCCTTATTCTTTCTATGTGACTCTTATAGTATACATTCACCTCTATTTGATAGGTAATAGCTCCTATACTATTGTTTGTCCTATTGACATACCTCCTTCCATACTTTACACACTCTACTCTTGTCATCTCTCTTTTCTTTGCTTCTCTTTCTTTCCAGTTCCATGCTTCTTGGCATAGACCATATTACATGTTTCTTACTTGTCTCTCAAGGAGAAATCCTTGTCCCTGATTTTTGTAGGTCTATACCCTCTTGCCTTCACATCTTCCACAGTTCATATACATTGCCACTATCTCTTTCATTATCTATTCTCTCTTTAGCAGAAGTATGCTTTTGGGGGGCATACTCTCCTCTCTACAATATTCCTGCACCTTTGCCTATATAAGATATGCCAGCCTTCTTTCTTGCTGTGCCTTTTGTGGTCTGGTCATACATGCTGTCTCTTCCTCTCTTCTTCTCTTCTCTTCTTCTTTTCAACCTCAATATTTGGGCATTTCCATTTAAGATGGCTGATTTTCCAATATCTAAAACATTTCACTTTTTCCATCATCTCTTGCCTTCTCACTTTTACCTCTTCCCTTACTCTACATTACATCACTTTACTTGCTATTACTTCAAATTTATTCTGGGGAATTGACCTCCCTTTCTTTTCTCTTTTTTTTTATTTCTACAGTTACAGGCTAGGTGCCCAAATCTTTTACATCCCTAACACATCCTTTTTTCTCTACCTTCTATTTCTACTCTTAGTTTGGCAAGGGTATGCCATTGGTTGAGTATTCTACCCATGAAAGAGTTATATTGCTCTAGAGACATAATGCTACATCTCTAGAGAAGTTGAATAAGAAATGATCTTACTACTGTTACATCTACTGGGGTGCAAGATCTTCACCCAGCTAGATATCTACTGCTTTACTTACTACTGCCCTAGTAAGATAGTTATACTATCACCCCAAGGAGAGGATCCCTAACCTAAATGCCTTCTTAAGAATGCAGTGTTACTCCTCTGCATGTACAGCCCACAATAGGACTTCAGTACAAGGTTTCTACTAAGAGTAGTACAAGTATACTACACAACACCACTCAATTGTGAGATCAGGTCTCAGACACAATACCTAAGCTTGGTACTGCACTTCTACTAATAGTCTCTAACTGACTATCAAGTCCTTTTAAGCTTAGGGCCTGGATATGTCATAGTGGTCCTGAGTTGTGTTGCTCAGGTACTGAGGAAGATAAGAGAATAAGAAGTGGTAGAGCTCTGTGATAAGCAGTGCTAATGAAGGAATCAAGTTCTAGTATAGGAACTTAGACTATAACACCTTAGAACTACTTCTAGTCCAAGTTGACAAGGTATCACAAATGGCCACTTACTAATTTGTGATTGGTTGATTTGATAATCAAAGTGCTCAAAAAAGCAAAGTTAGACAAGCAGCAAAAGATGTTGTTAAGTCTAAGGTTTATTCTCAGATATATAGTCCTTAAATACATAATTGTGGTAGTCTGTGCACCAGTATAGCCTACCACATGATCACTATCTATTGTTCTACATATAGGAGTGTTATTGTTCTTGAAATAGAGATAACCTAACCATCTTAGGGCAGTCCTTTTTTCTATTCAAGGACAGATGATAATCTATGGATAAAGATTAGTATTATATACAAACATTGAGGACCTTGTATCTCCATGGGATCTTATCACCTTGGGTTCTATTTATAGCTGAAAGAAGTGCATTGAAGAGAGCTTCACAATGGTTGTTGAAGCAAACAATTATGTTAAGTGGTTCCTAAGATATCAGCAATTTAGTGTCTGGTGACTTGGTAATCACTAACTGATCTGCTGATAACTCAGTGAATACTGATTGCTTTGAGATGTTTTTGGTACTGTTTGAAAGGTCTTTTTTAGGGCTTTAGGTAGCCATTTAGATTGTTGAAATCAGTCAAGTATTCCCAGAGTTATGGTCTAAATGAAGTTTGTGATACAAGAAAAACTCAATAGAGTTCTTATTTGATTGCTATACACTACTTGTATACATTTTGTATTTACTTCTATTTATAAAGTCCTATGCATCTCTTTTGAGTTATTCCTTCTTATGTGTCTATTGATTTTCTAATTAAATGAAACAAAAAGAAAAAAAATATAAATAATAACTTAGCCATTTGGCTATATCATAACAATATAGTGGTCACTGGAATAACCTTCTACAAGGGAGCAGGCTTGAAAAACCTGGCTAGTCATCAACTCAGATTATATCATACCCATAAGGTTTGGTGTTGGAAATATAGATAAGGGCTTGACTAAATGTGGTAAGATCCAGGAGTGGTTTATTGACTACTTTGATAGTGAGCTTGTTATAGTACATAAAGGTTAGCACCTTAGAAATACTATGTGAGGCAGATCTAGATTGATCTTACAATTATTTTAACTATTTTTACATTACAGATAGGCTGTGCTTTCTCTCTTTAATTTCTTTCTAATACCTCTACTATCTATTCATCTCCATAAACCCTTTAGCATACAATTGAGGACTATCACTGTCTTTTTTCTACTTGTCATAGTAAAAATCTCTTTTGCCCCTTTTACTGTAATACCAGGTAATAGAGTATTTCTACTTACTATTGCTGGCTTCAGCACACTAGCATCAGCTTACTAAGAACTGTACTATTATGACTCATCACCCTAGTCTACCCAGCCTAGAGTACTAGTAGTAATCTAGTTTTGTTATCAACTAAGCCTCTTCCCTAATTCATCTTTCACTACTTGTGGGTAAGTATAGGGAAAGATTCAACTTGATTGGTTAAGGTCAAGTCCATCAACTTGAGAACCAAGGCTTGACACTATAATACTCAACATCCAATATTGCACTAGTGACAACAAAACTGGAGAAAAGCATATGGAGCTGACAAGAATACCTTTTATTGTTACCAATATATTTGCTTCTTCTGATAATCATTTATATTTCAATAGCAATTTTGAAGACTGGTTCAAATCATGGATTGGAATAAAAACTGAAATAAAGCTTTTCAATACAACTTGTTGGAGACAACACAAAAATTCTCTTCTATACTCTGAAATTCTGAGTAGTATTAATTCTTTAGTATTAAATCTACTACTTATTTTTGTTGTTGAGCTATTAGTTGGTGATGATAGAACTCCTTTGGACTGGAATATCCCTCAACATTTAGAGCCTTTAGGATCAGACCAGGTCAAGAAATCAAAACTCATCTATGATCTTATAGGTTTTGGACTTATGAATGAAGCCCAAAATCACTTTATAGCATACTATCAAGATGAAAGTATTACTGGAGTAACAACATATAATAGAATGCAAAACCATGGAAAAACTGTCCAAGTTTCTAATCTCCATTCTTCAATATATCTTTCTGGTATCTTTCCCTTGTTATCTTCTGGTTATTTTTGACACAATGTTATCTATAGACTTTGTAGAGGAAGAAAAGCTCAAAGCTGTTTTTATAGACAATGTATCAAGAAGTGTTAAGAGAAACTGGAAATCTTATTCTCAACCAGATATCTTTTACTTATGCCCAAAATTTCATATCAGAGAGATTTGAAGAAAATGCAACTAGAGTACCAAACATAGAAAATTAACTCAGTATTTACCAAGACTGATGAATATATTTATTTCTCTTATACCTATATCTCTCTAGTCCTCTCTTTTCCCAAGAAAAAAAAAGAAAACATTGTAGATCTTATAACTTCTTCTCCATTATCACTATCTATCAACTCTTCTTTATATTCTCTTACTTTTAACAAGCATCCAACTCCTACAATACCAGTCAACTATTCTATGAAAGGTCAGAGAAGTCCTTTCACAGATATATAGGATCTATAGAAGCATAAAATTCAACCAGAAGTTGAGTTAGAGATAAGTATATCAATTCTAAAATATTTGTATTTTGTACTTATTTTTAATTAGAAAGAACAAATAGAGGTTATTATACCTACTCAACCTTTACTTTCTAAGCCAAAACCTATAAAGAAAAGATCTCAAAAAATAGCCTTTAAAAAGAGTCTTGAAAAGAGTCTTGAAAAGTGAAAACATAATAAGATAATAGAAGTTGTTTCAAAAGATAAACAAGTGCCTTATTATACCAAACTACCTAAAGTAGTAGTTAAAATTCAAGTTCCATCACCACTTTTTACTAGATAGAACTTAAGAAAGAAAAAGAGTCTAGTTAAATAGATATTGTATTTAATCTGATATATATATAAGAGAATCAAAGTTGAAATAATTGATAATTTAAAGGCAAGCTATTTTTATCAGCATAGTGTCCAATCTATAGTCCTATTCTCTTTTCTAGTCCTTTATCTTGTCTTGGATAATCATTTGTGACAATAAATAAATAAGGTAGAGAATAAATTTTTTTTCTCTCTACAAGTGGGATTACTATAAATTTGAGTAATTGGTAACAATTCTTCAGAATAGTTAGTTAATATAACAATAAATATAGGTCTAATAACACACCTGGATAACAGTCTTTTTCTTTTTTCTCTTCTACCAATTTCTATTTATCTAAAATATGGCAAAATTCACATGAATAAGTATAAAAATTACCAAGTAGTTTATGTAGACAATTAGACCATTTTAAGAAGAAAATACCCTTTTTTCTATATTGAATAACCATAAGAGACTCTATTTCAGCTCTAAGATCAGGATTAGCTAAAAGAAGACTTGGAAAAATAGTAGGATTTTGAAGAACAAAAATATTTTGGATAAAGTTTATCAAAAATAAATAACATGTTGTTGAATGGAATTCTTTGTTAACAAAAGCCATTGTTAACCAGAAATAGCTAATTGATAGTAATTAGCTTTGACTTCTCTATGTTGAAAAAAACTTACAAGTTGGTAAATTGATATATTTGTTGGAGTAAGTTGATTTTCTAAAAAGAACCACTACAACAAACAAAAAAGAGAGATAATTGGTTATTTCTCTTCAAGTGCTCTATAACAAAAAATAGAAAGATATAGAGAAAAAACTAAAGGAGATAATTAAGTTAAAAAATTGTTTTAAATAAAATCTATATACTTATATTCTGAGGTTGGAGTAAGCATACATTTGGTTCTAGTTAAACCCAGAACTCTCCTTCTGGGGTTGTATGGATATATATAAAAGTAATAAATTGGTTGAATCTAAAAAAGACTTAGTAATTATTATGAAGTATTTAAAAAAAACATATTGTGAAAGTTGTTGGGAAAGTTTTTTTATTTTGGCTTTAAAAACCTCACTACTAACATTTAGTTCTACTTCAATCAAGCTAATGTTATTTGCTAAAGATCCTCCAGGAAAATAAGGCTTAATACAACTATAGATAAGACAAGATATACATGATGTTGGATCAAAGCCAGAAAGTTAGAAAACCAAAATACAAAGATTATTCATTAATATAAGAGAAAGTTGTACTCTTGTAGGACTGGCATTTGAGACTATGAAAGACTGCTAAAGAAAAGAAAAAGACTATTTTATATTATTAAAAGGAAAAAATTGAAGGATTTCAAGCATATATGATATAGTTGATGTTGAGTTACTAGATTTGTTGACCAGCAATAAGGACAGATAAAATCACCAAGTTCAATATTGGTAGGAACATGGTTAAGACATTTTGTACAAAGATTTCAGCCACAAGAGCAAATATACAGTTGGTCTCCTTCAGCACACCAACTGCAAAACTAATATTTTAGAGTTAGGGTATAGATGAATAGTATTATAAAGTTTGAACCTATAGTATTACTTTTTTTTTCAATTAATATAGGATCATATACCAATTTTTAGAAAGAGAAAGTTAGAACATCTTTTTGAGTACTGTCTAGTGATATAATTTGAGATCTCATTGGCTATAAGATATTAGAATGTATAGAGTTTGTCTTTTTTGTAATTTGAGGCATAGGTAGAAGAGTAGGTTTTCTAAGTAAACTTGGGAAAAGTGAGATAGATATTCTTATTATGAAGTATTCAGTTAGTTGTAACAACAGGTCACATGATCTCAAATCAAACTGACAGGGATTTCTCTTATTTTTGGATCAAGAATTTTTATAAAACAAGTTGTTTGTAACAAAATAAATACAAAGACTATTATATTACAAAGTTTCCTTTGATAGCTGTTAGAGAGGCCTCTTCTAACAGATACCAAAGAGGAAAAAATAGAAAATAAGAACAAGAAATCTATTGAAATAAGTATTAGTGAATCTACATATAGATATTAGTGAACCAAAAAAAAACAAAGGTAACTTACAAAAGACAGAATGCTAAAGGTACCCCAATGCTTATAGCAGGGGAAATATGGAGAGAATACAGTCAGTAAGCAATATTGTCAGGAAAGAGAAAACAAAATAGAAAAACACATACAGATGGTCACAAGTAGAGATATGTTCATGAAGGGTCAACAACCCATCATACAAGAGAGGACAAATAGGGGGGCCAAGACAAACATCCTATAAGCATAAATGGGTTAGTAAATAAATAAAAATAAAAATAAAATAAAAAAACAATGTATTAGGAATTACACTTGAGGCAGGGGCAAGGACATATCCAAGGAGTGCAGACAAGGTATTATACAAGAGAGGACATGTGGTGGGGGCTGTGTTAGTGTGAAGTTGTGAGAACTTAAAGCTCAACTAAGGTGGTTGTTCAGGAAGAACTCAATAAAGTTCTGTGGTAGATTCTTCTAGCTACTTATATAAATGTCTATTGGTCTGTGCACTTGTCTTCCACAATCACATGACCTATACTAGTAACTATGTATATATTACATAATTCTTTCCCATGCTATTTATATCTTTTCTGTATTATGTTCTTTGATATTTCCTATTAGATTGATAAATATATGGGAAATAGTTTCTTTTTTAGGAACTATCTCATAACAGACTGAAACAAATATTCTATAAGCATAAATAGATTAGTAAATAGATAAATATAAAAAGAAAATAAGTTAATGATATACTGGGGACTCCACTTAGTGTAGAGGCAAGGATATGTCCAGAGAGCACAGACAAAGTATTGTACAGGAGAAATATATAGTAGTAGCAAAATAAATGTTCTAAGAAAAAAAAAGGTTAGTAAATAAATAAAAATGAAAAGAAAATATATAAATGACCTACTGGAGACTCCACTTGAGATGGAGGCAGGAATATATCCAGGGAGCATAGATAAGGTATTGTATAAGATAAAATGTATAAGAGAACAAGATAAACATTCTAAGAAAAAAAAGATCAGTAAATCAGATAAAATAAAAATAAAATATATGAACAATGTAGCTAAGACTAGATATGAGCTAGGTACAGGAGTATGTCCAGGGGGTGCAAACAAGCTATTGTATGAAGGAAAAATATATAGTAGGGCAGAGATGAACACCCTATGAAGAGATATAGGTTAGTAAATACCACAAACTCTCTCTGTGAGAGGAGATGATCTACTGTGTGCTCTGGCAAGTGGAAAGGTGGAAAACAAGCTCCCAGATCCTACCAGGATAAGCAGTATAGTACCTGAAACTCTGAATCTCCTCTAGTTTATAGCTATTGAAGACCAAACTACTGGACAAAGGGAAGATAGAGATATCCTCTTGCCCAGAGCCAAGGAAGAGCTCTTACTATACCCACATCATAACAGTCCCAGGCACTAGGCAATGATCAACAGGGTAGTAGATACAAGTTCTTAGTAAGAAGGTCTTAAAAGACTAGCACAACAGCATACTAGTTTTGTTTTCTGATATATAGGATGATATGACTAATCATTATGTCATGCCCAATTTCTTATTTTATTTTTATTTATTTACTGACCTATTTTTTTTCTTAGAATGTTCATTTTACTCTCCTATATATCCTCTCCTATACAATGTATCACAAATGGCCACTTTGTTATGAGAGCCCCAAACAGGAAAAGGTTTCCCACGCATTTGAACACTTAATCCAAAACCTCAAAGCATACAATGGAGTAAGGATATAAAGTGAAATTAGGGAGAGGAACAGAAAGCAGTATTTAAGGAGTTAAAAAGAATGTTTACAACAAGACCAGTACTAGTAGTATTTGACTTGAACAAGGAGATAAGAGTAGAAGCAGATGTATTAGAGTATATAACAGGAGGAGTGTTATTGATGAAGTATGAGAATAAAAAGTAGAGGCCAGTAGCCTTTATCTCAAAATCATTGAATGAAGCAGAAAGAAATTATGATATTCATGATAAAGAGATATTGGAAATCATTAGGTATCTAGAAGAGTGAAGATATTTACTGGAAGACACACAAGGCAAATTTGAGATCTGGAGCAATCATAAAAATCTTAAATATTTCATGAGCAGCCAGAAGTTAAACAGAAGACAAGCACAATGGGCTTTGTATCTATCAAGATTTGACTTCTATCTGAAACATGTACCAGAAAGCAGTATGGAACAAGCAGATAGCCTAAATAGATGACCAGACTAGCAAATTGGTGTAGAAAGAGATAATGAGGATAGGATGTTAGTAAAAAAAGAATAGTTAGAAGTGAAAGTGACACAGTTAACAGAGATAGTAATCAAAGAAGTAGATCTGCTAGAAGAAATCAGAAAGTTAGATATAAAAGATAATGAAGTGATAAAAGTAGTAGAGGAGATAAAACAAGCAGGGGTAAAGATGTTAAGAGATAAAGAATGGAGAGAAGAGAATAGCCTAATGCTAAGGGATAAAAAGGTATATGTACTACAAGATAAGAAGTTAAGGATGTAAGTAATCTGGCTATACCATAATATACTAATAGAAGAACATGGAGAACAATAGAAGACAACAGAATTGGTCACTAGGAATTTTTGGTGGCCAGGAGTAACAAAGGAAGTCAAAAAGTATATAGAATCTTGTAATACATGCCAAAGGAACAAGAATTGCATAGAGGTACCAGCAGGAAAATTAATACCTAATACAGTACCAGAAAAATCCTAGAGCTATATAACAGCAGATTTTATTACAAAATTACTACTAGCACAGGGATATAATGTGATCCTGGTAGTATGTAATAGGATGACAAAAATAGCATACTTTGCACCTACTATAGAAAGGACTTCAGTAGAGGGAGTAGCAAAACTGTTCCAAGATAATGTCTGGAAATTACATAGATTACCAGAAAGTATTATAACAGATAAAGGAGTACAATTTGTAGCAGGAATGATGAGGGAGTTAAATCAAATGTTGGGGATCAACACCAAATTGTCAACAGCTTACTACCTACAAACAAATAGTCAAATAGAAAGAATGAATTAGGAACTAGAACAGTACTTGAGAATGTTCATTGATCACTGTCAGGAGCAGTGGTCAGATTGGCTAGCAATAGTAGAGTTTGTATACAATAATAAAGTATAGATGAGTACAAAAGTGTTGCCATTCAAAGCAAATAATAGATAGGATCTACACATAGGATTTGAGATGAAAAAGAAGAGGAAGTTCAAGAGAGCAGAAGAGTTTGCAAAGAGAATGAAAGAAGTACATGAGAAAGCAGAGATAGTGCTAAGGAAGAGTCAAAAAGAAATGAAGAAATATACAGATAGGAAAAGAAGTGAGCTAGAGGAATACAGAGTAGATGACTGGGTGTTTTTAAGCATAAAAGATCTTAAGTTCCAAATGAAGGGAAGACATTTAGAAAAATTGATAGAGTAATTTGTGGGTCCTTATAAGATAAAAAGAATTATATCAACAAATACAATTGAACTGGAGTTACCAAGTACAATAAAAATACATCTAGTAGTAAATGTCAGTAGAGTACATATATCTAAAGATCAAGTAGAGGGCCAGAAAAAGAAATGGCCTCTCACAGTAATAATCAAAGGAGAAGAAAAATATGAGGTAGAAAAAATATTAAATAAAAAGAAGTTTAGAGAGAAGGATAGGTATCTAGTACAATAGAAGAGATATATAGTAGAAGAAGATACTTAGAAACCAAGGGAGAACTTACAGAATACAAGGGACCTAGTAAAAAGATTTGAAAAAGAGTATAGAGAGGAGTTAAGACAGACAAGAAAAGAAAATTGTAGAGAGTTTCATAAAGAAGAATTACTAGAAAGGTATACAGCAAAAATATTGTATGAATGGGATGATAAGAGGTTTAATCAGGAATATTGGGGATGATTGAAAAGAAATTAGAGATATTGGAAAGAAATACAAAAGAGAAGAATATTAGAAACAATTTAGAAAAAAGAAAACAAACAAAAAATAGAGAAACTAAGAATAGAAGAGTGGGATAAAGATGAAATGGATAACTTATAAGATGTTATGACTTGGCCAAATAGCTAAGTCATTATTTATTTTTATTTTCCTTTTCTTTTATTTTAATTAGAAAATCAATGGATGTATGAGAGGGAATGACTCAAAAGAGATGCATGGGACTTTATAAATAGGAGTAAATATAAAATGTATATAAGTAGTGTATAGCAACTAAATAAGAACTCTATTGAGTTCTTCTTGTCAACTCAGACTAGGAGTAATTCTAAGATATCTTAGTCTAAGTTCTTATACTAGAACTTGATTCTTTTATTGGCACTACTCATTATAAAGCCCTGCTATTTCTTACTCTTTTATCTTCCTTGGTACCTAGATGACATAACTCAGGACTACTATGACATAGCCAGGCCCTAGGCTTAAAAGAACTTATCAGTTAGTTAGAGACTAAAGGTGGAAACATGGTACTAAGCTCAGGCATTGTGGTTAAGGCCAGAACTTGCAATTGAGTATTAATAGATACAATAGCAGCTTTTGCCTTATAAATCTTGTACTGGTAGTCCATTGTAACCAGTATATGCAAAGAAGTAATGCCACATTCTTAGAAAGGCATTTAGGTTAGAGATTTTCTCCTTGGAGTGATAGTATAATCATATTATTAAGGCAGTAGTTAGTAGGGCAGTAGGTGTCTAGCTAGGTGAAGATCTTGTGCCCTAGTAGATATAACACTAAGTAAGATTAGTTTTTATCTGACCTTTCTGAAGATATAGTACTATATCTCTAGATCAATACAATTTTCTCATGAGCAGAATGCTCAACTAATGGCATGCCCTTGCCAAACTAAGGGCAGAAATAGAGAGAAAAGGAGGAAGGGTGTGTTGGAGGTGTAAAAGGTTTGGGCACCTGGCCTGTAATTGCAGAAATAAAAAGTGGGAGAAGAAGGAAAAGCTGATTCTCCAAAATAAATTTGAAGTGATAGCAAGTAGGGTAATGTATTGTAGAGTGAGGGAAGAGGTAAAAGTAAGGAGACAAGAGATAACAGAAAAAGTGAAATACTTTAGGTGTTGGAGTGTTGGGCATCTTAAATGGAAATACCCAAATATTGAGGTTGAAAAGAAGAAGAGAAAGGAGAAAGAAGCAGTACATGTGGCCAGACTACAAAAGGTACAGTAGAAGAGGAAACTGGTACATTCTACATAGGAAAAGGTACAAGAGTACTGTAAAAAGTAGAATACACCTCTAGAAGGTGTACTCTTACTTGAGAGAGGATGTGTTATGAGAACCTCAAGTAGGAAAAGGCTTCCCATGCATGGGAACACTCAACCTAACAATCTCCAAAGTAACACAATGGAGCAAAGACATAAATAGAATAGGGTCTTAGTGAGCCAAGTCATGTGACAAGGTCAGGTGACCATGGAACATTCTGGAAAGGACACG